>OY992531.1:205656518-205980959 GCA_963921185.1 Dasysyrphus tricinctus
AACATATCAGGAACGGACCTCACCATAAAAGCTTATAATCATACTATGTAGATTTGGTTTTGCTTTGCATTACGAAATGTGAATTAAATCCGATGCGCGTAGCTTGTGGATGCGTTAAATGTGGATTTTGCATTGCATAATCAAAGTATAATGATAACCTAATGCGGATTAAATTACACATCAGAGAAAAGCCGCAGCAACAATATGATAATATACCGCGGCGGCGCCAAAACCTGAACTTCTCAAGTCTTTATGAAATTAAATGAAACCTGAGTTTTAATGAAAAAACTTAAAGGTATATTGAATAAACAATGTTCCTTACAGCATCTATGTCAATTATACGATCAAACCTTTCTAAACCATCAAACTTTTCATGGTGTTTTGTCAGTGTGATATCTTATTTCACTGCCAACAGGTAAGTAAAGAAACTTCATTAATTTGAAGGAAAACCTTTTACTTTCTTTGTGTCAAATTATTAAAGTGAAAATTTAACAATTTAAAAGTTTTAATTACTTTTTTCCACATCGCTTCCCATTTAATGAAAACAAAAAAAAAAGAAACATTCACTACCTAAAGCCTATTAACACAACAAAATGCCCTAAGACTTTTATCTATAGCAAAAGCTGCGATGCAATATGCCGAGTTGTTGTTAGATGTGGGTCTTTCAACTTTCAAAATTTCTCGTTTTATATTGTCCTAAAATAAAATTTTCTATCGATTTTAAATTGTTGAATTCGACAGCAAACGGAAAGGAATACAGCTCCACCAAAAAAAAAACAACCTCACCATCATGATCCAAATTACATTTAGTGTGCGAGCAGCTATGTAGCTCTTTGTTGCAATCAATGCCCAGCAAATAGAAATTAACAAAAAATACAAAATATAAATTCAAAGACAAGGTGGTGCTGCGGTGGAAATGAAGGGGCTGGCGGCGGATGGCGGCTGGTTTTCCACATGCAGCATCGACGAAACCAACAACGCGGAGGCAACCGTCACCGTCAAGCCAACAACAAACGACCGAACGACCAAACAACCAACCGACCGCCTACTCTTGAACTTTTAATCATCGTCTCTCCTGCAGCTATTTATATCTTTCTTATATTTATTTCTCTCTGATTCCGCCAACAGCAGAAGCATCAACATTAACAGCAGGCTAGTAATCATGGCTGGACTTTGATATGTTGACTCACTTAGACAAGAGAAAACTTTAAACAAATCCAATTTGTCTTTATGGGACAAGCAGCGCAGTTTATCACCCCCCTTCCCCTTCGTCATGTGGAAGTGGAGATCGTCGGGACATCATTGCCAAAGTTTTTAAAGGAGTTAAATTACAAAAAGGACTTTAAGGGACGTAGAATAGGAATACAACTTAAATATAAGAAAAGTGGGCGTGGCAGTAGGCGTTTTTTCCCTAAATTGTAGAAAATTTAATTTGCAACAACTTTTGTTTTAAGCTTTTGTGTCTTAAGCTGAGAATAAGTGAGTTTTTCAATAAAAATCCAATTTGCCTAGAGTTAAAAGTGGCGCCCAACACAAATGGAATTAAATCAGAAAAAAGTTAAATCTAGACTCCTTATGACTCGAAAAGCATAATTGACACTCATTATGATCCTCTTATCGATTGGGAATGCATAATTACCTTCAGTGGCATCTAGTTGGGAGTTAATAGAAAATAGTGCAATTCTAAGTGGGTCTCGAAACCACACCTCTAAGTTAGACACAGTCGAGCGCTACATCCATCGTACCTTTGCCTTGGCATTTTTTGACCTTACTTCTTTTTCACCAACCTCAAATTAATTATTTTTTATCAACTGCAAGTAATTCAGGATACCTTTTGCTAGCAACATTATTGCCTTGGGTTGCTTCAACAGAGGGGCACTAAAAAGTTGATGATAAAAAATTAAAGTGCCTGCTGAAAGTATTCCAAATAACAGTCGGCAAGGCTCGATGACTAAATGTTGCCAACAACCTAGATTGATTAGTAAGCGCAGTCCATGTAATAAAATAAGAGAAATGAAGTTGACGAACATATTTGTTTTCAGCAACAACTGAAAGCATTTCAGGGCAACATTATTCAGTTATTATTTCCTTAAATAACTCCAACAGTGGACACCAAAAATATTTTGGTAACAAGATAATTGTCCTGAGTTGCTCTAAATGTGGCCACTAAGAAGATGTTGATGGAAAATTGCTGCCATTCACTTAATGCCAACAGTCGGCAAGGCTCGGTGACAAAATGTTGATAGCAACTTATGTATAATGCTTAGTGGGCGAAGTACATAAGAGAAACAAGATTTTGCTGGCAACAATTATAAATAATTTATTTTCAGAAACAACTGCATGTAACTCAGGGCAACATTATTGCCTTGAGTTCTTCCGACTCTAGGTACCAAAAAGTTATTGGCAACGAAATGCTGTCATTCACTTAGTCCCAGCTGAAAATATTCCAGACAATAGTCGGTAAGGCTCGATGACTAAATGTTGCCAAGATCTTACGATCGTTTAGTGGACACAGCTGATGTAATAAAATCATAGGTATAAAATGTTGCTGGCAACAAATTGACTACTAGGAACACATACATTAAATAATTAGTTTTCAGCAACAACGGCAAGTAACTCAGGGCAACATTTTCTAGCAACATTATTGCCTTGAATTACTCTAACTGTAAGTAATATTGCTTAGTGAGCGCAGTACATGTATTAAAATAAGATACACAAAATGTTGCTGGCAACAAATATAAATAATTAATGTTTAGAAGCAACAGCAAGTAGCTCAGGGAAACATTTGCTACCAACATAAATATAATAACAAGTTATTGGCAACAAAATGCTACCATTCACCTAGTACCCGCGGAACACATTCAAGTTAACATTCGGTAAGCCTCGAAGACTTTATGTTGCAAACAACTTTTGCTTAGTGAGCGCAGTTCATTTACTAAGATCAGAGAAATAAATAAAATGTTGCTAGCAACAAATATAAATTATCTGTTTTCTGCAACAATTGCAAGTAATTCAGGGCAACATTTACAAGTTAAATTGCTTTAAGTTATTCCAACTGTAGGTACCAAAGAGTAATTGGCAACAAGTTGCCGCCACTAAGTGCCTCCTGAAAATATTCCAACAACAGTCGGTAAAGCCTCGATGACTAAACGTTGCCAACAACTTACGATTGCTTAGTGGGCGCATTTCATGAATTAAAATCAGAAATAAAATGTTGCTGGCAACAAATTGAATTCCAGGTGCAGATACAAATAATTTGTTTTCAGCAACAGCAACATTTTCTAGCAACATTATTGCAAATAACTCACGAACAAATTTGCTAGAACAACATTCTTGCTTTGAGTTGCTCCAACTGTGGGCAGCAAAATGTGGTTGGCAACAAATATTCTGTAAGAGTCCATAGAGTTACCAGCAACTTCAATTGGTTAATGGACGCACTCTATACATGTATATTGAAACGAGATACCTACATGTTGCTGACAACTTTCTGCTCAAAAATTATTTTCTGATATTCAACTTGCAACTTGGACTGCTTAGTAGCTGCCCTTTGTGTATTGAAACAAGACACAAAATGTTGCTAGCAACTAATATATTCTCAGATTCTTTTTCTGATATTTTGAATGTCTGTTTCAAGACACTAAGTTTCAAAGTTGAAAAAAGAAATTCTCTCTTCGTAAGAACTGCCTAGTCATCTAAGGGCCTTGAGAAGTTAGTAACTTCATCAAAAATCCGTCCCTGACATTAGTCTCAACAGCAAACACATCGCGCAAATCCAGAATTTGCAATTTTTTCCTCTTTGTATTACGACGATGATAGTTCGCCGGTCGTCCATTAGGTCAGATCCAGGAGGCAGCAGCAATGTGGCAGAGTTTAGCATGGAGCAGCATAAGGACTGTATGGCAAGGTGAAATGGGAATGGGAGAAAAGGTACCTCTGGCTCTACAAGATATAGGTACCTACATAGATTTTCCTATAGAAAATATAAATAAATAAAAGGAAGCTAATCATGAAAAGCTGGAAACAGAAACACGTTTGGTTGCGGCCCAATGCTTCGCGCATCGCTTTCTATTCTCTGCCAGAGTTTAAGAGAAGTTTTAATCTTTTTTTTTTGTTGATTTGTTTGTTCGTTGTTCGGTTTAAATCTACGTAGAAATGTGTGTGTACAGAAACAAATGCTGCAGCCTGTTGGTGCCTGTTCTATACCTAAAGGCTATTCAATCCGTATAGCATGATATCTACCAGATGCAGCACAACATTCATAGTCATCCCGTTCAGTCTCGGCGCGGTGCGGCGGATTATCCGCGTTGGCTTTAGCTATGGCATTCGAAAATAGAAAATTAAAAAGTAGCAAATCATTTCCATCAGAAAGCAGCAGCAGTTGGAAAGTTTCTCACTTCCTCGGTGATGCGATGAAGCGCCATACCATCAGGGCAACAAAGGGTAAAGGAAAAGACATGCTGCCGACACATAAATCCCGACCGGATGGATATCATCGGGATGAAAGGCAAATTTAATATGCAATCTCCTTCCTGTTATACCTGGATTGGTTTTAATCAATGATGTTAGAGAGTTTGCTGCTTGTGTAGAGGTGTGCCAGGGCAGAAACTGTAAAGTAACTTCAAATGGTTTTGATTATTTTTTTTTAGGTCACAGTCAATGGTTACGGATTTGGGCATTTAACCATTTTATACTGTTACTTTACTTGGAAGTTGAAGTTTTCTTTCTAATTTTTAAAGGGAATATACAATATGACGTATGTACATGAGCATACGTGAGCTTCAACAGAGTACATTCTGTTGGCGGAAAACGATCACTGACAAATCAGCATAAGGAATCAACGATGTTACCAACAGTCTGGAAGACAGAGACCTTACATGACCTGCTCTAGCATACTTAGAGAAGAGGTCAGTAAGGATGTTCAGTACTTGCCAGGGTGCTGAAATAGAGATGGTGGCGGATGAAGCCTTTACGGGGCAAACGTCGACCCTGACTATTTCTTTGTTGCGGCAAGGTTTACAGCTCGACTGTCAAATTAAAAGAATCGACGAGCCACCCTTAGTAAGAAATTCGACATTGGTTACCTTAGTATACCTGGAATCACCAGAACCTAGGAGAGCCTGAACGATAAGTTCTCCGCTGCCTCAGACGCAAACAACCAGTGGTCTCAGTATCGCGATATCATCAAAAAGCCGTGGTATGATGATGAATGCCTTCAGACGAAAAAGGTGACAGAAGATGCGCATGCAAATATACTGCAGCGTAAAACAAGAGCAGCGATAGAGGAGTATCGAGCAAGGAGAAGTAGACCCTGCGTAGAAAGAAGAGGGCGTACGCAATCAACCAGCGCAACGAGATCGAGGAGTATTGCGATCGAAACAACACCCGGAAGTTAAAAAAAAAAGTCAAGCGACTGCTACTGATTTTAAAAACGGAACCTAGGTTCTTCGAAACAGCAAAGGGACCCTAGTCACCGAAGCACAGGGAATATAAGATGTATTCAAGCAGCATTTCCAGTAGCTGCTAAAAGGGCATCAGGTACAGCGAGAAATAGGACAGGGAGAGAACCCACCTCGAATCAATGAAGACCCAGTACCACCACAAAATATAGAAGAGATTTAGCTTTAAAGAAGCTCAAGAACAACAAGGCCGCCGGATCTGATGGTTTACGAGTCGTGGAGCTCTTCGAGCACGGTGCATGTTTTGAATGGGTGCATGCGTCATTTGGGTGGAAGAAAGCATGCCCGATGATCGATATGTCCCATCTACAAAAAAGACGATCCTATGCCCTGCAGGTAATATCGAGGCATATCCCTGATACAAGATCATATCCAACGAACTGCTGAGCGCCCAAAGCCTTTAGGTTAGGAGGCCGGATCATCTCATTCGGATCTCTGTGGATCTATTGCGCTCCCCAGGAAATAGGAAGGTAAGTGAAGAAAGTTGGGAGGAGGAATTAAAGGGGATGTTTAGGAGTGGGGGCCTCCGTGAATCATCCTGAATTCTGGCTGAATTTTAGGATGTTCTTAGCTGGCAAGACAGAGATGTCACCCAGTTCGTCGAAAAAGTATTCTCCTAAGGCTGCTTTCTGGTTTTGGCTAGGCTGGGGCATTCACAAAGGAGGTGAGACGAGCCCTCCTCCACCTTTTCATCCTGACACCCCCTACATTATCATAAGTCCGATGAGCTGAAGCCCATTCTGCTCATGTGGGTAACCATTGAGTAAGTATTCAGTTTTTTTCTTCGAGATATTCGGCCAAAGATTCGTTGAAACCTGACAGATGTCATTTGATGACCATCGGATATCTGCAGCTTCAAGGAAACTCCGGTGAATTTTACTTTTTTCTTATTCCAGTGGCACAAACAGCGAGAAATCGGTTTTGAATCAGATCAAGAGATGATCCATCTTTGGCCAGCTCACCTGCCATTTCGATTCCGTACACATCACGATGTCCTGGACCCATCTAAGGTCTAGTTTACACGGCAAAGCACCGCACATTTTTTTGCAGCATAAATCCATGCGA
This sequence comes from Dasysyrphus tricinctus, assembly GCA_963921185.1. Classification (NCBI taxonomy): domain Eukaryota; kingdom Metazoa; phylum Arthropoda; class Insecta; order Diptera; family Syrphidae; genus Dasysyrphus; species Dasysyrphus tricinctus. The sequence goes on from OY992531.1 coordinate 205,663,040, forward strand.
ATGAGCAGTGAACCTAGAACCTTTTACACGACGTTTGTATTTGTACTGATGTTTGGATTTATACTGTGAAAAAACTTGCGGTGCGTTGACGTGTGAACCAGGCCCAAGGGTAACTGAGTTCGTTGTAACTAGAAGTCTTAGTCTTAGCTCATACCGGCAACGTTCTATCAGTTTTGACTTTATGGTGATTGAGGAAATGGCTTTATTTGACACCTGGTTATCTATAAAAATTTCAATTTGTTTACTTCGCGTGAGGAGAGAGGTTTGAGGCTTCACAAACTGCAAGTACTTCCGCTCGAAATATGCTGCAAAAATCTGGAAGCTTTAAAGATCTGTATATAGTAGGTGGGTCTTAAGCCGTTCGTAAGTACCAGTGAGGCTTTCGGGCGGGCAGATCTACCATACACCGAATATTCAGGCTCAGGCAAGAGACCAACGTGTTACAAGTCGAGACTCACCATCTATTCATCGACTTTAAAGTCTCATGAGATAGCATCCATCTCCAGGAGCTCTATATGGCGATGGCTGAGCTTGGGATCCCAGGAAAACTGATCCAGTTGTCTCGCGTGACATTGGAAAATACAACATGCAAGTGCAACTAGGGAAAAGCTCTTTCAAGCTCTTCAAAACATGTACAGGGTTTCGGAAAGGAGATGTGCTATCACGTGACTTCTTCAAGCTTTTCTGGAGCAAACAGTGTGCAGGGCAGGCATTTCAACAGATCAGTCCAACTTCTAATGTATGCCGTTGATATCGACATTATCGACCGCTCCTAACAGATCCTTATAGAGGCTTTCAGGGCAATTGAGAAACAGGCAAAACTTGTTGCCCTTCAAGTAAACGAGGCCCAGACCAAATGTGCTATTGACAAACAATGAAAGATCTGTCAACCAGCTAGGACAAAACGTCACTGTTGATACCAACAACTTCAACGTTGTCATGGAGTTCATCTGCCTCCGAGTAAAAATTGGTCACACGAAGGACATCTTAGTGGAAATTTGACGCTGTTTTGGTTTGACGCAACAAATGGCTTCAAAACTTTACACAAGTAAAACGAAGTGCCCGCTCGATAAAACCCTTAAGCTGGCCACACGACAGAAGCAACGAGCCAAATTGCTCCGTGCCGATCCAAAATCGGTCGTGTTTGGGGTGGATCGGCCAGCAATCAGCCATCAGCCAATCTGAAATCCAACCGAACCAAATGAATCGGAAGGCTCGGTCATGTATGGCCAGGTTTATACTGCAAGACCTGCGGCCGAATTATCGCTTCAGTGACCGAGTGAGTGAGTGTCATCGTTGATCCAATAAACGTAACCACTTCAAATTGTGGTATACTTGATTGCTCGAAACGTGAGTAGTAATGCAAAATTCACATAATTCAGTCACGTATTACTCGAAAACTGAAGCGCTAATTCGGCTCCAGCTTTATGGCGCAAAGTGATGGGCGATAAGCAGAGAGGGAAAGCTGATACTGGGCTCTGTGTGTGAAGGAGGGCAAATGGGAGAGAAGATACAACTCCGAACTCTATGAGCTGTTTCAAGAACTGGATGTAGTGCAGAAAATCAAAACATGTTGGCTCGGCAACATCGAGCGAATGGACAATAATGCTCCAGCCAAGTCAGAAGACCGAGGCTCCTCCGGTTTAAAGACCAAGCCATTACGGATGCCAGAAGGTTTGGTCTAGATATCTGGAAGCAGCGTGAAGGATGGAAAGCTGCCGTGTCGCAGGATGCAACCCTTCATGGATTGGGAAATAAAACCCTTCTTGGTATTTGTCTAACCTTCAAAGAGGAACTTCCATGCCTATTGCAAAAGCATACATTCGCGACATACACACATTAATACATCCCTTTTAAGTTTCTTTTTTTTTTTCTACCATCAAACTCCTTCCGAATGGAATTCTCGAATATATGTGAGAAAAAAAAAAATCCAAAGGAATGTAAATCATTTCTAAAAATAGCTGCCTGACATTCTATAAAGTGGCCATGTTTGAGGAGTTGCTCCTATATTATGGGCTTATAAGTTCACGCTTGCAATCCTTTTTAAGTCATTTGCCTCTCTTTCTTGTCGTTTTTGCGTATATCTCTGCACTAAAAACCCACACATACTCATATCCACAAAACACATCAACAACTCCTATGTTTTGCTTCTTCTGCTTCTTGGTCTTCTTTGTGTCATGACTCGTTTTTTTTGTCTTGTTTTTCATATTCTCTGTTTCTGTTTAAAAACTGGATGGGATGTTCTTTGATTAACAAAGTGAAGTATATGGACATATATTTACAGTGTGCAGCGTTTCGCATTTCGCATATTTGTGTCAGTAATGTGCACTCAACCAGGTCCTAACAAACAGAACAACAAAATGTCACCTATTGTTGACAATACAAAAAATAATACTGGTGCTTTGTATACGCACATTTGCATCAGAACAAACAACAAAACATGAAAACAAAACAAAAAGAAAAAAAAAATTTTTTTTTTTTTTTTGTTCTAAACAAAAGAAGTTCATTACGCACCTTAACCTGACAGGCATTTCCGTATCTTTGCAAATGCATTTTGCTAAGTTCATGTAAAAGAACAAAAAGAGCAAAAACAACAGCAACAATAACAACAAAAACAACTGTCGAAACAGGTCTAGCGTGTGACGCATATAAAATAGTTGCTATTAGATAGCTGCATGCATTTATGTTGTTTTATTTATGTGAAAGCGATTAAACAAGTTCTTTAGAGTTAACAACCTTTCATACAAATAGCCAGAGACTTGTCTGATAACAGCTAAACTGACAAGTTTAGTATATAGAGATGATTCAGTTGTGTGTTGCTGTTAAATTTCTTGACACACTATCTATCAATGGCGCACTATTAAATTTTATTTTTTTTTTTCTGATAACAACAAGTCATGATTATGGAGTTGTTGCGTGTTGTTTTAAAAAAAAATTGCCGGGTGACAATGAATCACTCTTAAAAAACAAACATTCATATCACTTTCCATGAAAAAACGGATTAAATTAAACAAATTTAACGAGAAAAGTTGGCTCTGATTCATGCCATGAGATAGAAACTTTACAAAGTTGCACGTTTATAGAGGCGAAACAGACGTAGAAAACTGCAGTGATTAATTAACTTATTTTATTATACTTTTCTCAGAAATAATGTAATTTTTTTCAAGTCTAGACTCCGTAGATGAGTGAAAACTTTGAAATTTCCTGTAGCATTGGATTCAATGTGTGTAGAAATGAGGTTGCATAATCTATGAGGGACGAGTTCTAGGTTAAATGAAAACACTAAGCTAAACTACTATGTTTGTATGTTTTTAAGATTACAGATCATAAAATTTTGCACAATAAAATATTCTAAAAGGGGATGTGTGAAAACCAGGTCAAGAACATCAATTTTTATCATACAGTTGGCAACAAACTGTTGAATATTTTACTATTTTTGAATTTAAAGAGTCTTGTCATTTAAGAAATTGTCTATAGAAAGATAAGGGGAAAGCTGATTAAATGGTAAAGCTTCGGTTTGCTGTTATTGAGAACAAATTCTTAAAAAAAGTTTATAATTCGAGCGCCACGCCGCCGTTTACAAATTTTGGGGTGTCAAAGGCACCCCAAAACAGCTTCTCATGACTTTTACCCTAAAGTGCCTTGTATATTAGCTGCGAATGGCAAATTGCCAATGGTTGTGAACTTCATCATTCCATTCTTGGGAGTCATTGTTGTAAAATGGCGCCCAATCTTTGCAAAGAAAAACAACTCGTAAATTACTTGAAAAATGTATATGGTTAAAATAACGGTTGATGTCTTATAAGATAGGTGTTGAGTTGACGCGACTTTAGTTTTAAATGTCAGTGTTGCCAATTTTCGGAAACATACTTTTTTAATGTCAAATGGTGGGACCTCTACTTTTTGGTTATTTTTAATATTTTAAACATGACCAAAAATTAGCAACTTATTTCATTTACCAACACGCGATATTAGGCCTTTCCGCAACTTTTTTCACGTTCACAATGCTTATTAAAAAGTACCACCCTTTGACATTAAAAAAGTTGTTTCCCGAAAAGTGGCAACACTTACATTTTACCCGCCTCAAGTGTGTCTAGTGTCTACTCGTCACCTATCTTTTAAGACATCAACCGTTATTCTAACCATGGAAATTTTCCAAGTAATTTACGAGATTTTTTACTTTACCATTTGGCACAGATGGGGCGCCAATTTTGAAAATGTTTCAATCGAAAGGATTACAAAAATGACTCAAGCTAAATTTTATCGTAAGTATTTAAGGAAATTAATTCCAATCATAAAAAAGTCCTCCCCCCCCCCCCTCACTGATAAGTGCCCATAGCAAATACCACCCTGTACGGCAATGCTTCCGGAAAAGGAAAAATGGTGCATTTGGCGCCAGGCACGTTTCCAATTTCTTTGATGTTCGAACGTTCCGAGGGGCCAATTTAGACTTTGACCACCTTCTAGGTAGAAGTTCACGTATGGACATGGATATCTACGACACCACATCGCGATAGTATGAAGTAGATCTTGGTTATAAGAGACCATCTTAACTTCTTAACAAGCTCAAGAAGCAAAAAAAGAATGAAATATATAAAAATATATTTTGATTATAGGGGGACAAGCGTATCTTCCAACCCCCCCCCCTCATTGCGTACGCCCCTGCAATTCACACATTATTACAAAGAAAGAAACGAAGACTTCTGCTGGTCCTTCAACATATTCGAAGCAGGAAAGTGTCGTGAACCTTGTGCTTTTAGAAAAGATTAAAAATAACTAACCAATCCCGTTTACCAACACCTCCATAAATAAACCACTGCTGCCCAAAAGATGTAAAAAAAATAAGTTCGATTCGTCTTCTAAAAACAAAATTTCTAACCGAAGTTCATACAGTGGTCGACTTTCTGAACTGAAGACCACATTGTTGGCGGATTACGGCAATACGAAACACACGGAGAAAGAAGACCTAGAGAACTAGAGCTAGGATTAAGAGAAGCTTAAGCTGGATCGTACGGACGGTCGAAAGAATCGTAGACTTTCTAAGGAAAATTGACAGGTTCTACCTCGTGTGTAGGTACAGAAGTTCGTTGAAAATCTCTATGAACCTTGCGACCGTTCATACGACTGTCTCAACGTGAATAACCAGCTTTACTCGTTTGGTCGTTCTTAATAGCTGATGTCACAACACTCATTGGCGCAGATATGATCAGGCGTTTTGGAATCTTGATTGACCTCAAACCAAAACGACTGATTGACAGCACTAAAAAAATCGAATCAAAAACTAATTCCGTTATTAAAGAGGTAATTATCCAAACAATCGCTAGTAAATCATTCATTTTAGCTGAGTTCGAAGAACTGTTTCTAAAAACAAACAGGCGACTTGAGAGTATTTCAACGACAATGCATTATATCTAAGCAAAGGGCCCTTTAGTTTTTTCTCGTCTACGTTACCTGCGACATGCGAAATCAAAAGCTAACTAAAGAGTTTCAGTTCTTGAAAGGGGATGGCAGCTGTCACCTATCTGAGAGCACAGCAGGGCTAGCCCATTGAACATGCTGAAACTAAACGGGGATTGGCGTCTATGTGGGGACTATCTTGGCCTGAACAACATCACCATTGCGGATAAGTATTCAAACCCATTTCTGCAAGATTTTCGGAGCATCCAGGAAGGCAAGTCAGCCAACGATCGATCTAGTCTAGAGAGATCCATATGAAATCAATGTCCAGCCAACCGATGTGCCCCAAACCACAATAACAACAACCTTTGGATCACTTGAATTGTGTAAGTGTTGTTTGGTCTGAAGAATGCCGCTCAGACATTTCAGAGACACATGCACGAGGTTAAGACAAGTTATGAAGAATGTGCATTTTTTTTTTATAAAAGATGATATTGGTATGCCGTCAAAAAACACACAACCGCACGAACAGCATCTGAGGCAGATTTTTCTGCGCCTAAAAAACATTAGACTCAATCCCTCCCTGGCTCTTTTTAATATTTGCATGTCTTCTGTATCACATGCTGTCACGGTGCAGGGAAATAACTTCACTGGCAGAAAACTTTACCACTAGTGGGAAATAGTTATACTTTTTTGAAGTGAAGTTATTTCCCAATGAAGCTGAGATAATTTCACTTTTTTGTGGGAATGAATTTCACTTTAATGTGCGTTTCTTCAAATCCAGATTCTTTAAATGCAAAAGAAACTTTGCACACACCCAGCCTCGCACCTACCCCAAATCCTATAGTGTCTCCAAGTAGGAAGGTTGCATACATATCTCACTGTTTATTCGCCGGTGAAGGTATGTAGGTAGGAATGGCGGCTCGGTGACCCAATTAGCTCTGGAGTGCGCCGTTTTGATACCATAACTCGTTTGATCTGTGCAGGCTGGGCGGGCGTAGGTATGCATAGTTGATTTTGCATTAAAAAAAATCTGGATTTAAAGCAACGCAATTTTACATTAGGTGGGAAATAACTTCACACAATTTTCAGATGAAATTATTACTCACCTTCAGTGGGAAATAACTTTACCAAACAAGAATGAAATTATGCCCCACTAGAGGTGAAGTTAATTTTCATGTGAAGTTATTTCCCGTGAAATTATTTCCCTGCACCGCTGTTAGAAATAAAATGATCCTGCAAAAACTTCTTGAGGGGAGAGACTGCTACATATGAACTGGCCAAAAAACAATTACCTTCGTTTGGGCAAACCATCGAAAACAGCTTCATCAAGACAACTCACAGTTTTGTTCGCAAAAATCTGAAAATTCTACAATTTTTGGAAATGGTGGCAAATGTCAATTCTTCTTTGACATTTGGGAAGTAAACAGAAATAGATACAAAATACACGTCAACAAGACATGAATCTCTAAACCTACTCCTAAAGAACTCGATATAAATGCCATGCATATGAACAGCGTATAGTGAACAGCGAATCACGTATGGTCGGCGAGCTTTGACATTTCTTTCACATGATTGTTCGCCGAAAAACGTGAATTGTCATAAAAAATAAAGCAGTAAACTGGGTGCTTTAATGAATTTGAGGTAAAATTCGAGCGAATTTTTCATTCGCAGATTTGTGGAATGCGTCCTGATGATGTGGATTGCGAATTAATGTTTGACAGTTCGCAACAAATATCTCGTCGATCGCGTAGAAAATACAGAAATGCTAAATTTAACAATTTAAACTAGTTTTAGGCCGTGTATTCTTTTTAAAAATGTAGGATCAATTATTCACTTTATCGAAAAGTAACAACAAGAATTTGTTGGTATTTGCGCTGGGAATTGCCTAAATAAATTTATTTGTATTCGCAGTTCGCAGCTCAAGTTACTTAATTGTCTGTTTTTGTTTTTTTCGGAATAATTCGTGGTTGGTGTTGGCATAGTGTGAATTTCGGCGCAGATTTTTCAATTGCCCGACCCCAACTGGGCAAACACTGCCTAGAAGAGTATGGGGCAGCACGTGATGCTGCCAGGTCCCGAGGCAGAGAAAATTGCAGCTGTGGCTGAAGATGTAGCAGAGGACCTCGGGTATTGACGGTATTGACCAGGCGACTACTGTGTCGCTCCATGCTCAACGACTTTCTCGTTCCTCAATTGGATGAATTGGAACTGGAGAATATGCGATTCTAACAGCATGGGGCAACGACCGGCGCGGCGGTGCATACTGCACGAGCTACAACCGAAATAATAAGGGCTGGATTTCCGCTTCGCATAATCTTTCGTTTTGACGATTTGCATTGGCCATGACTTTTTAATTTAATTGAAGGCAAATATCAAAAAGGAACACAAAGAATTCGACCAATCATTCCCACAGCACTGAAAATTAGCATCATAGCACAGACGCATGGACTGCTTCATCCAATCCAGATAAAAGAACAACATTAGAAGTAATCCAGGAGCACTTGGTTTGGTCAGAAAAGAGCTTACAACGACTGTTAAAGCGTGCTTATGGTCAAATTCACCACCAGGAGCCTGTTTCAACCACATAAACACTGACCTGGTTGGACTACGAGTTCAAACAACTATCGCAAGTTACTGCCAGAAGTTTTGCCGATCCCATGCCTCATAATCTCTTATCTAAGTGCAAGCACTTCACCAGCATCAAGTGCAGAGAACCAACATTTCGAAATGAAAAGAATACTTTTCCAGACCACCCAAAATGGTAAAGACAGACCAATCAAAACTCTGCAGATATTTTCAGACATTCCTTACTACACACAAATTTCCGGGCGAAACCAGAAACAATCGACGAAGCTAAGTACATATTTACAAAGCTGTCAAACCAAAGATAATATTTGTTGTAAATATCATTGCTGTAACGAAGCTTAGTTCGCAGTAGTTATTGAAATTTTCGACGCCTAAAGAATTTCAAGGTGATTTATTTCGAATTAAATCACCAATAACAAAAAAAAAAAGCCTACCTTACTCCTGTCATGGCGTATCATCAAGTTTGTTAAAATTCCTACAAAACATCAACAAATAAACACACACAGAAAACATTTTAAAAGAATCTTTTTATAAATGTCGATCTCCAATTTGCCTTGACATTAGAAGCAAACCCATAAATTACTTAAAAATTAAATTGAAATCCATAAATTTTAATAAATCGTCTCACCACTCATCAAATACAACACTTGTCTTTGTCTAAGAAACAAGCCACCTGTGTCAATATAAAAATTCAATACCAAAAACACACAACACAAGGAAAATTCAGGAAATCTAAAAATAAAGTCAATTCGAAATATGTAGTATACAAATTCGAAAACATTTATACATATATTCCCAAACAGACAACAGATGACAGACGAAATAAAAGAAAAACGACTAGACCCACCAAAGCCCACGCCCAATAGCTTAATCCAAATATCAAAAAAACAGACACTTTTCATTCGTACAATCGTACACCACAGAAGCCCCAAGTTTTATCTTTTATAGCTTCGTTGTAATCTCATTGTCTGAGAATTCCATCAAGAAAATATACCCATTTCCCCGACACTCTCAATTTGGAATATTATATCCAAAAATGGGGCATGAGAATGGCTGCTTCCATGAAATGACTCAATATTCTTGACTTTTTTCCAAGTATGAGAATTTTAATGTGCGGAGACACAAACACATCCCTCTGGTTCCCCCTCCCAGTTTGATGGCTTTATAAATTGTCAACTCTTGGCACCCATGGAATAATTTAATGTCACAATAATAAATTAGACAGAGCAAAAAAAAAAAAGTAATAATAATAATAATAATAGAGCAATATATCAATCCAAGCAATTTATTTATCAACAGTTGCAAGAAATATGAAAAAGAAAAAAATCTCTGAACCAATTATTTTCATTTTTTTAACTTCTTATGTCATTTCCATATATCCCCCGCAAAGTATTGTACATTTTTATCTACTTCTAGTATCGGGTGGTTTTTATGGCCAAGCATTTCGATTCAAACGATAAAATCATTAAAAAATCAATGAAAATAGCGAGGGAGTCAAAAATGTGGAGATAAAAACATTAAATTGAGTTGGTCGGGGGGGGGGGGGGGGGGGAAGGGGGTGGTTGGTGGTAATGGAAACATTAAACCGCCAAAAAAATAAAGCATCATAAATTCATGATGACCCCACAAAGAACGCCATAGGCAATAACCGACTGTGGCAGGGCAATCAATTTTGTCCACACCAAGCAATAGCCCTCATGAATTTGGCCTAACGATAGACACAGTGGGGCAATTGGCTTCAAAAGCTGAATTAAACAAATTATAAGTTCTCTGCTGGAACAAATTAGTGTAAAATCTTTCTTCTAGGTATATATTTGAAAAATATATACACACCAACCATTTATCTATACAAATCCAGCAAAAAGCAGCGGGAGTCAGATTTACCTACGTTTAATATCGGACCATCCGCACCTTATAAAAAAGGTTTCCTTCGAAATCTGCACCAACAGCGTATTGTGGATCGAAGATGATGTATTAGTTTGATAAACAAGTGTCTTAAAACAAATGTGAAAATTCCTTTACTCCCCGGGAGTAAAATGTTATTGTTCGGTAAATACATAATTGCTTTATGTTTTATAGGAAGCACCCTTAAAAATTTTATTCTGCTATTCTATCTTCAAGTAAAAAGGACAATATTTCCGATTACCAAATCGTGGACGCAACAGCGGGAGTCATACTTACTCTCTCCACGAACCATTAACGCTGCTATATCCGCACCAAAAGTGTGACACTACTCCTCGAACGATGACTTTTTTCTATTATATCTGGACAAAGATAAGTTTCTATTTGAATGTGGATACGCTTTTTGACAACAGAATTGAAGGTCCCTAAAATGCCAGATTCCTCCAAAGAGAGAGGTAAAGCTGGAGTAAGCTGGCCATACACGATAGAGCCCTCGAGCTAAATGGCACCGTGCCGATTCATTTGGATTTTCAGCCAATCTGAAATTTAACCGAGCCAAATGGATCGGATGGCTCAGTCATGTATGGCCAGCTTTAGGGATTAGAAGAGTTAAGATGGTTGGGATCGGGCATTGGATTGTTGCTTTCCAAAACAACTTACAAGAGCTTAGTTTCCTGGGAGTTTTTAGATGATAGGATTCTGAAAGCTATGTTCCGGACAAGAGTACGTCGCGTTATCATCCTACAGAGTTCCGCCTCAACGGAACTCTCTTCTGCCGAGGTGAAGGAGGTCTTTTATGACCGCCTGAGTGCTGCTTATGATAGTATACCACGCGGAGATATACAAAAGGCAATGGGAGACTTGAATGACAATGTTGGGAATGACAATGATGGGCTCAGGCATGTTATGAGAAAGCCTGATCAGCACCATGCTTTCTCATAACCGCAACGACAATGGCGAACGTTTTATCGACTTCTTTTGTAACGCCAACAGCCTTGTAATTGAAGGGACCATGTTTGAGCAAAATACGTGCTAGAAAGTCAGTTGATCGGTCAACGGACCGATTAGCAACTTCCAATCACATTGATCGCTTCTCGATCAGTCAGCAATTTGGAAGCAGTCTCCAGGACGTTCGAAACAGAAGGGATGTCCGTGACCACCATCTGATGGTTGCTACCGAAAGATTACGCACAACTGCAGTTAAGAGACCCCAAGAAAACACCCGAAAGCCTAAGTTTAGAACCGACAGACTAAAGGATTCCACAGTCCGCCAGTAACTAGGGAACCACCTTTCACAAGGATTGAGTAACACGGAACCCGCACCTTAATCGAAAGCCGTTGGCGTGCTGAGGAAAAGTCAGTGAAGTGAATCCAACACCCTTCCGTCATAACAAATTCCCGAATACGCACTGCATCCGCCAGTAAAGAAGAAATCTTAACAGCAATCAGAGCACATAAGGACAACAAACCTGTTGGACTTGACGGTATTCCCGCAGTTTTTACCAGTGACCTCCTGCACCCACTCATTGAGAGAGTTTGGGAAACGGAATTTTCCTGAAGAATGGAAAAGGGAATGATTGTCAAGCTTGCAAAGAAAGGAAACCTTACGCAGTGCGAAAACTGGAAATTGCCAAAATTTCCTGGCACGAATAAAAGACTACCTCGAAGACACGCTCGACGCCGAACAAGCAGGATTCCGCACTGGATCTTCTTGTGTGAACCACATCAACACTTTCCAGGCTATCATGGAACAGTGTGTTGAATATCGATCACCACTTCACCTGCTGTTCATCGACTTCGCTTGCTAGGCACAGGAGGGGCACCCCGGATACATCGATTGCCATTATTAATGCTACATGATGGAACTAAATGTTACGTTCTGCATAAAGGAAAGTTGTCAGAGAAGTATGAAATCCAGAGTGGGGTTTAACAAGGTTTGGTGATAACTGATAAGTGATGTGCTGCACGCAGCTTTGTCAGCTGGAAATGAAGGAATTCAGTGGAATCTACAATCACACCTCAAACATCTGCACTACGCGGACAACACGTATGCTTACTTCCTTTATAGGATCATGGATCTCCATCTAATGACAACAAGGGTGGAGAACGAATCTGAGATCGTTGGGTTTAAGATTAATTTGGCAAAAGCAAAAAGGATAAGCCTTTAACTTCCTCCTCATGAACCACAGTTAATATTTCTGGATAACCAATACAAAGGGATCCGGTACCGAACTTTGTAGATATAATCAGCCGAATCGGGAAAGCAAAAGCTGCGTTCGGAGTGCTGTCCAAAATATGAAGAAACAACTCTAAAAGCCTAGACCAGGCTACGACTGTTCCGCTCTAATTTTGAATCCGTGCGTTTTTATGGATGCAGCACTTGGAAAGTAACACCCGCTGTTACAAAAAAGCTGCAAACGATCGTGAATAGATAGATATCTTCGAAACATCTTGAGGAATTACTGGCCTAACCGTATCTCCAAAGATGAACTTCATACCGAGGACAGGTTAAGAAACCATCGACTCTATCATTCTTCTAGCTGATCGTCGAACTGGTCGAGTTGAAGATGCTGAGAGAGGTAAAAGATTATCGAGTCAAACTCAAGATGAGGCCTGAAACCAAAGCTTGCTCCATTCATCCCTAAACCTTTCCCATTCACAATCATTCCTAACCCTCGTCGGCACAGCGAAAAGCTGTACAACGTACAGTCATACGAGGACAAGTCAGGAAACCATTGACTCTTTAATCATTCTTCTACCTGAGCGTCGAACATGTTGAGTTGAAGAAGCTGAGAAAGGTCAAAAATTCTCGAGTCAAACTCAAGATGAGGCCTGAAACCAAAAGTTGCTCCAATCATCTCTAAACCTTTCCAATCCACAACCATTCCTGACCCTCGTCAGTACGGCGAAAAGCTGCATAACAAACAGCGAAACAGCTGTTCAACGAGCTTCCTCCACGGCATGTATTTCTCAACACATTATTCCTTCATTGACAATACGGCGAATAGCTGTCTGCCACTCTTATCTCATCATAATCGCTTCCTCATCTACTCCTTTGTTTGTCCTATTGGGCTGGATCTAAGGTGTGACACGACCCGTGTCGATGATCAGCCTGCCTGGGGGGGGGCTAATTAAAAATACTAACTAGCTCAGTCGTTAAATGAGTATCCGGAATTTGACACTTTTTGGATCAGCTATGCGAGTCTCTCTGCAAGTACAAGATGAAGGTAGGATCCATTCCTCATCTTCTATGCATTTGCCCTGCTCTATTTCATAGAGGAAAACTCCATCATGGAGATGTCTACTCCAAAGGCCCTACAAGCTTCAATTTTAATAAACATATTTAGTCCTTTACGCTTCATAAGAAGTTCCAAATAGTTCAGCGAGTAAGGAATAGGGTTTCCTAGATTCATGTGGCATCACAAAGGACGATTTAAGTGTGTCAGTTTTACAGCTGACAGCCACTTCTACCTAACCTAAGCTATCATACGAAGACCTAAGTGGCAGTGGATTGGTCAAACGCTTCGAAAAAGCCACGAGTGCATCGCAAGTCAAGTGATTCAATGGAGCCCTCTCACGCAGCGGGGGAGACTAGTGGGCTTACCTACAATTAATTGGCGAAGAACGGTCGAAGAGAAATTTACACAACTGGGGAAGAGTTGGAGAGAGCTGTGGTGCATCTCCAGAAAAAGCACATGATGGCGCGTATGACAAGTGGAAGCCCGATGTCGGCAAAGGGAACCTCACGAGCGACGTAACAAGTCTGAGAACCAAAGTACCCAAGTAAGTTTACCACTTAATTCCATATATGCTTAAATATCTTTTAGTAATCTGCCCCACTGTTCTTTGACAAGGCATTTTTTTTTTTTTTTTTACAACTCGGTTTCTAGATAGCCCTACCCTAAAACACAGTGTCAGTCATCCATCCGTTTGAAAAATGAAGTGGGGAATTAGAAATGGGCGCCGCGTGTAAATTAATCGAGACGTTATTTAAAAGGGAGCATCATCAACAAGCATAAGCAATTAAGGGATGAGTTAAGTTAAAAAATGCTTCTAAACATTTCAATGATTTCTGACTTTTAAATGCTGGATGACATTTTAGGAGGAACTAAAAAAATTTATGTATAAATGTGTAGAGGTATATATGAACATACAAATTATATACAATTATTAGGGTGTGATGGGAAACTGTCTTCATTTCTTCTGTTCAGCGCAGTGTTTTTAGTTCCCAGAAAAAGATATACAAATATTTATTTGGATAAAAAAAAAATGAAACGACATAGAATTTCATTGATGAATGAAGCGCAAAAAAAAAAAAAAAAAAACATTTCAAGTGTAAACAATAAAATTAGGCAGTGGAAATGTTTCAAAAAATAAATATACAAAAATTTAAATATACAAAAAAAACTACGTCTGGAATGTTCATTGAATTTATGGGTCTATGGACAAAGGGGTAGGTACAGTAGGAAACAAAACCAGCAAAAATAGATTTTTTTGAATGAGTAATTCCAACAAAATATGTACAACAAAAATGTCGCTTGATTGAATAAATATACACTTTCGATGAAAAAAGAATAAAAACGCAAACATTAAATTAATCATTTAATTTAACATTCAGTCGGTATATTATATTGCTTTGAGTCATTAACACCATCTTGTTCTTGAGTTTTCGTTGTTCCAATTTCTATTGCCTCGTTATAAAATATTTTTGAAGTTATTTTAATAAAACAATAATTAATCTGCTTTTGTTACCCTAATGATTGTGGATTATTTGTTACAAATTTTAATGTTTTTTTTTTTATTCTTTAATGATTGACAACAATGAGGACAATCAAATGAAGCTGTCAAAATTTTATGCGACCAAATAAATAATTTGAATTGAATTTTAAATAAGACTATGGCAAATAATAATTAAAACGCAGCTATATTTAGAAAAAAATATTGAATAAATTGTTGATAAAAAAGAAAAAAAAAAAAAACAGTTTTATTTTATTCGATGGCAAATCACAAGTTCAAGGCAATTCGAGTAATTGAAACCTAAATTTAAGTGTGGTGTAGCTTTGGAAATGTTATCAAAGCGTCATAGTCATTATCATAAGTGTGTAAGTGATGATGATGAATTAATGATGATTATGATGGATGATGTGTTATGGGATGGCTGATGATAAACTTTTGGTTCACGTTGGATGATTTATTGAAATCATGAGGAGTTTCAAATAAACTTGAATTTGATGGATTTGAATTTTTTTTTGTTTTTGACAATCTTTTCAATATAGAAAATTGTTGGTTACAATTATCAGAGAAAAAAAAGTACACTTGTGGCGCCATAATTTTAATTAATTGCACTACTTCTTAAGCATTGAAACTCTTTTGACAGCCGACAGACGATGGCAGAATCTCAAAAGTCTTGAAAAACAATCTAGCTTTTAACGAGGCCCTACAAAGTTTTACATTTATATTGGCAAAGGCATAGCAAAGGTAGATACCGAAATTTTCTAGGGCCTTATCAACTATGAAACCTTTTGCTTCGAGAAGCAAAAAAAAAAAAAAAAAAAATATCATCTTATTTGGGAGTCTTTATAAGCCCACAACGCCAACAACTGGGCTAATTGGCAAAATAGCTGTTCAGTGTTGAAAAAGAACAACTTGAATAGGCATACTTTAATTTTGATATATTATTTTTTTTAAATGAGTACAAAGTTTTTGATTTTGTTATGTATGCGGTATTTGTGATGGGATAGCAGAACTTGCTTAGTAAGTTTTTATTAGCAAGGGCCACACAAGTATTCTTTCCTCGTCTAGATTTCCCTCAGGGAAAACTTTCCAGGGCCTTGACTAAACTTGGCAAAAGCTTGCCATTTTTCGAGGCGGCAATAGTTTTTCTTTTTTAAGGATTATATGTGTTGAGAGAATAGGAATTAATGCCAAATCTAGAAGCCTAAAGGATAGCTTCTGCTAACATTAATATCAAGCTGAGTCTGATAAATAAAAATAAATTTGGTGGCGCAACAGCTCGTGAATAACCAGGGCCTAGCGACTTACAACTCTCAACCATTCCTGTAATCGCTCTAGTTAATCCTGGTACACAGCCAAAAATGTTCGAAAAAGAATTCTAATGTAGCACCACTTAACGCTAATCTGAGATTTAATAAGATTTACCCCAAATCTCCTTTAAATCTTGAAAATTTACCATACAGATTTATTTCGTAAATCTTGAAGATTAGAAATAAATCTTGTGAAATCTTCCTAGGACAAATACTTTTACAAATCGAACTAACCTATTCCTGTATGGCGCTGAAGGATTAATTTATGGCTGAATTCAGTTCTTCACAGAGGAAACATTCTATCTCGCTTCTTTTTTATGAGAAAAAATGAAACACCATTTACATTTTAAAAGAGGCTGTCAAAGTAAATCTTTTTTGAATCTTTTTGTGCGGTGGAAACACCAAATAGATTTAATTAATCTGAACTGAGATAATCCTTTGGTGTAAACATAGCATAAGAGTCAACGACATAAAAAGTCAAGTCATTTGCGTAACATTGTAAGTTGTATCAATAATAGCTTTTGAGGTGTTGAACAAAAAACCGTTCGTCCGCCTAAAATTTGACGTATGTTTTTTATATCGGTTTATTTAAATGCCTATTGGGCGGAGGGAAAAAGTGTACATGCAAGAAATATGAAGCTAGCAATTTTGAACAACTGTTGTCATAGGTCAAACTCTCCGTAGTTAATCTCTAAGAAGATATAAAGTAGCAAATTTTCGAAAAACCACCCAGGTAAACTTCGCTGCTCTCTATCTTCTTTTCGAACATGTCGTACTTAAGACTGACTTTCTTTTTTATTTCTATTTAAAATGGCTCAATCTTTGCTCCGAAAAAAATTATGCGCAGTTTTGTAAAATATTTAGAAATTTTTGACTTTTCATATATTTTTTTTTTCAACTTTTGCTGCTAATTTCTTTTATATAATTTTTGAAATCATCCAGTAGGGGAGACCGAACAAGAAGTAAGAGGGGAGTACAATGGATCCACTGAGATCCGAGTGAAATGGTGCGGCTTGCCGCATTATCACCCCTTACAACCTAACCTAACCTAAGAGGGGTAAGAGGTAACAGCAACAAAAATAATGCACTCACATATGATAATTAAAAGTCACGTGAAAGACAAAATATTTATCTGAAGATGACATTATCCAAAATGACAAAAATCTCGTAAAAAATATTTTGTAAGTTCGAATTGTAAATTGAATGTCAGAATGTCAGAGTTCCAAAATCTGGAAAATGACAAAAAATAAATAAAAAGTCTCGAGATTTTTTTTAAACTTCTAAGTTTAAATGAATATGAGATTTAAACTGTCGAAAAACTATACTTAAGAAGTAGTGACTCGAGTATGACATTGGGACATTTTTTACTATTTTTCTTTTTCGATAGCGACAGTGTAACAGTGTTAAAGTATAAAAGTGTGACAGTACTACTGTCCAAGAAAATGAGCGGATGATGTGGACTTTTTGCTTTGATAATAAACAAGTGGGATTATCGTTTGCAGATACTAAGTGTCAAATTTATTCTTTTGCAATTGATGATAAGGCAACGCGTGCAAAAAAGAATTCGAAAAACCATTCCCTTTTGAGGCAATGGGTAAGATTCGTGCGTGCGAAGCTTAACCATTGCCTCAAAAATTAATGATTTTTCGAGATTTAGTTTTTCGGAATTCTTTCGGTTCGAGATTTTTGTTCTCGATATTTTGTCTTTCGAGATATTGTCTTTCGATATTTTTTTTGAGATGTCAGTGTAAACCCCTATTTATCTCATCTCAAGCTATTGTTACGTCTTGTCTTACGCCTATTTAAGTCAATCTTAAATCTGATACAAAGTTCTTCAATGTCAAATGTCGAAAAAATGGTTTTGCGCACATCAACTCTCAAACGGTGCATGTGCAAACAGCCGTGCATACAAGGTAAGTAGGATACAATAAAAAGGCACAAACTCTTTCAAGCGATCGTTTAGACTTAAGAAGATATTGCGGTTTAAATAAAAAAATGTCAAATGTCAAAAATATTGGTTTTCGCATATTAATTTAAACAAAAATGCTGTCGAAAAGAAGTTCATGGAATATTTGTGTATAAAAGCGCATTCATACTATTTTTCTAAGAGCTTTCATTTTAAAATTTCGTCAAAAAAATGTGGCTTTTCGTGTTAAACTTTTTAAAATTCAGTTAAAACGAAACAATTCTTTTTTTTTACCGATAATTTAGAAGATATTGGAATTTCAAAAAAAGTTAATAAAAAAATATTATAATTACAAAGAAGATATGACTTTTGTTTTCTCAGATACCATATCGCACGATTTGCTCTTGTATTCAAGAAGCTTAGAATTTAAAAAATGGAAAACATGGATGTTATGAAAGAAAAAAGGTTTAAAAGCATGAAATTCTTTCTTTAAATTGCTAAAACAACGGAGTTCTTGAGTAAATATGATTTTATGGGAAAACATTTTTTTTATATAACATTTCCAAAATATTTTTAAGAAAAAAATTAAAGTAAACACTAAATTTCTAAAAAATACTATCAACCTGATTTGAAATATCGAATTTTCAAAAGAAGAAATATTTTTAAATTTTTGTTTGTTTTTTTTTTTTAATTCACAAAATATTTTTTTGAAAAATTTTGATATACGGCTAATTTTACAAACAATGGAAGAAAATGATGATAATTTCGGCACAACATTTTTGGATGCAAAAAGCCATAAAAACTTACTATATATGTGTGTTTTTAAATGAACTTTAGAACACATAGTTGAAAACGGCCAGTTAAAAAAACAAAATATTTTATGATATTTTTTGGAAAACACCCTCCCATACAATTTTGTTCTTGTTTCGATCGCACCTGTGCCCTCTACCGCTTTTATAATTTTTATGCAATACACACTGTATCTTTAAATATCTAAGCCATTTGAAAATAAGAGCAGGTTCGTGGACCGAATCGTGACTTTAATTTTATAAGGATTTTAAAAGAAAAGCAGCATTTACTGAACATTTCCGATACCTCAAGAGATACAATCAGTTATTAAACGTCAGGAAACTGAGGGAAGGGGACTTAGTTTTTGTCCCAAAAACATATTAATTTATTGTATTAAAAGATAAAAAAAAATATATAACTAAGGTTTTACTAAACTTTTATTCAAATGCTTAAATATATGCTCACAAAGAAATTTTTCCTGTAAATACTAATCCATGATCTCTTGCACAAACGTTTTTCACAAATGAAACAACAAATTTAGCTCTTCGAAAACGGACAGGGGACTGAGAATTAGACACTTTGGAGAATTTTTTGAGTAATGAAAGTTTATTAGATCTTAATATTTTTGTCTGGCCATGTTGATATCAATCAGATTTACAGTTATGAACAAAAAAAAAATCAGATTAAATACTTGAACGGTTTTAAAAATATCAGCGGAGCCGTCGCAATTTCCATTGTTTGTAGAATCCCATACACACACTTCCGTCCTAAGAAAAAATGGTGTAAACGCCAAAATTCATAAACTGAGTTACTACCATAATTTACTATTTTAAATAGTTTATTAAATTTTTTTTGTAAAGCTTAAAACTCATAATTCCAACTGCAAATAGCTAAAAATTACAAACGCAAATTTCATTGCAGGTTCAAGCGATTAGCTTACTTAGCTTAAAAGTCACAAGTTAATTTTTCAAAGTCATCACCAAAGTAATATTATAACTTATGCGAATACTTAAATAACATCATTTTTTTTAAACAAGAAATCATTCTTAAAATTTTTTCAAAATTATTGAATTTGAAGGTGATAAAAGCAAAATCATTAAAATGCATTTATCTCAAAACTACTAAAATGGGGATACGCCCTTTTTCCTAATCACGGCAGTACAATATTATTTATAGTTTTTGGAAGTTTTTGTATAAGTACTGAAATCCAATTCCAATTTTGACACACACAAAATTAAATAATCAAAATCTTAGTAGTAATTTTCGAGAAAAATGAGATCTTCCAATCCCGTTATTTCAATCTTAAATGTATTGAAAAACTGTGAAAGCAACTAGAAAAATCGAGTATTCAAAATAAAACTAGGTATAAATTTTGTTGTTTTGAAAAAATACTTCCTTAAAAATTTTGGTGCACAATACTATTTAAACTTTTTGGGAGCATATGCAAGGTTTTCAAGAAAATCGAAAATAAAAAATAATTTTTTTTTGGGAGGTGCCATTAATAACCATTTTTTAAATGGTTTTCCATTCAAGGGTAGCCTTTACTTAGACTTAGGGCTTGTTTCACATTTTCTGATTAAAGTTTCAATTAAGCTACTTTGAACTTATTCGTCAATTAACAACCTCATTTACGTTTCACAATATCTGAATACGTCTAACTAGTAGTTAAAGTTCTCAGTATTTTAATGATCAGATGAAGTATTGATTAGCAAATTTAACTGACAATTAAAACATTCAAAGATGTATGTGCGACCGTTAAAACAGATAAATGTAATGGTTTGGACTGTTACTGAATGTATTTGAAGCATAACGCTCCATTTAGACCTTCGTTCTTCATTCGGTGAACGTTGATCCACAAACAATGGACAATGTTCAAAGTTCATCGAACATTAAAAAAGGGCTTTGAATTTACTGAAGTTACTCATGCTCTGTGGTATTACTTACACCTTCGTTGTTCCGCATACGGGCAAAAATGGACACCGTACTCGCACGACTAAATCGTAAGTCTAAATGTGCAACTAAGTGCAATATTTTCGCCCATTTACTTTTTCAATTAGTTATCTCAAATTTTGACATCCAGAGTACCTAAACCTACCAACAAAAAGAAAGAAGAAAGGTGGTTTGAGGACTACTTTAACATCTTTTATGTATTCATATCCATAACTCTGGCTTTATGGATATATTATAAGTGTTTACCCAAAAGTCTTAAAACGCCGAAAAAAAACACATTTTCGGGGATGTTTGGTAGTGGGTCTTGACCACTTCTCCATCCGTTAGAAACCATTATGTACATATGTATGTACATATGTATATACATATACTCAGGGAGTCGTGGGCGTCAATGTGTTATAAATTTGAATCTTCATTTAACTTTCAGGAAAATTTTACTTTTGATGCGTATTTCATCAGTAGATGTACCACTGGGTGCAGGCAGCCCGAGGCATTTGTTCTTATAATAACCTTCAGCTGGTTTCCTCCAAAAAATGTTTGCGAGCTCTCAGCCTTAATTTGAAGTTTATTATTAATTATTTTTTGAACATTTTCATCAGTCAAAAATATTTTGTCTGGAAAACTGGAATAACTTACGAATAGCTAATTGACACATAAATTTATTACTTCGATCATTGTGAAACGCAAAGTTCGTTGATGAGAGGATTTAATTTGCGGATAATTTAACTTTCGAATAACTAATCAGAACTTTACTCAGACATTGTGAAACAAACCCTTAGAGTAATTTATAGATTTTTTTTAGGTAAAGTTGTGTAGCCGTTTATCAGAAAAATAAGAATTGTAAAATTGTCAAAAAAAAAAATCGTATGGCAGATACATATCTACAGCTATTTTTTGTCCTTTAAACAAGTGAAAAAACGAGTGAGGAAATGACCAAAAATCTAATTCCCCACCCCCCTCCCCCCTCCAAAAAAACAGAATAAAAGGGTTTAATTATGTATTTTAATTTTTTGCGTCATAAACATAAAAACAAACAAGCAATGGGATAAAATACCTTTGGTTTTTTTTTAATTTTTCCAAAAACTAAGAAAGATTTTTACGTTTGGGTTTCGGTATTTGACTAAGAATTGATAAGGGCATTGAAATACAAAAATAACACTTAAGTTCGCAAAAGTTTTAAAAATGTAAGCTTACTAAAAAACTCACTTACCAACTTTGAAATTTAATTTTTAAAAAACAGCTAGGTAGAACTTTCCCCTATACGAGTTTTACTTAGAATATATCCAGTAATCATGCCCTTAAATATTATTGAAGAATTATGGGACACCCTGTGTAGTTCCTACTTATATTGCAATTTATGGGACACCCTGTATAGTTCCTACTTATATTGCAATTAAAAATAAGTGTTTTATTGAATGTTCATTTTGGATGTAAGCTGGCAAATGGTCGGTTCAAGATTCTATGCCAAAACAGTCTTTTAGGGAAAGATTTTAAAATTTTTTTTAAAAATAAAAAATACATTTTGTAGGTTTTGAAACAAAATAGATGTGAATATCTTTCGATACGTGCAAACATTTTCAAATCCCTACAATATGTTTGAATATTTTTTCTCTGCTAAAAAGTCTACATTGTCCTTCAGTGTGATTCTGATTTACCATTGAACCAACGAAATATTCAAAAAGTTAATAATATTCTTAAACTGATTTATGTATTTTTTATCTTTGATTGTAAATTTTATTTAAAATCTTAAATTAAAAACTAAATAACCAAAACATATCCAAGGTCATAGGATATGACTTTTATTTTTTTTTTATATCAGTGATAAAAGAAAGATAACTGGGTGTGTCACTTAAATTTACAAAATATTTCATTTTATGCAAAGCAAATACCAACAATTGATAAAAAAAAAAGAAATAAAAAATGAGTCAGACCAAATAGGTACCTGCAATTGATATTACAAAAAAAAAAAATAGTTCTGAAATAGGAAAGGTACTTGTGAAATACTTGGTATACATATATATTTCCTTACCTCCTTGTTTTTTTTTTTGTTATCCCATAGGATTACTTATCCAAATATTATGCAGACAAATTTAATTAAAAATTAAAATTGTTTTAAACGAAAAACTGAGAGATAGCACAGCACACGTCCCAGGTCCCACACAGCACAATTAATATCAAATGATAAAGGGTTTTCTGTATTTATTTAATAATTTTTTTTTGTCACTCTTTTCTTTTTCCACAGAGCGTCGAATAAAGATTCCAGAAATGCACACACGCGAGTTATATTTTTTTTTATATATTATTCACAAATTCGTAAACAAACAAAAAAAAAGTAAAAAAATTCACTTTCATCCAACAGGACAAACAATATTTCAAAAGAAAAAAAAAACAACGAAGTTATAGGCACATAAATCTATAGATAGAGATACGCATACGTTTTTATGTATTTTTATATTCCCACTTTTGTGTGATTGTGTTTAACAGGAGAACACTGCTGCGCACAAAGAATATTAAAAACTCGCTCCAGTTAGGTATAAGAGTATGAGTTTACAACAAAAAAAAATAAAACAAAAAGAAGCAAGAAACGAAGCAGGGATTCTTTTGGGACTCTTTTTTTTTTAAAATGTCGCTCCTTTTTCTATCGGTCGATGCGTTCGTTGTTGAAAAACGAGGATTTTTTGAACAAACACGTTTTTAAATTTTTGGAAAAAAAAAATCACAGGATACTTTTTTTCCCCCCAAATTCTTTTTCTATAAAATCTCTTTAGCAGAAATTATTCTTCACAGCAAGTAGGTATCTCTCTCAGGATATTTCGATTTCAAACGAGAAAAAACTAAAAGTCAATCCGCACCCTTGAACGTCCAAATTCAAACTTAAATGCAGCGATCCAAGTTTGAGCAGTTTAACTTCAACGACAAACCAACGTATCCGTATCTCAGAAATGACTCTGTTCACATGTAAGTGTGTGTTTGTGTGTAAAATGAACAAAATGAAACAAGCAATGAAAATGAAATCAAAAGAAAATAGTAGAGTAGAGTCGATGATGATGGAGTAAATAAGAGTGAGAGAGAGCGAGAGAGAGAGAAACGCTATGAAAAACGCCCGAAGTGGATCTGGATGGATATTTTGTAGAGAAGTTGAAAAGCAGCAAAGCCGGCCCGGCATTTAAGCATTCAACCAAACCAATAACAACAACAAAACATCAAGAATAACATGCCGTTGTGTTTAAGTGGCTGTCGGTGGGTCGCTCGGTCGGTCACAAAAACACTATATATTGTCGCGTACCCATAACATGCAGTGCATAAAATATACACAACATAAAGTACAGTAGAGTATCTCTATCTTTTTTATAAAATCAACAAAAACAGCTAACAAAACAGAAATTCAAAACCGCTACTAGTCATTTTCTCCATCTCGATTCTGTGTTCTGTTTGATGATGGGGCGAGGGGGCTTAGAGTAGAGGCTTATGGGACTCTTGAGAGTCGAATTGAGAAAGAATCTCAAGTGGGGTTGGTTGGAGTTGGAATTCAAATTGGATTTAGATTAAAGATAAAAATCGAAAAAAAAAAAACACCAACACTATACCTTCTACTATATTGAGTTTTGTGGAACGTATCTTCTTACTAGAGTTTTCAGTTGCTGGTATTGGTGATTGAGTGAGTTTTTGTCATACTCTTCATACCACTCAATCTCTTCAGTGCAAGAGTATCTATGTAATTTAAACAAAGAATTTATTCCATTTTTTGTTTTTGTCTTGTTAAAGATAATTTTTGTGGAATAAAACTCTGTGAAGATTGTTGGGTTTAATATTCAGGATCCCATATATCTTTGGTTTTATACTTGTTGAAAAAGAAAAAAACATCGTTGGGTGTATCTTGACAATGAAGAGAGTTCCTACAGAGATATGAATTTATATACAACACATATGTACCTACGTCACTATACAGAAGCAATGTTTCCTATGGTGTATGAGAATATCCGAGTCAAGAGTGTACCAAGCCCAAGTAGTAGAGTAGGTATGTGACAGGAAGTTCTACTGATTGATATTTGGCATTGAAGAATCGGTTGTAAATGAAGGAACAATATGTGACAAAATAATTAATTATGATGGAACCTGCTTTTATGCTTATGCTGGCTTATTATTAAATTGATAATATGTAGTAGCAGAGCGGGGAACGAAGGCAGGAAGAGAATTTTGGTTTATTCAAATTGTAATGAGATGTAGATAAGGAAAGTGCATTAAGAAAAGTGAGAAAGATAGATAGAGGGAGAGAGAGAGGGAGACAAAATGAGAAAGATTTGGAAACGATGAAGGGATCGATGATAAATTTGTAAACTTTGATGTATTCCTTACCTTACATTTTTTTTTTCATTGTTTACTCAGAAAACTGGAAAATGTTTCATATTTGAAAAAACAAGAATATGGGCAGCATACAAATTTCAGACTTGACGGTGGGGTAGGTAAAATTATTTTAACGACAGTTAAGTGAGGTAGGTGTACAAATTAATATCTACTCTAACGTGTGCATGGTTATGTGCAAGGTCAGTCTCACTTATTGAATTCACAATTTCGATTTAGCTATTGTAATTTACTAACGAAGCTGGTTGTTATGAAAAAAAAAATCAATTCTTTCCTTGCGGAAGTAAATTTGGCTGAAATGAAGTAGGTATTTCTAAAAAGCCTCAATAGAAGAGGTAACAGCAGTTATGCCAATAAATAGCAAAAAAAAAACGTCATCACCGCTGACCCTATGTTATAAGAGCTATAATTCTGTTTTTATATTCGCTTAGTCAAAAACGGAGATGTTAGCGGCATTGCTGTTGTATATTAAGTGAAAATTATTTTGTGAGCGAAGATGCGTGCATAAAAAACACACCCAATATTATACAACAAACCAAACGGGGTAGGCAATTACTATCGGAGAAAAGCTTTGTACAGTTTTCGCTTGCAAGCTATTAAAAGGAAGTACCTATTCGATTTTATTTTGAAGAAAACAATTAAAACAAAAAAATTCATACTTGAAATATTAAACCGGAATGGGTTAGCAATTACTTCCTCAGCAAAGCTTTTAACAGTTTTCTCCTGCAAGCTATTGCTTGTAAAAGGAAGTTATGAAAAATTCGATTTTATTTCAAAGAAAACAATAAAAACTTAATATTTCAAGTTTGAGATATCAAACCGGTCAGAAAAGCTTTTCACGATTTTCACCTGCAGGTTATTGCTTGTAAAAGGAAGTTTGTACTGAGAAGGCTAATCCATTTTATTTCGAATAAAACAACTAAAACTAAATATTTGAAGCTTCAAATGACAAACCGGAAGTGGTAAGTAATTACTTTCTCGGAAAAAGCTTTTTACAATTTTCGCTTGCAGGCTATTGCTTGTAAAACGAAGTACTGAGAAACCTATTTGATTTAATTTCAAAGAAAACTGCTAAAACTATATATTTCCAGCTTGAAATAACAAACCGGAAATGGTAAGTACTTACTTTCTCAGGAAAGCTTTTTACAATTTTCTCTTGCAAGCTATTGCTTGTAAAAGGAAGTACTGATGAACTTATTCGATTCTATTTCGAAAAAAACAACTCAAACCAAATGTTTCAAGCTTGAAATAACAAACCGGAAAAGGTAAGCAATTATTTTTTCCAGAAAAGCTATGTACAAGCTACTGCTTGTGAAAGGAAGTATGTACTGAGGAACCTTTTCGATTATATTTCGAAGAAAACAGCTCAAACTAAATATTGCAGACTTGAAATGACAAACTGGAAAAGGGAAGCAATTACTTCATCAGAAAAGCTTTTTACAATTTTCGCCTGCAGACTATTGCTTGTAAAAGAAAGTACTGAGAAATCTATTCCATTTTGTGGGGTTTTTGTGTTTAAATGGAAGTCCACAAGTGCAGTGCATATTGCTTATTCCTTTAAGTTGTTTTTTTTTTTGTAATAAAATCGAATAGGTTTTTCAGTAGGCACTTCCTTTTACAAGCAATAGCCTGCAGGGAAAATTTTTAAAAGTATTTCTGAGAAAGTGATTGCTTACCACTTCCCGTTTGTTTATAATATTACTAGGTATGTATATGCACGTATCTTCGTTTTAAAAATATTTGTCATGTAAAATACAATAATTCCGCTTAGTAAGCGAAGATAAACATCTTCAATTTCTTTTAATAATGTGTCCATCGGAAAATAAAAGTTTTTGCCAACTTTAGTCAAGGTCCTACGAAGTTTACCAAAGGTGAAATCTAATCAAGGAAAACTTGTCAAATGCATGTGGGGCCCTTGTTGGTAAACATTTTTCAGGAAAGTTTTGCTATTCATTCAGAAAACGGTTTGGCGTTGTAGGAAGCTTATTGGTGTCAACATGTCGATGTCCATTGGCGTAAGAAAAACTACACGAAAATTTGGCTTATTTTACCCTCCTAGTGGTAACCATCGAATACTGGTCTCGTTGATCTGGACTTGACTTGATAAACTTATAAGCTCAAAAGACAAAAGAGGCAATACTCTAATCTTCTGTCGGAAATGGCTGGCTGTATAATTCGGCTGAAGTATTGGACGAGCCTATCAGAAGGATGGTGTGTGGAGGATGAATTAGAGAATCAATGGTGTCAACAGTCTTGATGACAGAGACCTAACACGAGCTACTCTTGCATACTTAGAGATGAGGTCCATAGGGATTTTCAGACTTACCAGGGTGCTGAAGAGATGGTGGCAGATGAACTATTTCTGGTTCCAACAATAATATCCCCGTAGTCGGCTACTGGCATTGTATTATCCGGCTTGTTGTCCTAAGGTTTGGGGATTGTGTCGTCAGAAAAACTTCCCTGCAACGTTAAAAATTTCGGTTTTGAGAGACTAGAGAAGCCTCGGATAATGATTACCTTCAAATGGCAACAAGACCCGACACGTCAAAGGATAACCAATTGAGAGTATGCACTTGGAACGTGAAAGCTTGAGTCTGTCCTTATGCGGTATAAGAAAGATATTACTGCAATCCAGGAGATCGATGGATTGCTCGGGCACCTCAATGTCCTAATTGAAAGACAACTTCAGCAGAATAGTTGGTAGGCACAGCCTCCACGAAGAGACTCATAGACGCCTTAGGGCCAGTTTTTCAGTTCAGGGTTAGCTCTGAGTTAAATCAAAGTTAGCTTATCCTGAAAATAAATTAACCCCGAGTTAACTTAGGAACAGTTTTTCAGTAGAGAATCAACTTTATCTTTCAGTTGTCAAAAATCTAAGGCAAACGATGTGCGACACTAAGGATATCACCCTTCTGCGCCTTTCATGCATCGGAATAGAGATGACGACACAACCAAAATACTGACAATAACTTTCCTTATCGAAATCAAGATGGCGCCACAACTGAAAATGCCCTCAATTTGGTCCCTGAGTTAACTCACCAAATAAAACAACTCGGAGTTATCTTAGGATTTCAATTGACTGAAAAATACGTTTATGGAGTTAACTCAGGTTTAACCCCGAGACTAAGATGATCTCGCACTGAAAAACTGGCCCTTAAAACTCTAATACGATGATAAGAAGCACTTCCACGCATAAGAATCCACAACTTGGCGTCTCCAAACTGCTGCCAAGCAAATCGATCATGTGCTAATTGACGGAAGAAACATCTCTAACGTCTTAGACTTGAAAAGAAACTACGAATCACTTTAAAGAAGAAATTCGAGGTTGGTCGTTTTAGAAAGAGAAAGAAGTATCGAGCAAGGAGAAGAAGTGAAGAAGACCCTACGTAAAAAGAAGAAGTAAAAGTGTTTTGCAAAAATATAACCGTCAAGTATCATCAGACAAGTTCGGAAAAGACCAATGAATTTCTAATCGCGACTCGCCAGCTATTCATCAAATTCTATGCCACTTATGTCAACATTCACCGTCAGCTCTTTATGGCGTGACATTGGAAAATACTTAATGCAATGTGCAACTAGGGGAAACATTTTTGCAAGCTATTCTAAGCATGCGCAGGGTTTCGGCAAAGAGATGCGCTATTATGTTATTTCTTAAATTTCGTTCTGGAGCAAGTAATGCAGACATTAACACTGAAGGCACCATTTTTAACAGATCTGTCCAACTTCCAGGGTACGTCGATGATATTGACATCATCAGCCGCTCACGGGTTATAAAGGCTTTCACGGCAATTGATTCATATTCATATTCATATTCATATTCATATTTATATTCATATTCATATTCATATTCATATTCATATTTCATATACATATTCGTGTGCTGATATCTGTCAGTAGAGGTCGCAAACCGGTTTTTTATCTCTAATTTTCTGGAACTTGGTACCGACAAACGAGCTGTTGACATCCCTGGGTGTAAAGTAAACAGAAAAGCTTAACATATTTGAATCGACAACCCTTCTAGTCACCATTTGATTACATCAGTTCACCAAGCAAACCATCCATCTCCGGAGATGTCAGTGCAAATGCGATTGCAAAATGTGCTCTAGGCTCATTTATCCAGGCGATCAGCTCCAGTTTTCCTTCGAACTCGGGTTTATTACCAAACGTCTTAAGAATCCTAGCAGCTCTCCGGTTTTCCTTGTAGATGTCCTAAGATGGCCTTTTTGGTTTATTTTTACGTAACGTCCTTGGTGGAGACATAACTTCATAACTTTCTGCATTGGGTCTCCCTTCGAGCCAAACTTTGAGAACTTTAATTCTTTTTACGGATCATTATTCACAACCCCACCAAATACTGAACCTAAATACAATTCCTAACACTTAACTTCTGTCGATCCAATCTGTTTCATACGAGGATTCATGATAATAAGATGTAACTTCCCCACTGATACAGACCATAGGAGTAAAGGGCAGAGCTTTGATTACGTGCTATTGCCCAGCTTAGAAGAAAAACCGGTCTTACAAGTTACAACTATCTATTTTTTTTTGTCATCCATTCTATTTCCAGGCATCCGGATACTCTGTTAACGATGGAGCTAGTTTTTGAATAGGACCCCCAGGCTGGCTATTCATCAGTATGGTTTGTATAACACCTTAGATCCATCCCAATATGGAAAGTTGGAGTTTTCGAAGAATTATGATGAGGAGTGACAACAGCTAGCTATTGATATCACCGTTCTGCCAAGAAAGGAGTAAATGTTTAGGAATACATGCAGGACAGCTTCATGATGTCCCGCACGCCGAGGGGAAGGAATGGATGTGGAAGAGAGAGGTTTAGGGATGAATGAAAAAAATAAGAAGAAACTATTATGGAAATAGTTAATCAACATCATCGAATTGCTTTCAAAGTTGCGACCACCCACCATTTTCAATGCAATTTATTTAATTTCCAAACCTTTGTTTTTTCGTAAACTTTATTATCATGATTGTTATATTTACCTGAAAAGAAACCAGAAAAAAATACATTAGAAATTGAAGTCATATTTTTTACAATTGTTTAAACATTATAATTTATTCATATTCATTAATAAAAAAAAAACAATTTCGCAAACAAAAAATTACCTCCCCACCTCTCCTAGATAACTCATTCATTTATTTATTGTGGTTATTTTCAACTAATGTGACAGTGCGCCCCCTTTGTTAATTTTTGAATTGTGGTTCTAGTTTAAACACTATTTGCAAATAAACTACTAACATGCAATCAAAGTAAGGTGAGCGTGTAATTAGAAACCACAAAGGTGGCAAAAAATAATTGAAAAAAATATAAATAAAACCAAATAAATGAGGACAGTAGGTAGAATGTGCAATTAATTTCAATTATTCAAATTTCAAACCAATTCACTTATGTTACATATAAAAAGAGTACAATACAAATCAAAAGTTATAAATCATTGGGAAAAAAATGAAATAAAAACGAAAAAATAGTAAAAATCATTTGGAATGTTTGAAATGAAACGTGTTGATATCAAATTGAAAACACATATTGTAATCAAATAAATGGTAGGTGACAAAAAGCTTCGCATCTAACCTTTTTAGCTTATCACTGATGAATAGGGATGTTTCAGAGGGCACGAATGGTTTTAAATTGCATATTTGTAATATTTTATATTTTCAAAGCGAGCCTAGAAGTCAAACTAGGTAATACCTTTCTAGAACTTATATGAATAATACCGGACCTACCATTTCTGCTGGAATAATGCAAATCGAAGCCAGTTCGCATTGAGAAAGGATGCTCTCAATTAGATCCACTTTCTGGAATAAGGCATATTTAACAGTAAGTTAAGATCAAATTCTTTGAGGTATTCATTTACTTAACCTCAGGCACACAATTTGATCGCCAGTCACTAACAAGTTCTTCCTACGCCTTGGTTGGTTTCTACTTATTTCCTGCTTTACCCCAAACTGTCTTACCCCTGGGGTATATTTTTAGGAAACAAAAAAACACCTTCAAAAGTGGGCGTGGCAAACATTTAGCATCATTTTGTTTGTTCCTAACCTTTTAGTAGGACATTTCTAGTTGTTTTCATAAAAAATATTCAAAATACAACATTTTCGTCAAAAACGCCCCCAAAAGTGGGCGTGGACAAAAGTTTTGTGCAAAAGAATTATTATTATGGGTATTCATACAACAGCGTAAACTCATCGTAAACGTTGTAAAGATTAAAACTTCGTAATTCTGTCACAATTTGTATGGAAAATTTGACAGATTTACGAAGTTTAAAACTTTACCACGTTTACGACGACTTTACGCTGTTTCATGAATACCCTTATTATTTTCTTTATTTATTAATCACAACTTTTCGAAAGAACACACCCCTCATTTATATCAACTTTGAAGATTATATGACCTTTTTTAAAAAGTGGGCGTGTCAGTACACGGTAATTTTCTCTGACAATTTCTTATGATATCCTTTATCATGTCTGAAAATTTCATCTAAATCGGTTGACTGCTTCAAACAGCTTGAACCACTGTGGGTCGTGGGTTCGAGTCCCCCATTGGGCGCCATTATTGGTAGTGTAGGCTTCATAGGATTGCGTGCTGGGAAGGGATGCAGCATGCTGTTTTTAGCTCGACGGATGGGGCGGTATTCTTATCAATTCCCATACAGCACGTTCCCAACTCTTTGGGATCCACAACCGAAATAATGGCGTCCAACGCTGAGATGAAGTCTCATGATCTAATGACTGCGCCAGCCGGACTCCACGTTGGGCGCCATTGTGTCTGCTAAGTCATCTGAACTTGTGGCCTTGATCTTCTTAAGCTTTTTTATAGATAAGTCTAGTTCTTCTTTATGGGAGTGTGCGCACCATAGGAGCGCATCTTTGGTGCTGAGAAAAAGGATGCAACATACTTGGTTTCAGCTCATCCTACTTTGACGGATTGGGCGGTTCATACCAATTTTCATACACTAAGGACACCACTCTCTGGCGCCCACAGTCGCAACAATGGCGCCCAATGCTAAGATGAAGAGTCTAATGCTCTATTGACTGAGCCATATGGGCTCCACGTTGGGCGCCAATGTTGCTGTTAAGCCATCAGAACTTGTGGCCTTGTTTTTCTTAAGCTTTTTGGCGGTTCTTACAATTCCCATACACCAAAGACACAACTCTTTGGCATCCACACTCGCAACAATGTCACCCAACGCTAAGATGAAGTCTCATGCTCTAATGACTGCGCTATCTGGACTCCACGTTGGGCGCCATTGTCGCTATTAGCCATCAGGACATATAGCCTTGTTCTTCTTAAACTTTTTTTTTTAGCTATGTAGAACTTTTCTTCACGGGAGTGTGCGCACTATAGGAGCGCGTCTTTGGTGATGGGAAAAAGGATGCAGCATATTTTCTTTCAGCTCATCCTTTCTTGACGGATTGGGCGCTTCATACCGACTGTCTTACACTAAAGACACAACTCTCTGGCGCTCACTCTCGCAACAATGGTGCTAAGATGAAGTCTCATGCTGTAATGGTTGAGCCATCCAGACTCCACGTTGGGCGCCATTGTTAATGTTAATCCATCAGAGCTTGTGACCTTGTACTTCTTAATGGGGTGTAGGAACAGGGGT
The DNA here is from genome assembly GCA_963921185.1 of Dasysyrphus tricinctus. Lineage (NCBI taxonomy): Eukaryota > Metazoa > Arthropoda > Insecta > Diptera > Syrphidae > Dasysyrphus > Dasysyrphus tricinctus. Next base: position 205,695,601 of record OY992531.1, read on the forward strand.
TTCACTTCATTACCCTAACTCCCATTCATCAGATAGAAATGCCACTTAAACCCTCCTACCATTCCCCATGCGCTGGTGATTATATGACTTTTTAAGAGCCTGCGTCCCAGTCATAAGACCAGAAGCCAGTTGCCTGGCTTTTTAAAAAAAACTTCTATATGTTGCTGAGTAAACCCTCTTCGCCACTTCGGTCTACGCTATGCCAACAGTTTCCCATTCGTAACAGTTTATCTTAATTCATAGTTATTAGCTCATATGCGTGAAAAATGCTTAGCCCTGCTAATCAAGCGTATATAAGGTTGTATTTAAGCTTGTTTTGTAGTGTTTTCCCTCAACCTACAGATTAATTATGTACTTTATAACCCATAATCCTTTGTTTTTTCTTCGACAACAACTGTCTTGATTGTCAATGTTGTCGTAATTCTATTATAAGATGACCACCATTTGATTTCAGCTAAAGCTCCTTCCTTACGCCAACCAATTATTGACATCTGTGAGAAAATAAATGTCCCATCACTGAATTGATTTCCAATTAACCAAGATTTTTTCTTCAACCAGCATATCACACACTGGCAGCAACAACGTTCGTCTTTAATGTCCAGCGCAACAAATTGATTCCATCCACCACTAGATTTTGGCTATGGGAAGATACAAACAAGGAAGACAACATACAGAAAAACAGCAATAACCATCACCCCGAAAATTGATTACTTAAGTACTGTATCTATGTAGGTATAAAGCTAGCTATAGAGGGAAGAAATAATGTCATTGTCACCCCAAATTGCCCACACACTGAGTACGAGAGTGCGGGTTTGGGCATTGGCTATTACAATTGTTGTTTTGTTACATCTTACGATGATAATAAAAGATTAACAATTACACTTACTTCCAAATTTATTTATTTTTTTGATAATACAAAAAGGGAATACAAAATTAGTTGCTAACTGAGATTGTATAGTTGTGCGGTGCGGGGAGGGGGGAAGGAGGGAGGCCGACAATGAGCTGAGGGCGTTTGATAGCCCATTATTATATCATTCGGCTTTTGTTAGAGATGGCTTGCTGCTGATTTATGTATAATCAATTCTTTATTTTCTAATTTAAATTCATAACAAAGAAATATTTAAACAGACCACCATCACCAGTTGGTTACATGGACTGGCTTGATCAAATTATCTATTCAGTGTTTAATATTTTAAGGAGGAAAAATGGATATAATAGCAGCCTCACTCAAATAAAACTTAAGAATAGTCAATCTGCTGAAATCGCTAAACCGGAAAGTGTAAACAGCTATTATCCATGTCTGGCCTAGAAACATGCTCCAAATGTGACATCAAACAAGTCTAAATTTGTACTTGGGGAACATGTAATTCTCCTATATCTTCCAAGATTACCGTTAAACCACGGTCCAATTCTCCTTCTTCGGAGATTACCGTAAAACAACAGTCCAGTGCGGTGCACAATAGTTGTAGTTGTATGGAGAAGCGGTCTTAAATTTATAAAATCTGAAGCAGATAGCTTAGGGAAAACACTACAAAACATAAGACAGACCTATATGCGCTCAATTAGTAGGTCTAAGCCTTATTCACGTTTATGAGGTAATTATTATAAATGAAGATTAACTGTTATAAATGGGGATATAGGTTACATAAGCGTGGAGAAAAGTGGCGAAGTGGGCCTTCACAGCGTTATCGAGTGATTTTATAAAATGTAGCTGCTGGTTTTATGATCGGGAAGCAGGCCCTTTGACGGTACATAGTCACGGGGAATGGGAATGGTAGGTGTTCAAGTGGTGCTTCTAGCAGCTGATAAATGGGAATCGGGGTTACGTAATGAAATGTCAGTTCCACCACTAAATAAAGAGTAAGACTTAGCCGTAGCGTAAGAAGAACCTGGATCTACCTCCTTATTGCTTGACATCAACAATGGCGCCCAACGTGGAGCCTAGCTAGCTCAGTCATTAGAGCTTCAGACTTTTCATCTTAGCGTTGGGCGCCATTGTTGCGTTAAGGTAGGGTGATATAGAGGCAAGCATGCTGCATCCGGCATAAACGCGCCCCTATTGTGCGCACACACCCATGCAGAAGAGTTAGATTTAGCTATAAAAAGAAGTTTGAGAAGAATAAGGCCACAAGTTCTGATGCTTAACAGGATCAATGGCGCCCAACGTGGAACCTGGCTAGCTCAGTCATTATGGATTCAGACTTTTCATCTCAGCGTTGGGCGCCATTGTTACGAGTGTAGGCACCAAAGAGTTGTGCCCTTGGTGTATGGGAATTGGTAAGAACAACCCTATCCGTCAAGCTAGGGTGAGCTGAAAGAAAGCATGCTGCAACCTTTTGTTAAGCCACATAAACGCACTCTTATTTTGCGCACCGCCCATAAAGAAGAATTAGATTTAGCTATAAAAAAAGTTTAAGAAGACCAAGGCCACAAGTTCCGATGACTTAACAGCAACAATGGCGCCCAACGTAGAGCCCAGCTGGCTCAGTCTTAATAGTATGAGACTCTTCATCTCAGCGTTGGCGCCCAACTATTGCGAGTGTGGCTGCCAAAGAATTGTGTCCTTGGTGTATGGAAGTCGATAAGAACCACCGCATCCCTGAAGCTAGAGTAAGCTGAAAACAATGATGCTACATCCTTTTTCCAAGCACCAAAGACAAAGCAATGGCGCCCAACGTGGGACTGGAACCCACGACCCAGTGGCTCAAGTTGTATGGAGAGCCGCTCTTAAATCTATAAAATCTGAATGAATCAATCAATTCGGATGCAATTTTCAGACATAATAAGGCTATCATAAGACTTTATCTGAGAAAATTTTCCGCCCACTGACATACCCACTTCTTAAAATAGGTCATCCAATCATCGAAAGTTGATGCAAATGAGGGGTGTGTTTCTTAGGAAAGTTGTTGATAATGTAATCTGTAATAATTCTTGCATACAAAACTTTTGTACACGCCCACTTTTGGGGGCGTTTATGAGAAAATTTCATATTTTGCCTAATGTCTATGAAAACAAAGCGTTTTTTGACAACATTTCTTTTTTCAATCGTTTCCTAAAAAAATGAAAAAAGATACTTAGAATAAAAAACTTAATCTTCAACTGAAAAACCGATCTTGACTTAACTCGGTTATTTATTTTCAGGATTAGCTAGCTCTTATTTAACTCAAAGTTAACCCTGAACTGAAAAACTTGCCCTTAGTGGTCGAGCGAGCACAATAAACGGTAAAAATCAGGGCATCTAAATTGTGTCATGTTGGGATAAATGGTCAAGAAATTATGTTGGGCGATCGAAGAGTCAACAGAGCGAAAATTGCAGCTATTTCAAACACGAGAGCTTTATTCGTTTTCTGAATGACCATTTGGACATGGAAAACGCTTTCTCACTTGCTGGAAAAAATGGGTTAAAATGGAATCACTTTGGGAAAAATGTTTTCATGAGATCCGAGCTCTTCTTTTATGAGAATTATCTGACATATCGAACAGCTCTCCTACTTTATCAAACTCTATTTCAAAAACCTAAATAATCTAACATTCGATAGGTGGTGGAGAAAGACCGATCAACTTGGTGAGCACAAGTGTAGGGACCCAGCTATGGACAAGACTCACATAAGCTTTTTAGTTCAGGGCTTCTACTTTAAGACAAAATCGGCTACAGTTCCCAATATCCCGAATTACATTTACGTTTTCCGATTTCCATAAGCATCATGTGTCACGTTGGATAAACATTTTGAGTTCTGCTTATTTTTAAGAACCCATGACTCACTCTTTAACTATGCAAGTATCTGTGTAACGCAAGTGGAAAAGAATCTCAACAACATTTCTTCTTCTGTGCTTGTAGATTAAGTATAGTATCGTTAACTGACGTATTGTTGCATTTATTTTTCTTGTTATTTTTGGGTAATGCTTGTACCGATAACCAGCACTGAATTGAAAAGAAAAAAGAACAAACAGGAAGTTCAAGTGCAGAAGGAAAACCGATATATGTAGTAATAATGCACCACCACATGTTCTTACTCACTTGAGAAGAAAAAAATCAAGTACAACCAGAAGTACAACATGGAATTTTCCTCACTGATTAGGTCACAAAAACAACAAATATTCGGTAGCGGATTCATTTATATTTTTGTGTAGATTTGATACTTCAACGAATGGCCCATGTTGCACGAAAGGAAACGTCAGTCTGAAGGTCGATTAAAAGTTGATTCTTCTTTAAATGAAATTCAAAAGGAAGGAAGAATGAAAAAAAAACTAAGAACAAGAATTATACCCGTTTCCGCCTTTTTTATTGTTGCTTTATTTGCCATACAATTATAATTATTGTTGGATAATTAGTCACTGTCATAATTGTCATGAGAAAGTATGCCAGCCAGCTAGCCGCCCATATTCAACTAGAGAGGAGGAGCTGGCTCATCCATGACATTCGGTCATCGCATTTTTGCCTTGCAATTGACCGTAGAATTATGGCTGTGCAATGTACTGCTCGAATTATATGTATGTGGGAATATTATTACAAAATTTTTTGGATCATAAATTTAAAGAATTCATTTCAAGATGTGTAGATATTGTATCTTTTGGATGGGATGAGAGAGAGCAAGGCAATAAAATTAATTTTTTTTTAGAGCACATTAACCTCGATTGCATGAGTCGAATAGAAATATTATAGATCAAGTGTAGGTACTTGAATATTTCTTCAACCATTTTCTTTGAATGGTCCAGAAAGCGCAATTAAGGGAATGAACTTATGAAAACATTATTCTGAAGTGACTCATCAACACATCATTCCACATTTTGTATAATTTGTCAACAGCCATAAGTATGTCATCGTTAGATCCAACTCGGTCTATTAACTTCCACTCTCACCTCCTTTTGGTAACCCTTGGGTGTCTATAGCACCTCAACTGGGCATGGGGTTTAAATTACTATGGTTTTGGGGCTAAGACGTATGAGCAATGCCCTTGCTATGACATTGAAATTGTCTTGGGTGATTTTAATGCCAAAATGGGAAGAGAGGACGTTTTTGGTGGCACAATGGGAAGATATAGCCTGCACGACATCCACCTCCGATTACGGAGACTGGTTTATCGACTTTGCTGCAGGACGAAACGTTGTGGTAGCAACGCAATTCCCACGTCTCAATATCCACAAAGGGACGTGACGATATCTTGGTCAATCAACCGCCAACCAGATTGGCCACCATTGATGTTCGAACGTTCCGAGTAGCCAACATTGACTCGAACGCCACGTTAAGCTGCGGATATCCAGACCAAAGCCAAAACGGGGAAATATTGTGGAAAGTTCAACGTCAGACGGCTACAGTCACAACAGATTACTAGGTCCATTTCCGGTCGAGGGTCTCAAGCACCGAGAATCAGTGGAAGCTATCAGAGATGCCGCCTCAACTCACCACAACTAAACACCTGGTTCGACGAACAATGCCGCTAAGTACTTAAACAAATAAACAGGCATGGATACATGATGAAGCTTCATAGAAGCAACCGCGCTGCTCGCAAGCTCTACGAGGAGAAGAGGTGTGAGGAACACCGGCTTTTCAGAAGGAAAAAGAGAGAGCATGATAAGCGGGCAATCGAAGAAATAGAGGGATGCCATTGCAGGAATGAAGTTGTTTTACCAAAAAGTAAAAAGAAAAAAGAGCCTCTCGGGGTTACAAGGCCCGAACCGAAGCCTGCAAGGATGATCAGGGGAACATCATAGTAGAATCGCAGTCGGTGCTGAGGATATGGAAAAATCATTTCTGCGATGACGAACCGAATTCCGCTACCATGCAGATTGCACCATTCAACCTGGACGACGAAGGCCAGCAATTCCGTCAACCCGATCTCGACGAAATTAAGGTAGCTATATTCAGTCCAATAAAGCTGCTGGATCTGATTGCCTTGCGGCTGAGCTATTTAAAGCGGCTGGCAATGGATTGGTTAGGATGGTTGGGAGTATGCACCAGCTCATCTGCTAAATTTGGTCGGAGGAAAGCATGCCCGATGAATGGAACCTCAGCATTTTTGCTCGATCCTCAAGAAAGGCGATCCTCTGGACTGCACCAACTACAGAGGCATAAGTCTTCTTAATAGCGCCTACAAGATCTTCTCAGCCGAACTTTGTGAACGCCTGAAGCCATTCGTCAACAACCTGATAGCTTCATATCAGTGTGGCCTTAGGCCAGGGAAACCCAGAATCGAACAAATATTCGCACTACGACAAATCTTGGAAAAAGCCCAGGAGTTTCAAATCGACACCGACCTCCTTTTCATCGATTTCAAGGCCGCGTATGACAGCATCTATAGAGATAAGCTATATAAAGCAATGCCTAGTTTTGGCATCCCTCCCAAACTCGTCCGATTGTGTAGGATGACGATGGAGAATGAACGCTGCTGCATTTTTGATGTAAAAAAAGGCTTTAGGCAAGGCAATGTGCTGTAATTCGGCTTCTTCAACATCGTTCTTGAAAGAATGGTGCAAAATTTTCACGTCAACACTAAAAGCACAATCTATCAAAAGTCCATCCTATTTCTCGCTTACGCTGACGACACTGACAAAATTGGACGAACAAAGCGAGATGTCAGCGTTGCTTTCGTGAGTTTTGAGAAGGAATCCAAGAAGATGGGGTTAACGGTGAATGTAAGCAAAACGAAATATATGCTGTCAACAAGAAAGGACACCCAACATCGACGTCTCGGACAGAACGTCATCTATAAATTTGAGGTGGTCAGAGACTTTGTCTGCTTAGGATCCGCTATATCCACAGCGAACGATACCAGTGCTGAGATTAAATGAAGGATTACTCTTGCCAATCTCTGTTTCGTTGGGCTAAGCAGGCAATTGAGAAGCAAAGTCCTCACTCGAGCAACTAAACTGTCCCTGTATAAAACGCTTATTATCCCGGTCCTGATGTATGGTGCAGAGGGATGGACACTGTTAACGGTGGATGAGAACGCGTTAGACAGTTTTGAGAGGAAAATTCTCCGGGTGATGTTTGGTCCCGTCTGCATAGATGGGGGATGGAGAAAAAGATACAAAAAAATAACCGGGCTGTACAGCGACCTAGCCACAAAAGTGAGAGCCAACGACTGAGATGGATGGGTCACCTGGAGCGAATAAACACCAATGCTCCGGCCCGGAAAGTCTTTGAATCTAACCCCGTGAGATACCGCAGTAGAGGTGGACAGCGTAAAAGGTGGCGCACGCAAGTGGAAGAGGACCTCAACCAACTTGGCGTGCGAAACTGGAGACAGCTAGCTAGAAACCGAGCCGGCTGGAAGAAGCTTGTCCACCCCGGAATATAGCGCCACCTTAAGTTATTATTCCTGTGTGCGTGTTGTTGGCAGGAATGGAGGGGACCTACAAGTTTTTGCCGATTCCGAACGGCTAGGTGAGAAGGATTTATTCATGACAAGTATACTTTGGGAGGATTTGTCAGTTCCTCGCAAGACGCGAGTGGATGAGAACCTTGGAAAAAACATTTCTGTTTTAAGGTGGCAGCGGCTGGGAATCAAACCCGGACCTTCGGCATGACAGTCCAACGCACTAACAATTTATTCCACGAGGTTCTACTTAGCCCTTCATTACTGGGTGGTGGAACTGGGTCTTCATTGAAACGGGTTGGATTCTCATCTCGTCCTACTTCTCGCTCTACTTGATGTCCTTTTAGTTGCTGCTTGAAGACTTCTACAATTCCTTGTGCTTTGGTGACTAGGTTACCTTCGCTGTTTCGATGCGTTCCGCTTTTTAAACCAGCAGCGAGTTTTTTTTTATAAAACTTCTGGATGTTGTTTCGATATTGAGACTCTGCGATCTCCTTGAGCTGGGAGGCTGCGTACGCCCACTTCTTTTAACCCAGAATTTTTGTTCTCCTTACTCGATACTCCTCTCTATCCGCTCTTGTTTTACGCTGCTATTTGCTCGTGCAACTTCTGTCGCCTTTTTCAACAGTAGGCATTCATCATCATACCACGAATTCTTTTTCGGGGGTAGTTGCTGGCGGATTGTGGTTTCGGCTACCTACAATAATGATGTTACCATACTGAGACCACTTGTTCTCGACATTTTTTCTGTAAAAGTTGCCGTTCGGGAGCCTTTGACCTCAAAAAAAAAATTGTCAGCAGTGCTTATATTGATGGGGACTTTTACAATTGCAATTACAATTTTTACCACGAGCTTTTCGCCATTTTTTTCCGAAACAAAAGACTGAACTATTTATAGATGTGGTATTGTACCTACTCTAAAGCAATGTGCATAGGTACCTATTTATATTGACGTTACTGTCTCATAGCTTGTTCAAAGTATCAGAAACCCTTTTCTTTCGCATTCAGCCCTACTATGAATTCCATCGTAATCAGAAAGTTTTACGAATTCCGAAAAAGCTATCACTATTTTTACTATGGAGAGAAAATGCATCAGTTGGCGATTTTAGATTGAGACACATTCTGACTCAGAATTCCTTGTTCGTTCCAGTTTTTAATGGCAGGCTCTTTCTAAGAATATTTCCTTCCGTCTTCCTTGCCGAAATGCATCCTCTAAAGATTTAAAAATAGCTTCAATTTAGTGTATTTTTTTTTTCTTTCCCTTTTTAATGAGCACAGTAAGGCAGCACTGCACAATAATTATACATCGCACAATTATATTTTTATAATTATTATTATACAACGATGATGGTGGTTCCGTATATTTTCAATTTATGTTCCATCAGGGACAACTACGTTCTCGTCTTTATCGTCATTGTCGTCGTCGTTCTCGGTCGTCAAAAAAAAATGAGGATAGAAGAACGAACATCTTCACTGAGAGAAGACAACGACAATGAGATTCTTAAAGGCGCAAAACCCAAACGAATAAAAGAAAAAATTGAAATTGAAATGAAAGCCACCCACCACACGATGATGATGATGATGAGGATTATTATATCCACTAAGAAGACTCATCTTCGCCCGAAGTGAATTGAGCTCTTCCCGCTTTAGTTGCAAGCACAAGCCAAGAGACACACAATAGAAGATGGAGCAACAAAAAAAAAAACGTATCAGCTGTTTTGATGGAGGAGTCAAAAGCAGCTCTATCTCTCTATCTCTATCCCCCTTTATGACAAACTTATCATTGCAATGTCTTTGCCATTATTATACCGCATGCTTTAATGTCAATTAAAATTCTAAGTGAGTCTCGCAAAGCGAACGAACTGAACTTTCTACTAATGTCTTCTTCCTCCAATAAAATTGCCAATTATTTTTTCATCAACAAAGATATGTCCAAAGTTCTATTTTCTTATGAAATCCAATAATCCGGATGAACTAGCAGCAGCAGCAGCAGTCAAGCAAATTCATTCTTGTTATCAAAAGATACGAACAGAAAATTAAGGAAGAAAACAAAAAAGAAAAATCAAAAGGCTGGTTGAAAACCGGAAGGAAAAAAATATATTTTTGAACCAGAGTAGTGCGATAAAGAAAAAAGTATGATGGTGACTCATTGCCAAAATGACAGCCGGCACATGTCATGTTACTACATATTTGCTTACTAACTGACTGCTACAACAACAACTGACTCGACTCCCAGAACCAGACTTAAAATTTCACACAAAACTCTGTTTGCTTATGTGTGACACAAGTGAGGGTTCATTTTTCTGTGATCTGAATGTATCCTTCCGTAGTACGCCATTTTGTTTAAGTTGTGTGTGTGTTTTTTTTTTTTTTTTGCTGTTTAAAGCTCTATGCCATTGAAACCAACCAACAACCCTTTTGTGCGAATTTTGGAACGGAAGGTGATATCGATTTTTATTCTTTTCTTCCCTCAACTAGTTTTGTGTAAATCCTTTTTGTTATAATAGGTAAATTCCAGACGTTTCTTAAGGGCGGTTCAAAGGTAGAAAATTTGTACAGTGATGAGCCAAGAATTTACACTTTTTTTTATACCGTTGGTGTGTTTTTAAGGAAATAATAATTTCGACGAGTATTGAAGATTTATAACATTAATTGATGTCTGTTAAACGAAGAGGTTTTAAACGGGAATGATTTGTTATAAAAAAAAAGAAATTCCACAATTTCGGCTTCGAAGCTAAAACGTCTTTCCATTTGTTGCCCGAATTATTATTTTTTCTTAACTCGTATAAATAGTTGACAAGGTGGTTCCAAAAATAAAACTTTTAGAGTCCGAGAGAAGAACGTTTGATGAGGTGGTTGCAGGATGTTACCACCGGACAAAAAAGGGTTAAACAGTAACGTCGAAAATGATTGTTGACAGTTTGTAGATTATATGACCCTCTAGATAGAGTCTAGTAGCTAGAGCCCGAGAATGTTTGATGAGGTGGTTTCAGGATGTAACCACCGGGAAAAAAGGGTTAACAGTAATGTCGAAAATGTTTGTTGACAGTTTGTAGATAATGTGACCCTCTAGAGTCAAGGAGCTAGAGCCCGAGAATGTTTGATGAGGTGGTTTCAGGATGTAAGCACCGGGCAAAAAAGTGTTAAATAGAAACGTCGAAAATGTTTGTTGACAGTTTGTAGATTATGTGACCCTCTAGAGTCTAGAAGCTAGAGCCCGAGAATGTTTGATGAGGTGGTTTCAGGATGTAACCACCGGGCAAAAAAGTGTTAAACAGAAACGTCGAAAATGTTTGTTGACAGTTTGAAGATTATGTGACCCTCTAGAATCTAGAAGCTAGAGCCCGAGAATGTTTGATGAGGTGGTTTCAGGATATAACCACCGGGCAAAAACGGGTTAAACAGTAACGTCGAAAATGTTTGTTGACAGTTTGTAGATTATGTGACCCTCTAGAATCTAGAAGCTAGAGTAACGTCGAACTGTTGTCAATTTTATATGACCCTCTAGAACCCGAGATAAGAATGTTTGATGAGGTGGTTTCAGAATGTAACTACCGGACAAAAAAGGTTAAACAGTAATGTCGAAAATGTTTGTTGACAAATTGTAGATCACGTGACCCTCTAGAGTCTAGGAGCTAGAGCCCGAAAATGTTTGATGATGTGGTTTCAGGATGTAACCACCGGGCAAAAAAGTGTTAAACAGAAACGTCGAAAATGTTTGTTGACAGTTTGTAGATTATGTGACCCTCTAGAATCTAGAAGCTAGAGCCCGAGAATGTTTGATGAGGTGGTTTCAGGATATAACCACCGGGCAAAAACGGGTTAAACAGTAACGTCGAAAATGTTTGTTGTCAATTTATAGATTATGTGAACCTCTAGAACCCGAGAGAAGAATGTTTGATGAGGTGGTTTCAGGCTTAAAAGGCTTAAACAGTAATGTCGAAAATGTTTGTTGACAATTTGTAGGTCATGTGACCCTGTAGAGTCTAGTAGGAAGAGCCCGAGAATGTTTGATGATGTGATTTCAGGATGTAACCACCGGACAAAAAAGGGTTAAATAGTAACGTCGAAAATGTTTGTTGACAGTTTCTAGATTATGTGACCCTCTAGATCCTAGAAGCAAGAGCCCGAGAATGTTTGATGAGGTGGTTTCAGTATGTAACCACCGGGCAAAAAAAGGGTTAAACAGTAACGTCGAACTGTTGTCAATTTATAGATTATGTGACCCTCTAGAGCCCGAGAGAAGAATGTTTGATGAGGTGGTTTCAGGATGTAACCACCGGACAAAAAAGGGTAAAACAGTAACGTCGGAAATGTTTGTAGCCAATTTGTTGATTAAGTGACCCTCTAGAGTCTAGAAGCTAGAGCCCGATAATGTGTGATGAGGTGGTTTCAGGATGTAACCACCGTGCAAAAAAGGGTTAAACAGTAACGTCGAAAATGTTTATTAACAATTTGTAGATTATGTAACCCTCTACGACTGTTTTTTTTTATTTAAGTATTAGAAAATACTTAAGTTTGAATGATTTAACGAAAAATATTTCAACAGCACTGTTTACTACCTACCTATTGCAGAGGTCCATGTCATTTAGATATTTTGAAAATTGATTTTAAAACTGATGAAGAAGATTATAACACTGGTTGGTACATACATCATAATAGGTACAGGTACATACATGCTAAAGGATGTTGGATAAATAGAGTGTATTGGAATCCAAATAACTATAAAATGTTGATATGTTGTAATATGTTTGTGGAAGATGATGTGGTAAAAGAGGTTAACAGACACAAGTGGTTTATTTTGAGTGATTCCATCATCATGGATGACATGGAGAATGTGAAGCTTTTTACTGTCTGGCTTATGTAGAATTTAATGGATTGAAATAAGTTTAGGTTATATGAACAATGAAAAAGTTATTGAAGCAAAAGCATAGATTCTCCATCAGACATATAGATGAAGCAGAGGTTTTAACTTTTAAAATGGTGAAAGGGTAGGGTATGGCAAAAAAAACAACAGTATGTTGTTTACTTAATAAAATTAGGAAGACTATCTTGGAAATAAGAGGAATTTATTTGATGCTTTTATATTGATGAAAAAGAACCCGTGGTATGATGATGAATGCCTACAGCTGAAAAAAGGTGACTAAAGAAGCAAATGCAAATTTGCTGCAGTGTAAAACAAGAACAGCGAGAGACGAGTATCGAACAAGAAAAAGAGAGAAGAAGACCCTGTATAGAAAGAAGAGGGCACAAACTCCCAGCTCAAGGAGATCGAAGAGTCTCACGATTGAAACAACCGGAAGTTTTATTAAAAAATCATGCAACTGGCTGCTGGCTTCAAAACCGGAATGCAGGCTCTTCGAAACAGCGAAGGTAATCTAGTTACCGAAGCACAGGGAATAGTAGATTAATTCAAGCAGAATGTAAATGGGCATTAGGTAGAGCGAGAAATTGTACAAGAAGGGAATCCACCTCCAGTCAATGTAGACCCAGTTCCACCACCCAGTGACGAAGAAGTAGACTAAGTTATACAGAAGCTCAATAACAACAAGACCGCGTATCTGATGGTTTACCAGCGGAGCTCTTCAAACACGGAGGGATGTGTTGAATGGATCCCCGTATCTACTTTTTAACCAAGCTCGTGTGGAAGGAAGCATGCCCGATAACTGGTCTATAAGCTCCATATGTCCCATCTACAAAAAAAGGCGATCCTATGGGCTGTAATGCCTCGATAGGCATATCCCTGATAAGCGTCATATACAAGATCCTATCCAACGTACTGTGTGAGCGTCTTAAGCCGTTCTGCAAAACTATAATCGGCAAGTACGAGCTTCGGCCCAGGCAGATCAAAAACAGACGGAATATTCACTCTCAATAAAATCCTGGAAAATGACAACGAAAAGTCGAAACTCACCATCTCTTCATCGACGTCAAAGCCACATATGATAGCATTCATCATAAGGAGGTCTATATGGGGATACCTGAGTTTAGGATCCCGGAAAAACTGATCCAGTTGTGTCGCGTGACATTAGAAAATAGGCGATGCAAGGTGCAACTAGGGAAAAGCTCTTCCAAACTATTCCATCGAGCGAATTGACAATTATACTCCAGCCCCCAGGTACGAGCGAACGAAGAAGACCGAACTTCTGGTTTAAGACATCGTGGATCCCAGAAAGCTTGGTCTTGTCAGGTCAGGTTGTTGACGAACGCAAAGAAGAGCTTGTATGCGATGTTAAGGCGACTAATGCCTCTGTAGTTGGCAAATCACAGGATCACTTTTCTTGAGCGTCGGGCCAAGAAATACTGAGGTTCCGACCATGTTTTCAAGAGAGCTGGTTCATACTTCTAACCAAGTCATCGCCAGACGCTTTGAACAGCTCGGCTGCAAGGCCATCAGCTCCGTCAGCTCTTAGACTTAAGTTAAGTCACTTCGTCGAGATCGATTGGACGCAGTTGTTGGCCCACGTCGCATCGTCCAAATTGAATGGTGCAATCTGCATGGCATCGGAATTCGGTTCGTTATACCATTTGCAGAAATGATTTTTCTATATCCTCAGCACCGACTGCGATTATACTACCATGGTCCCTGGATCATTCTTGCAGGCTTCGGTTCGGGTCTTGTAACCCTGGGAGGTTCTTTTTACTTTTTGTCAAAACTTCAGAACTTCATTCCTGCAATGGCATCCCTCTAATTCCTCGATCACGCGCTTCTCATGCTTTTTCCTTTTTCTTTCTTAGAAGCTTCTGTTCCTGTCTCCTCTTCTGCTCGTAGAACTCGCGAATTGCTCTGGTCCTTCTGTTGCCTGTTGTTTGGCTGCATGTACTTGTCAATATTCTTCGTCGAACCAGGGGTTTCGCTGTAGTGGTTGTGCGAGGCCCAGCACATCAGAGCCGGCATCCCTGATGGCTTCCTGGCAATTCCTCCACTGGTTCTCGATACTTGTAGTTGGTGGCGACTCGATTGGAAAAGGACCTGGCGATATCTTGCGACTGTAGTCGTCCGACGTCGAACTTCCTCAAAGTATTTCCCTGCATTGGCTTTGGTCCTGATATCCGTAGCATTACCTTGGCTACAACGAGGTAGTGGTCCGAATCAACGTTGGCTCCTCGGAACGAAATGACATCCTGGATACTGGAGGAGTACCTTGCGTCGATTGCAATGTGGTCGATCTGGTTGGCGGTTGATTGACCAGGAATTCGCCTTGCCCCCTTGTGTATATCGAGATGCGGGAAATGCGTACTAACTACCAGAACGTTTCGCCTTGCAGCAAAGTCGATTAGTCTTAGTCCGTTATCGGAGGTGGCCGTGCAGGCTTTATCTTCCGATTGTGCCACCAAAGACGTCTTCTTTTTCTAGCTTGGCATTAAAATCACCTAAGACAATCATTATGCCATAGCTAGGGCATTGCTCATTTGTCTTGTCCAGGAGCTCGTAGAACTCATCCTTAGTGTCGTCATCTTTCTCCTCTGTGGGGGCATGCGCGCATATGAGGCTTATGTTGGTGAAGTTAGCATTGATGCGAATTTTCGTGAGGCGCTCGTTTACATAGTTGAAACTCAAGACTTCTTGCCTAAGTCTGCATCCAAAAAGATGAAGCATTGCTTCCGAAATGCATTTAAGTAAATAAATAAATAAAATAAGTGTTTTTAAGTTATTCAAAATAATATCTTTTATTTATTTATTGAAAAAACACGTTGAAAATCTCCAATATCAAATCAATCCAAAAAGACGCTGCCCTTGTGGTCGATAAGAGTCACCTTAGTAGATGTCTCAGTCTTTCAGTTTTCTCTTGCCCGGCCCATCCCATCGCACTTCTTGGATGGCGGTGATTTCTTCTTTCTAGCAGTCTAGGGCTTCCGCTAAATGTTCGGCTGCACGTGGTCTATAGAGACACAACATTGCACGTGCAGATCCACAGTTCGTTGTCCTTTTTTTGTTTGCAAGGTTCGTCAACAGTAAATCTGTCCGTATATCATGCTTGTTGTTGCAACTACATAGCTTTACGTGGCCGGGAAGTCACCCCGACGGCACTACCCCCAACCTGGAGGACCAGACCCTGAGGCCCATTTCACACATGCCCGGCAGCCGGTTAGCCGGTTTTCAACAAATAAACCAGCTCCGGCATGTGTCAAAGCTTCCATAATATCCTTAACCAAACGACCGGGTAGCCGGCACCGGGTACCCGGTTGCCGGCTATGTGTGAAATGGCTCTCACACTATAACTCCAAGGGCGGGGAGCCGGATTAACCGCTCCTTATAGGCCTGAGCTCCAAATATGTCGTAGTAGCACGTATAAGGTCTTCAGTAAGAAGTTCAACCTTACTGGAACTGTAGATGCCACTGTTGATTCCATCTGGAGAATTCTTCTGCTGCATGCCGCCAGGATAAAGGAGAAGTGCCTTAGTGGGAATACTCCACCCCCCTCTCTCGTAAGGTACCACCTAAAACCGTCCACAAACTACCTAAAAACTACAACAAGAACTGAACTTTTGACTTAAGTAAAACTGAAAATGTGAAACAAAAACCTAAACTAAACCTCAAGTATATCGCAATCATATTTTCTAGCTTTGCATAATGTAAACCTACTACCTACTTGCTTATCAATAAATCTTAATTTTCAAAATCCAGTTTTCAAAAATTCTTTCATGCAAAACATAATTTGTGTGCTTGCAGCGAAAATTCTATATCTGCAGCAAAATGCATTTTCATCATTCATCTTTGAACGAAATCATTGTCATTTCAACTTGGAAGAAGTAATAAATCTTCTTTTTTCAACTTATCATCATCATCATCAGGAGCAGCAGCAGAGGCAGTGGCAGAGTTAGCAGCAGCAAGCATTTTCAAAATGTCGCATGATATTTAAAGAAGAAAGAAACACAACAAAAAAAACTAAGAAGTTAGTGTCTTCCCCTTTAACAGTAAATTTATTTCAACATGACATTCATCGCTTAATTCTTTTTACCCACATAGGCCAACCTACCAGCTGCGCCTGGGTATCAGTTTAAATTTATTTTCATTGCACATTGACGCCAAGCGTTGCTTCAATAAATTGCAAATCATTGGAAGAGCAGCAGCGGCAACGAGCGATGCGCAACAGTCCCATCCACCCCAAATAAGTTGGCACTTTCTTGCGGAGATGGTTTAGGTTTAGGTTGGTTTGTTCTTTTTTTTTTAATTTTTGTTAAACTCTTCGAGTTCGTTGTTGCAATCCAAAAACTCGATGAGCAATCAGCAATTTATTCTGCTTCGTCCTCGAAGCGCATTATAAATCGGTTAAACCAGTTTACAAAAAATAAATAAATGTAAATCGACCAACAAAACTAATCAAGAAGTGGTGCTGATGGTGGTGTAGTAGTAGTGAAGTAGAAGACGATTGGGGGCCAAAAGCCTCCACATCAAAGTTGCTCCTTGAGATCAGATCAGAACAGACTGCTAGGAAAATGAGCTTCTCGAAACGCAACGCGACAACATACATAACCTATTCAAGTTTAGACCAGCGTTTGGGGGCACAAACACTGTAAATGATACACACACTGGGCTGCATAGTGCCTGTATCAGGGCAGGATAGCTCTTTTTTGTGTTAAATGAGAGGATTGTAGTTGTCTGAAGAAGAAGGGACATTGTAAAAAGTAATGAGCACCCGGTTCTCATACATTTTAACCTCATGGCCATCATCGTCATCATCAGCATCAGCATCATCATCAGCAGCACTGTCGTCGTTTGTGTCGTTGTTGCATTATATTATTATTATTATCATTAACTTTAGTGCTGCAGCAACACACAGACCTACACAAGCTACAACACTATTCATCGTCTTTAATGTTTGCTCGCTGGGTAATTATTAGTAGAGGAGTGTTTATGAGATTTTCAAGATGCTTTTTCTTTTGTGAACTTCTTTTTTTGTACTAATTTTCTCCATAAAGGTCTTCTGGCATTAAAAAAAAATAATAATATTAAATTGAGAGGATTTCCGTGTCCGTTTGTTCAATAGGGTATAAGAGGTTCGTTTTTATTGACTGTTCCTTCATGCAAATAAAAAGCGAAAACTTTTCCTGGTACCAAGTGTTCAAATATGAAACTAAAGAAGTCTTTGATCAATAAATTTTCTTACAAAATTTATACACCGTCAACTTTTTACTACCATCGACTTTACCTCATGAAACGTTGAATAACACGCTTGCTTCGGAATATGTTCCAAAAATGAACGATATCCTATAGCTTGGACGCCATTTTGAAAAGTGGCACCAAAGTGTAATCCGGTTATAATCCCTGAGCTTTTTGAGGGGGGGGGAGGCTTATATTTATATTTATTATTTATTTTCGACATGCTTTCGATAAAATTTAGCTTGGGAGTCATATTTATAATCCTATCGCTCGGATGCGATTTTGAAAAATGGCGCCCAATAAGGGTCAAATGGTAAAATTTAAAATAAAACCCTGAGCCACACAACCTGAATGCTAAAAATATTAGAAACTATAAAAAAATTTGAGGTTCCACCTTTCGACATAAAAATAAGTATGTTCCCAAAAAGTGGCAACACTGACATTTTTCCCTAAGGTGGGTCTTCTCAACAACTATCCTTCAAGACATCAACCGATATTTTCCATCCATGGGTTTGGTAATTGCAGGCGTTTCCGTACCATTTTTTTTGTTGAAAAATTAAAAACTACAAAAATAATCGAGGCCCCCAAAAAAAATATGCTTCAAAATATGGCAACACTGACATTTTACCGGAAGGTAGTTTTTCTCAACACCTATCTTTTAAAACATCCCGTTTGGCTTCATATATTTTAAAACACCAAAGATTTTTTTAACTTTGGTAAGTTTCCAAGTAATTTACAAGTTTATATTTTTGTTCCCAGATTGGGCGCCATTTATTAAAATGGCTTCAAATTGACATAAATACAACAATGACTCCCAAGCTAAGTTTAATCCTTAGCATGTGAAAAACATTACTAAAACAAAATTTTAAAAAATGTCCCCCAGGGATTTTGGTTTTCTGACCGGACTACAGCTTAGTCGCCATTTTTTAAAAGGGCGTCCAAGCCATGTTATTACCAAAATGACTTCCAAGCTAAATTTAATTCTTAAGAAATAAGTTCGAAGCTCACGGGATTCGGTTTCTTGACCGGACTATACAAAAAAAATTGGGTGGCGCAACAGCTCGTGGAGAACCAGGGCCTAGTGGCCTACAACTCTCAACCATTCATGTGTGCGTGTTGATGGCAGGAACGGAGGGGACCTACAGTTTTTTGTCGACGGCTAAATGAGAAGCACTTTTTCTTGACAAGTATACTCCCGGAGGATTTGTCAGTTCCTCGCAAGAGGCAGTACCTCGGATAAAACATTTCTGTTTTTAGGTGGCACAGCTTGGAATCGAACCCACACCTTCGGCATGACAGTCCTACGCGCTTACAAACATGCCACGAGGTACTACTGACCGGACTATAAAAATATCGAAAATGTTCTCAAAATTTAAACTACTGATTTTGTGGGGCTAAAGGGGAAAATTTCATTTTTTTTCGATTTTGTCGATTTGTAACCTTTGGACACGCTTTTTCCAACGCATACGGTCAGACCACCCGACACAGGGAATACCAGAATTGGGTTTAGCTGTTAAAAGCCTGCATAACATAAGGGCACCCTAATAGAGAAAATGCTCAAAATGACTGCCCGGACATGGAAGAAAAGATCTCTACCAAAAGTTGGAAGGCGAAACGTGTGGTGCTAGTCAGCAAGGGAAAAGGATGTTGTGTCATGATGTTGAGATCGCGATGAACCACTGCAATTAAAAAAGCAGACGATTAATCAGAAGAGCAGTACGGGTTCTGAAAAGTCCGCTCTATACGATCGAGGCGATTTAGGAAGTAGTAAAGACCACAAAAATCGTCCAACAGGGAAACCGCTACTCAAGACAGATAATATTTTTGGCAACTCTGAACGTCAAAGAACGCCTCAGCTATATGGAGTGACTTTCAACATTCCATTGTACCTCCATGCTTCGGATGGTGAAAGACTACCTCAAGGACCGAGAGCTGATCTATGAGACCGCAGAAGGTCCACAAAGAGAGCAAATCACTTGCGGAGCAGCGCAGTGATCAATCTTCGGGCCCGAACTCTTAAATATCTCTTATGATAAAATTCTTCGCATGGAGATGCCGGAAGATACTTTCCTCGTAGGGTTTGCAGACGATATAACGGCGGAGATAATAGCAAAAAATATACCGAAAACACGCAAAGGAAGCCAAACTAGGTCATGCGACGTGTGAACTTTTGCATGGTTGAAAAGACTGAAATAGTACTGCTGACCAAGAAGAGAATCCCGAATTTAATCGACTTTCAAATCGTCTCTAAAATCATAGTAAGCAAGGCAGCAATCAAGTAATTAAAACTGATTCCAGATACAAAACTCACTTGCTTTCAAGAGGTATAGTCCGCAGCAGAACGAGCGTCGAAGGTAACAACGTCGTCGTAAGCAGATTGACGGCGAATGTAGGTGGTCCAAAGGCCAGCAGGCCAAGGCTTCTGAAGTCGACCACGCAAACAGTTTCCCGTACGTTCATTAGGAGATTTGGGCAGATGCACTTTGACAAGAGAAGTACCGAAAGCAGGTGGCGGTAGTGCAGACTTGGAGAATCATGTGTTGCTAGCTCTTACCAAACGGAGTCGGATCCAGCCGTTCTTGTAGTAACAGGAGTTATTCCCATAGATCTCCTAGCGGCAGAAAGGAGGTACATTTATGAAAAAATTTAATTGAAAGGGCTAACCGATGAGGTGAAGGAGTTCATGAAACAGAACTGGCAAAAGCGTTGGAGTTCGGAAAGCAGAGGAAGATAGAGTGCAATGCTGATCAGAAACGTTGCTGATTCGAATGGACGGAAACACGTTGTACGGATATTTCAACGCCTTCCTCTACAAGATCGGCAAAACGAATAGTCAAACCTGCCAGCAGAGGGACTCTCCAGCAAGTCTTCTTCGCCTGCAGTAGATGGGAACCCGATATACGAGATCTCCTATTTCTAATTCAAATGGTGGAAGACGACAACACTTCAACACATGACAACAACATTTTTTGTGTCTGATGACCCCATTTCGATCTTAATGGCAATGTTAACAAGCAAAACTGTCGAATATGGAGTAACTTTAACCCGAAGGTACTCCATGAACCATGAGATGGAACAACGAGTTGCTGTGGGGTGTGCAGTTTCATCAGACAGCATTGTCTGGCCTTTATTATTTTTGTTTTTTTTTTTTTGAGAAAACGGTGTAACGGAAGCCCCGGAGTTTCAACATCGTTCTTGAAAGAATAGTGCAAAACTCTCACGTCAACACTAGAGGCACAATCTTTCAAAAGTCCGTCCAATTACTCACTTACTCAAACGACGTTGACATAATCGGACAAACAAAGAGAGAGGTCAGTGCTGCTTTCGTGAGTATTGAGAAGGAAGTCAAGAAGATGGGGTTAGCGGTGAATGAAAGCAAAACGAAATAAGTATATGCTGTCAACAAGAAAGAACACCCAACATCGACGTCTCGGACAGAACGTGACTATAGACGCTTTAATTTTGAGGTGGTCAGAGGCTTTGTCTACCTAGGATCTGCTATAAGCTCAGCGAACGATACCAGGGGGCCAATTCTGATTCTGTGAAAAAGCGAATCGAAAAACTTTTCACGCTTTCACACTAATTCCGATTCCCGTTCTGTGAAAATGTGAAACCAAACATCAAAAACATTCATATGAATAATTTGCTTTCACGCCGTCATTTGGAAGTGAATATCCAAAATGAAAACGTGAATACGAACAAACAATGACAAATTCAATCATATGCCTCTCTCTCTGTCAAATCCATAAAGAAAAAAGTGTTCCCATCTCATGCATTTCTCTGTTCTCTTAAAAAACACAAGAAAATTGAGAGAATCATGCTGTTTTCAAGAGAAATGGTAAGGTGGTTCGAGCATCGATAATATAGTTTTCATTCACAGAACCAGAATCGCTTATTTGTGCCAAATGAATCGAAAAAGTGAAAGCAATGCTTGGCAGCGAATGTGAAAACGATTTATTCGATTCACTTTTTCACAGAACCAAAATTGGCCCCCAGTGGTGAGATCAAACGATGGATTATTCTTGCCAATCGCTGTTTCTTTGGACTAAGAAGTCAATCAACTGTCCCAGTATAAGACACTTATCATCCCGGTTCTAATGTATGGTGCAGAGGAATAGACACTCTCAACGGTGGATAAAAACGCGTCAGGCTGTATTGAGAGGAAAATTCTCCGAGTGATTTTTGCTCCCGTCTGCATAGATGGGGAATGGAGAAGAAGATACATCAACGAACTGTACGGGCTGTACAGCGACACCGACCTAGCCACAAAAGTGAAAAGCCAACGACTGAGATGGCTGGGTCACCTAGAGCGACTGGACACCAATCTTCCGGCCCGGAAAGTCTTTGAATCCAACCCCATAAGACAGCGCAGTAGAGGTGGACAGCGTAAAAGGTGGCGTACACAAGTGAAAGAGGACCTTAACCAACTTGACGTGCGAAACTGGAGACAGCTAGCTAGAAACCGAGCCGGCTGAAAGAAGCTTGTTGGCTGACACCCTATGATCCATCGCGGGCTGTAGCGCCAACTTAAGTAAGTAAGTAAGTAACGGTAACCGTCAATCGGGACCGTTATTTCAAGATGTTGAGGGAGTTTTTTTCTAGAACTACGCCAAAAGATTATCCCTTTCAACTCGGGGTATGGTTTTATTATTATTATTATGCCCCACCCTCTTACCCCTCCCAACCCGCGTGCGGGGAGGACCTTATTCAATTCCGTCTAAAAACATTTCCGCATTTATAAATTTATAATCTTTCTTTTTACCCATAGTTTTAAAAATATCAATTATGTCCTTAGAGCAAACCGGCTTAAAAGTAAAAATAGTGCTTATATTGATACTGTCAAAATAATCTATTTTTGGAATATCCGCGATGATATCTTCCACTTTTTATAAAATATTTATTGAATTCACTAGCAATTTCTTTACTATCATAAATCATATTTCCTTCAAAAGCAACATTTTTAATTTCACTTCTTTGGGTTTTGAGAACTAGATTTTTAATATTTGCCCATAGCTTTTGGGGATTGGGTTTCAGCAAGATGAAGCAAGTGCTCATATTTCCAGGCCGGTTTTGCTGGATTGCAACGTAAATCTCTTTGGGGTCAGTTGTCAGTGCAGGGTAAGCTTTAAAACAGAGTTAGTTTATCTTGAAAATAAACTCATTAAATTAGGTGAATTACCTCGGAGTTAACTAAGGATTTCAATTGATTGAAAATACGTTTCTGGAGTAGGTAACTTAGGACAAGGATGCTCTCGCACTGAAAAACTAGCCCTTATTGTTGCAACATTCATCCGCCACCCTGTACATCGTAATATATCAGAAAAAAAAAGCCTGGAAAAACAATAATGTTTCTAACGAGGCCCTTGAAAGTTTTACATTGAAGCTAACAAGTGGAACAAACCAAACAAGTTTTTACTAGAAAGAGCCTCAAGAGTTTTTGACAAGTTTCCTCGGCAAGATTTCGCCTATGGACAACTTCCCAGGGCCTCGACTAAACTTGGCAAATACCTGTCAAAAACTTGCCATTTTTTCAGGCGGGAAAAATATACGAATCCATGCGGGATGTTGAACTTATGCTTCGAGGTTTTGCCTTTTTAAATAACCAATTTCACTCAACTATTAATTTAGCTTGTTGTTTTTACGATCTTAAAAATTGTTTGCACTTTAATTAGAATGCCATTATTATGGTGGTGTTTTTTTTATCTTCTCATAATAACTTTATAGCTTTTTTTCTTTGCTTCCCCAGAAAATTAAGTACTTTTTGTGTGTGCGAATAAATAATAAAATTTCGGTCACGTACCTATGTATAAAGTTTTGTTAAAGAAACTTTTACGTTTGTTTTACCTTCAGACGTATTTTTTTTTTTACCCGCCAAAGTAAACATCCAACCCACATTGAATTCTCCTACTTCTATTAAATTCACTTCTTAACAAGATACAAATAAAAATTAAGACAGAAAACATTTTCCCTCTATAAAGTCTTGGAACTTAAACTCATACGAGACTCAACGACGAACCACCTCGTGACGATGACGACGCGACAGAGCCACTTTTAGCCTTTTTCCCAAGTTGTGATTCATGAAAAATGCTAAAAGTACAGTTATACCTGTGTATATCTTACGACATGACACAGCAGCTAGATAGACTATGACAACAAACGGTTTGGAGCTTTAACACCCCCTAATAAAGATTCAGGAGTAATGGGGAACAGTAATGAGTAATTAATAGTGAAGTGCTCCGTAGAAGAAAATTAAAAGACTCTCTCTCTGGGCGGCTTCGTGCTGCTTCGTGTGGCTGATGCTTATGCTTCTGTTTTTGCTATTGCAGGTGAATGGAATGACTTGACACAAACAATAGAAGTTAAAACGGTGAAACGTGGTGCAGCAATACCACCACCATCAGTACCTTACCTACAAGAAGCAGAAGCAGCTTTCCAGACAAGCAGTGTGATGGTTAAAAACATAGATACACTACACATAGGCAGGCAAGGAGCAAGCAGAAGCTCGTGTATAGGAAACATAATTTGTGTGAAGGTGTTTATGTTTGGCTCTTATGTTCTTTGGCTAATGAAGTCAAAATGTTTTGCCGCACAAAGAATGCAGTAGAATGACAAGAATGGGACAATTAATTTCCTAATAGTGTACGAACATTATGAAGCGGAAGGTGTCAGGTGTTGTGTGCAGTGAAATAGCGAATAGAAAATAAGAAATTTTTCCACACCAAACGTCCGTTTGTCCGCAGCGAAGAGAGTTCTGTTTGTTTTTCCAATTTAAAAAAGTGCTTTCTGACGTCTTTAATAGCCGAAAGGTGCGCGCATATTATACGACTAAAAAGCTAGTTTAAAGGTTAAAAGAATACCTCATCGGTTTGTGACCTGTTTCCAATGTATAATATGACTCTTTGTATAGGTTAGGTGCCGCCGCTACGACCTATTGAAGTTAATTGAAGTTTTTAAAAGCAATAAACTTTTTTTTTTTATTTTAAGTGCTTACAATTGTATAAAGTAGAGTCGAGGAAATTGATATCAATCAAGAATAGAATTTCACTGACAATAAACCAGACAACTTGACATAAAATTCCTTTCATATCGAATTGAATTGAGTTGAATTGAATTGAATTGAATTCTGAATTCAGAACCAAAATCAGAGGCAGACAGGGAAAGTTGTTTTTTTTTTTCTTAAGTTAGTTCAATTTTCACATGTCCTCTAAAATCATATCAATGCAACACACAATGCATTCTTATCTCTGGTTCCATAGAAATATTTTTGTATATGAATGCTCCTCCTCATTCTTCATACACAAAAATATTGTGAATGAGCCCGAAGAAGAAAATAATATTATGAATGTTCCACTAAGTATGTAACAAGAATCGAGCTGATTGAAGCCATCAACATCTTTGAGCTTGAGAGTACCTTCAGACATAAACATAAAAGAATCACATTCATTGTGTTTTTGGTGACAAACAAAAAAAAAATCACACAAAACTTTGCCTTCCAGCCAATTGAAGAAGAAAATATCAACGCGAGCAGAGATAAAAATGCAAAGTACTTGCTGCTGATGATGACTGTTTGTGGAAGTGCTGATGTCTCGATTGAAGTTGTAGACCATAACCATAATAAATTTCGGGAACGTCGGAAGTATATTGAGGAAAAAAATGTACACAAGAACGAAGAAAGATATATAAGTGATTCAAGAAATAGAATCAAAATTTAAAATTACCTCAGCTGACAGTATAATTTGAAAACTCTCATGTGAGAACTTTTTTAATTTATGATTTCAAAAAAGCATACAAATGTCTTCGAAGAGTAGTACTGCATGCAGTGCTGCATCCACATTAGCTGCACATCAGACCACCACTTGGCAAAACTAGCCGCTGACAGTTTCTTCCATTTTTTTTTTTTTGCAACACCCTTCAAAAGTCTGACCGATGTCAAAAAATACCAAGAGTCAATCCCTTCATAGAGTACTAACGGTCCCACAAGCACTTTGGTCCAAGAGCCAGAGCAAAAATTGTGGGCTCATAATGCAATTTACTACTGAACCGAATGTAAATTCAAGTTGGCAGCAGCCGCCATCTTGGAAAACACGTTTTGTAGAAAATTTCGATATTCTCATTTTTTCATAGACACAAGTGTGAATTAATGAGAAATGCCGATTTGTGTATTACTGCTTACTTACTTAATCAGCTCCCAATCCATGAAGACTGGGACACTACAGCCTTCCATCCTGTCTTAGAAATGAGGGCGCATCTTACTTCGCTTCCAAAACTAAACAGGATAAGAAAAAAGCTAACGAATAGTACTTTGAGGACTCACTGAGCGATGCAACGGCTCGTTGTTGACACTAATCAACACTTACTATCTTCATAATGTAAACTATATAACGTAACTGCCATAATGGAACTTACATAATGTAACTGCCATAATGGAACTTACATAACTAACTGCCATAATGAAACTTAACGTAACCAAAATAACATCCCTTACATACATAAAATAGCATACGTAACGTAGCATACGTAACATATGTAACGTAATATAAGTAACGTAACATACCTACCGTAACATACCTAACGTAACATACCTAACGTACCATACCCAACGTAACATAGTAACATACCTAACGTAACATACCTAACGTAAAATACCTAACGTAACATACCTAACGTAACATACCTAATGTAACATACCTAACGTAACATACCTAACGTAACATACCTATCGTAACATACCTAATGTAACATACCTAACGTAACATACCTAACGTAACATACCTATCGTAACATACCTAACGTAACATACCTAACGTAACATACCTAACGTAACATACCTAACGTAACATACCTAACGTAACATACCTAACGTAACATACCTAACTTAACATAATCTACATAACGTATCTTCAAAAATAAAAAAGGGATTCATTTATTGGCCCTTACCAAGTCGCACAGTTCATATTCCATCGGAATTAATAAAGTTGAATTATCACTAATCCTAGAAGTGCCGTTTTCTATTTCTTGTATTAGTCTTATTTTTCTTTTTTTTTATTAAAAAAAAAACAGTTTATATTTTACGAAAAAATACGGACCAGTAAAGGTCCGTTCAAAAACGGAAAACGGCACTTTTCTAAGATTAATGAAAATTCAACCTTTTTAACTAGGATGGAATATGAACTGTGCGACTTGGTATGGGCCAATGATGGAGTCCCTGGGCAACGTATCCGCAATAAGATTATGAATTTTTAGTTATTTCATTTTTATGAAAATTTGAAGAATGATTTTTTTATAAAAGTGAGCAAATATTTGATACTTGCGTTATTCTATTATGAGCTGAGGTACAAAAAAAAAAATAATGTGAAATGTTAATATGAAATATTTGCTCATGTTTTGTACAGTACTGCATGTAGTATATAAGAAGTTTGAACACAGTATTTTACAGGTAGCAGGGAATATCACTAAACAGCAGTTGCCCTGCCCTAGCGTTGCGTTACGTTAATGGCTTGGAGTTTGGAATTTGGATTACCATCCAAAGGTGGAGTAGTTAACAGATCTCAAAATATACAAACAAGGTCTTTTTTGAACCAAGAACTTATCATCTTGTCAGTTTAAACTCCTAGGCCCATATGCTGATACGAAACTTAAATATTTAGGTAGAACATAAGCGTTGTATGAGCAAACGGGTCTAAAAAGTGAAAAGCTGGCATAAAGCTGGGATTTCAGGACGTGATCCATTTCGCTGGGGTGGATGGGGCACGGATGCGTATTATGAATTGCTCCTACGGCACAGCGCACACGTTGCGCTGTGGTCGAGGAGGGTTTTTTTTGCAGGAAAATATCCAAATGTAAACATAAACCCTACTCGATTTTTGCGCTGTGCTCGAGGATGGTTTTTTGTGATAAACCAATAAAATCGTGCTTATAAACCCTCCTCGATTTATGCGCTGAAGCGGAGGATGTTTTCAGTTGTCTTATTACTTCGTTTCATCTGGAAACCCTACTATTCCTCAACACAAAACGAAGCAGATTGGCTTATTGTTTGCTTTTTTATTTGGAATTTTATTGTTAAGCTTTTTTTTTATTTGGCATTCAGTTATTTTTTACTTCCATTTGATTACAGGCCTTAAAATTTAGCTTGAAATGTAAGGCATTTAATTTAATGAAAGTCAAAATCTCACAAAACAATTGAATGCTAAATAAAAAAAACTTAGTAATAAACTGCCAAATAAGAAAAGCGAAACAACAAAATACAAAATTGAACATCTTCATAAGACCAAATTTTCTTTCAAACTTTTAAATCGTAAGGCCAGGGTGGTAACCAGCAGCAGCGACAATCAGGGACTAAATTAAATCAACCCCCATCAACGGATACACAAAAATATGTAAAAAGCCACACACAAGTACGGATATATTTTGCGATTTGCGCTGACATCGAGGGATTCTGAATTCAAAATCATAAAAACACTACTTAAACCCTACTCCGCTGCAACGCAGGCGGGCATACTGAAAGATAGTATGGATTTATTTACATTAGATAATCGCCATGAAAGTACTACTCGTTTTTGCGTTGTGCTGGAGGGAGGGTTTAAGGTTGAAAAATTGAAAAAACACTATTAAAACCCTCCTCGACGACAGCGCAACGTGTGCGTTGCTTCATAGGAGCAATTAATAATACGTGGCTCGGATGGATGTTGCTGGGATGGATGTGACTCGGATGGATGTAACGAATGTGGCTCGGTCGTGTATGTTCAGTTTTACTTTTTTTCAGAATTTATAAAAATTGATAAGTGGTTAGTGATAAGTGATAAATGATGAGTGAAGAATGAGTGATGATTGATGGATGAGTGATGGATGAGTGATGAGAGATGGGTGATGAGTAATGAGTGATAAGATGTTGGTGCAATAGGGCCCAAATATGAATTTGAAAATAATACTGAACCCGAATTTATTCTTTAAAGAATGTCATATCCGTAACAGGTTGATTTTTTAAAACTTAATCCTTCGGTTTTTCATTATAATTTTATTACATTCTAGATAGGAACTGTACAGTTTAAGGAAATAATCCAGAAATTTCCTGTTATTGGAGCGAAGAATTGTTTCACATTTAAAGACGATAACTTCACTTTCCCAAAGGGGAGGGATGGTTGTTCTCACTTCGTGTAAGAAATTATGATTAAGATGACAGTAACTTTCAATTAGAATTGCTTTTATAATATTCTCTTAGTGTGCATACAAATCAAACTTGAAATATTAACTTGTCACATCCGTAACAATTTCAAAAGAAAGTTTTTACACAATTGTTTATAGGTTTTGTCACATTTTTAAAGGTATTAAAAATCAATTTTCAGATAGATATTGGAAGCAATTAGATACCCGCAACGCAACTTAAAAGTAATCTCCAACTAAACCCTGTCAGCCTTATTTATAACGATATTTTAGAGACTGCGTAAAGTTACAATGCCTCTAAACGCGGAAAAGTTATTCATTGAAGTTATGTGACGTTGAATAGAGCCATTTTAAGATAAATGCCTTTAGAGGTTGAGTAGTAAACGTAATAGAATTTTCTTTTTAGTACTTTATTTGACACAAGGTTATTGTTACTTAAAAGTAACACATGTAACACCGGAAACAAAGTGGATGATAACGTATATAATACACATAATAAAAAATGCATGCCCCAAAGAACAAACATCCATCTTCTAATGAATCTTTCTTGTAATGCTGTCAAAATTTTTAAGCGCTTCATGTTTTTTTTTCTGTGCAACACGTCGCTATATTTCATTTCATTCAAAAATATATCATTAACTTCGATTTATTAACCAAAAAACAACACACATCATAGTCTCACTCACACCCCAGGAGCTTCCTAAATCCATTAAAGATTCAAATTAATGGTTAAACAGCCATATTCATTCTAAACAAAAAAACATCTAATGCAACAATAAAACAAAAAGACAACAACAAAAAAAACACCCCAAACGATTTAGAATCTAATTGCTAAAAGTTCAAAAAATCATCACCCCCTACTGGACAGACAACACGCACCTGTAATAAATAACGGTCTCACCTCGGTCATTAATTGTCATGACCTCATTCTCGGTTTCATTCATTGTTTCTATTCTGGATGGGAGTTTACTTTACTCTCGGCTTGGACTAAGAGGTGTGTGTTTTATCATAAATTAAAGCTTCGTTGCGGACTCTGGACTTTCCATTCACAACAACAACGAGCAAAAAAAAAACTATATTAACAGTAACGGAAATGCACTCTAGATAGGAATCATTGTTCTAAAAGTTTGTGAACTTCTATCACGGTCTCCCTTTTTTTTATTGGTCAGACATAATTTTATATCTTTATCTAAATTTCTCCCTAATTTAATTTTTTTTTTGTTAATTCAAGACTCATAGTCATACAACGCTCATAACATTGCAACCCTTCTGAAAATGAAAATGTCAGTCGGTTTTGCATGAAGAGTTTCTACATAAATTATTATTTTTTTTTTTTTATATTTCTCAAGACAGATAAAACCTCAACAAAACTAAATTTCAAACCACAATGGGACGATGTGTGTTGATGTTGATTCAACTACAGGTACAGAGGTAGGTAGGTTGATATCTAACCCTATTGTGTGTGTTATTCCTTTATATTCGCTTGAGTCTTGACGTGTTTAACCCAAGAGTTCACCTTGCTTTGCAGCATATAGATACGATTATATGTAGTTGACGCACTTGCTGGTGCAGCAGCAAAGACACCTATCAAAATGAGAACAACTAACCACGATTTGGTTTTTACTTTTTATTTTGGTTTTAACCTGCAACAGTATTTCTTCGGGCTCACCTTGGAGTGCAGAGTTTTGAAACTTTAATGGAAAAGACAAGTCATTGTAGTTGAGTTTGAGTATGCTGAACGGATAAAGTTTCTTTCCCTGAATGGAAAGATACATATAGATACTGGGTGGTTCGTTGGAAATTATCAGAATTTTTTAATTTTCTTTTATGATCTAAATTGCATTTTTTATTATTTTCTAGAGTACAATAATAGACATCTTAACCAAGGGAAAAAACTTAACTAGATTGAGTATATATGTTTGTGTGTATCCCTTGCATTTGAACAGGGTGCAAGGCAAGGTTTGTCAAGTTCAATCAAGGCCCTGGAAAGGATTCGGTAGTTGATATCTGATTAAGGAAAACTTGCCAAATACTCGTGAGGCCCTCGCTAAGCAATTTGAAAAAAAAAATGATTCAAACGTCTAAAATCACATATGTATGTATGTAGCTTGGAAATTTGTCCGGCTATATAGATATGAATGGATTCATCTTCCAAGAGAGCCATATCCTCTCAGAGAGTTCTAGAAGGAATGGGGACTTGAAAGTTTTTGCAGAACTGTAGTTTTGGGATGGTGCAATCAATATGACTTGGGAGTGATCCGAATTAATGATGGAATGGCCAATGTTTTATCCGTATGGCTCTATTAGCAGCCAGCGGGTTGCTTAAAATATCGAGGGTTTCAGATAGAGCAGAACGTCTTGAGCGGCACCACTCATGCATAAAGAAGCCGAGCGTGGTACTTTGCTTAGCTTATCGCAATTTACCGCTTTATCCAGACCAGTCCACTATACTGCAACACCATAAGTGAGAATCGGTATTATCACCGAAGTATATGGATGTCCGATGAGTGATAAGAGGATGAAGGCCCCATTTATTCGCAACGGCTTATTTGCATAATGTGGTGATCTTTTTAACTCTTTCTTGTATATTAGGTTTCCAGCTTAACTTTTTATCTAAAATAAGATCCACATGATCTACATGAGGGATTAAACAGTTCCTTGAGAATAAGACAAGTTCTGTGTAATGATGGTTGACACCCAGACCGGTCAGACCAATTGGTAAACCTATTTAAAGCGTTTTGTAAGAGTTCTTTTAAGGTAGTAGGATGCTTTCCAGATACAGCAATAGCTACATCGTCTACATAAGCAGTAACTCTGTAACTCTCTGCTTCCAGGCATGTTAGCAGCTCATTTACTACCAAGTTCCAGAGAAGGGGAGATAGGACTTCACCTTGAGATGTACCTCTAATGACGGACCTTCTAGCAGAAAAGCCCCCCAGTATTGAGTTGATAACCTTGCGAGTCAGCATTTGACTTATCAATTCACCAAGCGAATCATCTACCTTAAAGGATGGCATATGTGATTGCAGATGTTTTGACATTGTTAAAAGCTTTTAATATCTAAGAAAGCAACCATGGTGTACTCTAAATGATGGAAGGAATATTCGGTGGCTCGAGCTAGGGTATTTATAGCAGTTTTCACCGAATTCCGTGTCTATGCTTGTTCGTAAGTAGATATCGATCAATCGTTCAAATGTTTTAAGAAGAAATGATGGTAGACTAATATGTATGAGATCAATCGGGTTTACTTGCGAACACTTGGGAACAAAATATGTAGTCATAAGATAAAGTTATGTCGCATAAGATTTGACATAGAGCCGGAACGTGAAGGTTTATTTCCCCCGTTAAGGCAATAGGATTTTCAACAAAAAAAAAATCACAATAGGCTCGAACATAATTGCCTGCCTGGACATTTATGTACCCACGTCCACATTCGACCTTGTTATGTATTTTCTTCAGTATCAAGCGTTTTAAGCCGGTAATCGGAAGGATCCCAGGGTCGAATCACACATAAAACAACTTTTTTTTTAGTATTTTTGATGAGATAGCAAAACTTTCCCAACAGGTTTTCTTTTAATAAAAAGGGCTTTACAAGTATTTGACATGCTTTCCTAAGCTAGATTTTTCTTAATGGCAGTTTTTGACCTAGCTTGGCAAAAACTTTTTTTTTTCCAAGCGAGGAACTCTACTTAGTATTCATCAAAAACCTAGAGCAAAACAAAATCGAATAGGTGAGGAAAGGTAGGAAAAAATAAAGAAAATTGACAAAAATTTAAAAATAAAAAGAAATAAAAAATAAAAATAAAAAAAATAAAAATAAAAAAAAAAATAAAAAAATTAAAAAAAAAAATAAAAATAAAAACAAAAATAAAAATAAAAAAAAAAATAAAAAATCTGTTCCTTGGTTCTAGAAGGACCAATCCACATTTTTCACAATATCAAATTAAGTAAACTATTTGACTCAGCGGAAGGATGTTCTACGACTGCTATAAGGGCCAATGTGC
Organism: Dasysyrphus tricinctus; assembly: GCA_963921185.1. Taxonomy (NCBI): domain Eukaryota; kingdom Metazoa; phylum Arthropoda; class Insecta; order Diptera; family Syrphidae; genus Dasysyrphus; species Dasysyrphus tricinctus. The sequence continues at coordinate 205,728,186 of OY992531.1, forward strand.
TCCAGTTGTTTCTTAACAATATACCGATGGTTATAGAAAGTTTAATTTACAAAAGTAATTAGCATTTTTAGAAATTAAGAGAAAAATGTTGGATTTCCCAATATAAACAAAATTGGACACTGGCCCTTTTAGAACCAAGGTACAGAAATAAAAGCATGGAGGAATACAAATTAAACCAAAAACTCAAAAAATAACAAAAAATATAAAAATAAAGAAAATAAAAAATAAAAAAAAAGAAAAAATTAAAAAAATTAAAAAAAAAAAAAGAAAAATTAAAAAAAAAGAAAAATTAAAATATAAATTATAGTGAACTTCACTATCACTATAGTGAACTTCACTATCACTATAGCGAACTTCACTATCACTATAGCGAACTTCACTATCACTATAGTGAACTTCACTATCAATGAAGTGGATTTCACTTCAAACTGTAGTGAATTTCACTACAAACTGTTCTGAAACTAACTGTAATGGATGTACAGCTTGTAATTTTTGTGTCAATTTCACTACATACAGTGGTGGCCATAGAATTAGAAACAACAATTCTAAACGCACTTTATCAACCATAATATTTTTTGTAAGCACCAGCGTGCGTGGCTTGTGTCGTTGGTCTTTGACAGGTGACATGTTTGTTCTAAATATGAGTTTCCTTGAACGCGAACAGTTTATAAAACACCGTTATTTTAGAAAATTCATTTATAGTCGACATTTTTGCTGGACACGAAATTAAAAACGAAAAAAGAATTGGTAAATTTAAAAATAAAGAAAATTATTATCAATGTGAGTTGATTGTTTTCAGTTTTTTTTTTTTTGATTATTTTTATAATTTTAATATTAATTAATTAAAAATACAGCGACGAAAATGGGCAAAAATAAGTCTTGTAATCCAGAACTCCGGAAGCTCATAGTGCAGTGCTATCAAAACGAAAACGAGTCAATTGATTCCATAGCAAAAAGATGGTATTTGATGCTATAAATTATAAAAGGACTGGTAGCTTTGAAAACCCAAAAAGAAAACCAAAAGATCGAAAATCCACGCCAAAAGAGGACAGATTGATATGCCGAATTAGCGAAGCTGATCCTTTTTGACTTCTGCAAAAATAAAAGAGGTTGTTTCGCCCCAATTGGGTCAAGAGCTATCAGCTAGAACCATAAGGCGCCGACTTCTAGAACATGGGCCACGTGGATGCATTGCCAGGAAAAAACCACATGTTTCCAAAAAGAATTTGAAGAGGCGTTTGATGTTTGCTATGCTTCACGCAAATAAAGCCATGGGATTCTGGAAAAACATACTTTGGAGTGATGAATCCAAATTTAACTTGTTCGGGTCAGATGGTAAAGTGTATGTTAGACGCCCTCAGAAGAAGGAATTGGATCCTAAATATACTTTATAGACCGTTAAGCATGGAGGAGGAAACATAATGGTTTGGGGTGCATTCTCGTGGCATGGAGTTGGCCCAATAGTAAGAATAAATGGTCGAAAGATAACGATCCAAAGCACACAGCATGGATTGTTAAGCAGTGGTTTTTTGATACAAAAACTAATGTTTTGGATTGGCACGCCCAAAGTCCAGGCTTGAATCCTATCGAGAACTTGTGGGCAGACGTGGAGAGAAGGCTAAAGTCCAAGAACCCAAAAAATTCTGAGGAACTTTTTGAAAATATAAAGGAGGTCTGGGAGAGTATACCCCCATCAAGATGCCACGCCTTGGTAGAAAGTATGCAGGCAAGATTAGCTGCAGTGACAAAAAATAAGGGATTCCCTACAAAATATTAATTTTTCATCGAACATTTTTTCTGAAATACCAATTTTTTCTTTGCGTTTCTAATTGTATGGCCAGGTGCGATTTGGGTTAAATAAATAATATTAATTTTCTACTGTTAGTGTCACGCTTTTATTTTTTATAAAATATTCAGAAGTGTACTATATGTCATGGTCTACTAAAAGAACCACTAACCAACCTCAACAAATTTCCTAAAAAAAAGTTATGCAATTTAACATTGTTACAAAATTCTTGTTTCTAATTCTATGGCCACCACTGTATGTAGTGAGTTTCACTATCACTGTAGTGAATTTCACTATCACGGTAGTGAATTACACTATCACTGTAGAGAATTTCACTATCACTGCAGCTAGTTTCACTATTATTGTAGTGAATTTCACTATCACTGTAGAGAATTTCACTATCACTGCAGCGAGTTTCACTATTATTGTAGTTAATTTCACTATCACTGTAGTGAAATTAACTATCACTGTAGTGGATTTCACTACTGCTAATATTTTGTATAGTCAATTTCAATACATCTGTAGTGAATTTCACTATCACTATAGTGAGCTTGACTATCAATGAAGTGGATTTCACTTCAAACTGTAGTGAATTTCACTACAAACTGTAGTGAATTTCACTACAAACTGTACTGAAACTCACTGTAGTGGATTTACAGCTGGTAATTTTTGTAGTCAATTTCACTACATATGTATGTAGTGAATTTCACTATCACTGTAGTGAATTTCACTATCACTGTAGTTAGATGTTGTTGTACCCTTCTGAGATGCACAATTTTCAGTCGATGGTTACCAGAGTTGAGTAGTAATCATTACTAGAAAAAAGTCAATTACCATAACATGTAATTTGTAATTGAAAAAGTTCAATTATTATTGATTACTTTTAATTGTATTTGCAATTGAAAATTTTAAATACAAATTACATTAAATTGAAAAAAAAACAATTACTCATGTAATTAAAAAAGAAAGTAATTTAAAAGAAGTAATTGAAAAAAAAACAGTTATGATTAATTTTTTTGTTATCATTACACACAAATGTATTTGATTACAAAAAATATCAATTTCATTTAACAATATCTATGTGAAGGAAATTTTCTTATTAAGTTCATGTTAGGCACACATATTGTTAAATCTTATTGATATTTTGTGTAATCAATTACTTTTGTGTGCAATGATTACAAAAAAGTAATCAGGTTTTTTTTCATTTACTTTTTGCTCTTCAGTTACTTTTCCCAATTACATCTACAGTACGTTCTCGATTAATGCAACTCTCGATTCATGCAACTCCTCGATTTTCGCAACAGCTGAATTTATATCATTGTTGACGCATTAATCGCAACTCTTCAAAAAAAATTGACTCGATAAGTGCAACTTTTGGTTTTATATGCATATCTTTATTTACTCAGGTTCTTGGCTATGTTTGTTTTTGTCAGTTGCGTTACATTTTGTCTCGGCAGTTATTTTACCGCTACTTTTAAGTGATGATACGGTGAAGTTGTATGAATGTACATGATATGTATCTATACCTACAATGCAAGATTTTCCTGTAAGTTTAATGAATTCTGTCCAGTGAACAGTCGTTTGTGTGTTTCGGAAAATTGGGTACGCGAAACCAGTTATAACAATGAGAAAATCTATGAAGACATTGAATTGAGCCTACAAAAATATTTACTCGGTTATTGCAACAACCTCGGTCAGTGCAACCACCTTTGTTTTAATTAGTTGCGATAATCGAGAATGCACTGTATTTCAATTTTCAATTAATCATTACAATTAATTGAAAATTTCAAAATCCAAAACTTGCCTAATAGTACCTACTTCATATAACGCAAGTAAAAAAGTTGGAATTACATCACTTTTGCACTCACAGCCTCACATAATCACGAAGTTTTTTTTTTTTAACACGTCACAATTATTTGCCAAACCATATCTTTATTGTAATATAGAAATTATTATTTAAAAATTTACCTTATAAAGTATAAAAATAGCACAACAATGTTTATGTATGTTGAAGCACTTTCTTTATTGCAATTCATTTACCTGAAAGAAAAGAAGAAGAAAATAATTATATTAATACAACAAAATCAATTAAAATAACTAACAAGAACAGAGAACATAATAAGTCATATACACACGAAAAATAATTAACATGATGAACAGCATTGCAAAAAATAATTCCAAGTTCCAAGTTTTTTTTTCCGTGTACGTAGGTAGATATATTCCTAAACTAAAGAACACCCTTTATTTATCATCTCTTGGCGCCATTGTACTATCTACCGGTTATTCAATTATTTATATAAATTTTCGCTTCGTGGTATAACTTTGTTTTTTGTTTAATGGACTCACGATGGTGACGATGACTTGCAACAACAACAAATATATTCAGAGTTAAACCCAACCCGCTTGCCAACTTAAATAAAGAAAATAGCACTGAGCCTTCTTCGTTCTATTAATCCCGGTCTTTATCTGTGCTTAAAATCAGCGCTCCAGTCTGAGGTAATTCCAAAGTATTTATGGCGACAGATTAGGCCAGCTGCATTGCGTATAGATAATAACGTTATACTCGTATAACGTTGATTCTAGGTAGAAGAGGTGCTGTTTGTTTATATGGTTAGTGGCAGTAGTCATTGATGAGATGCATGGATAAAATGAAGCCAACTGGATAATGGATTGGGACAAAATCAAGAGAATAATAATGAGTCCTCCTCCCATATACTCCTTCTTTTACTCTCCCTCCCTCCTCCAACCGATTTTGTATTAAGAATACACACCTTTTTTCTAGGTTATTGTTTTTTTTTTTTTTGCTCATGGAATGATGTTTTTGAATAAACAGATGAGATGCTAGAATAAATTGAGCTATATTTAGTTTCTACACCACACATTCCATAATGTTTATGCGATATGTACTCTTAACGTTTGAATAATTGAAATTCCTTATTTTAATTTGTTTACAATTATTTTCATGTAAAATTTTAAAATTTCAATTTTTTATATTTTTTAATTTTTATTTTATAGGCAAGTAATAGATTTTTGTTTTTAGTTCTTACAGGTGGCTCGTTTTGTGGAATGTGTATATAAAAATAGGGTAAATCTAAACAGGGCTAAATGTAAACAAGAATAAATGTAATGTAAACGCCTCATAAGTATACTCAAATATGGCTTCCCCAAACGTCTTTTTAAATATAGGATGATGCTTGTTATTTCACTCATTGTGGGTATAATATAATGTACGGTATGCGAAGCAGAATTTTTTTTCATCCGATGGAAATCTACAAAAGACACTCGGTAAGAATCGGTACCAAGTAGTGTGGGACTCTTACCGCACTTAAACCACCGATGAATCAGGACCAATTCTTCCCATAGCTTTTATACCATCAGCTCATGAGGCTTGGTTCTTCTTAATCTCCGAACATTGTTCGTACATTTAAGACGGTCTTCATTTCGGAGTTGGTATGACTTTGCAGTCGCTTATTGTATATGCAGTATCATCAGCAAAGGTGGCCATGATGGCGTGGATGTCCACTGGAATGTCCTTTGTATATAATAGATACAGGGTTGGTCCTAGGACACTTCCTTGTGGTACACCGGCTTCAATTTTCTTAAGTTCCGAGTAATTTTGGTCGTACCGTACTCTAAAGAGTCGGTTCGTAACGTAGGATTTCATTGTTTCGTAGTACTGCTTGGGAAGGTTCCTATGCAGTTTGTACTCAAGTCCCAAGTGCCAAACCTTGTAAGACTTGAGCAACATCTAACATGGTTTATCGTGAAATGTTTATTTCTAGATCCAAACTGTTGGCTCGGAATAAGTCTTCTTTCTTCTATTATTTTTCTAACAGCCCTATTATTGACACGATTCAAAACTAGTTTCAATGTAAAACTAGTTCTATAGGGGTTTCGAGTTGCAGGTTTTGAACATATTGGTAATATTCAAACAAAAATTGACATCTAAAACATGAAATCAGAGTTTTAGATGTCAATTTTTGTTTGAATAATACCAATATGTTCAAAACCTGCAACTCGAAACCCATATAGAACTAGTTTTACATTGAAACTAGTTTTGAATCGTGTCAATAATAGGGCTGTAAGCCTTTTCAGGAGCAGTTTGTCGAAAACTTTTGGTATAAGTGGTATAGGTCTGTAAGATGTTACTTCTGTTGGTGACTTACCTTGTTTAGGTATAACAATGACCTCTGCAATTTTCCAATGATGTGACATATATAGCTTAAGGCATGCGTTTATTATAAACTAGAGTTTCTTGAAGGCTATTAAAGGCATTTCTTTCAAAACTTCAGCAGTTATTAGATCGTCCCCTGGTGATTTCTTGTTAGACAACTTATTTTGACACATGCTTCCTATATCTTTGAGCGTGACAAAAGGTATGTCACATTCGTCGTTTCTATCAACAAACCGTAAGGGATATGTAGCTGTGTTTACTGGAAACAGAGATGAGTATTTACTTCATATGTAGTAGATCTGCTTCATTAATTTATTTGTACGCATCTGCTACGTAGCTACTTATTTCTACTTCATTTAACTGATATCGTTTAACTCATAAAATATTAACCACAATTCACAACTTTTATATTATTTAAGTATAAAATTATATAAATTTGTGTAATTTTTTCATTAAGAGGAGATTCAAGTTGAATTTGTGAAACTTACTCTTCAAAAAGCAGTAATTCTTAAACAAATAACAAGTCAATTTTAAGTATTCGTTCTGAATATAAAGTAAAATGAAAATAAATTAGTTTTGTTCCAAAATATTGTTTTTTCATTATCTGCTACACATTTTACAAATCTACTTCGTTTTTTGAGCAAATTTGTTTCACTTTCTGGGCTTAGCATTATCATCCCTGACTGGAAATGGCTTAAGAACATTCGCAAGATGTTCAGCGAAGAGATCAGCCTTTTTTCGGGTTTCCGATCCATTTACCATCTTGCAATTTTATCGGCGGGTTTTGTCTGTGGTCTTTTTAGGCGCTTACCTGCTTTCCATAAGGAGTATTCGGTAGAGGCATCTGCCTTTAGACTATTTAGGAAACTACTAAGTGAATCATTTTTAAACTCACAGATTCTTTTCTTAAGTTCGTTGTTAAGACGGTTAAAAGCAGTAATTGAAAACAAAAAAGTTAAAGAACGGATTGGCATACCTTTTTCAAAATAAAAAATTTAAGAAATCTTTAAAAAAGAAAAATCGATTTTCTTGTGTGACAAAAGGCTAGAGCTGGAGCGTGTATTGGATGGAAATAAGAAATAAAATGCACGACTTAGTCGCACGTACTTGCTCCTTTACTGCCGTCATGAGCGAAAAGGGTGTATCTTCATAAAAATAGTTTTGAAATAAATGTATTTTAATGATTTTTCTTTTCACGCCTTCAAATTAAATAATATTGAAAGTTTTTAAGAACGATTTCTTATAAAAAAAAATATGTTATTTTGCTATGCGCATTAGTTATAGCAATTTTATTGATGATTTAGAAAAATGAATTTGCAACTTTTAAGCGTAGTAAAGGCACATAAACAACTTACTTGAAACCTGTTACTTGGAGCTTAAAACTTCTAACTTTAAGTATGAATTCATAGAAAATATATACAAAACATTTTAAATCGTTCTTAAATGTAATCCATTGATTTACTACATATGGACTGCCAGGAGCCAACTTCAAATCGCTGAAGGTTTAACAAAAATATAGATAAGGACATGGAAATCAGGGATGTTGCGAATATCCGCATCCGCATCCGCAAATGCGGAGCTTCCGCACAGATTTGGACATCTGCATCTGCATCCGCATCCGCAATAATCAATGTGGATGTTTATGCGGATGCGAATGTAATACGAACCTCTGCGTAACCGCCTTGAATCAGAAAAGGCGGTAATATTTATCTTTATTAAGTATAATGCTCCTATTTTAAACTTCACTTACTAATATAAATTCTGCTTAATACTTTTTTTATCAATAAAAATGTTAATAATTACTTTATCATTGTTTTAATTCTTCGTTCATATACTTTTTTTTATATAAGATCTTAAATATCCGCATCCTCATCCGCGGATGTGAGCCTTCAAAAATCCGCATCCGCATTCACATCCGCGGATGTGAAAAAATCGGCATCCGCAACATCCCTGATGGAAATTATGAGTGAACATATTTTTAAAGCAGGAAAAACGATATTTGAATTACAAAAAAACAACTACTTTAATAGTTTGAGGTGAAAAGAACGATATCTTAATTCTTGATTTAATATAATAATTGTATAGAAAAAATCTTATATCAAATTCTTAAAACATTTTTAAGGAAAAATTTAATATGGAAATCTTAAATATTTATTGATGTGCACATACAAATAAAATAAAAAAAAAAAAAAATGTATCAGCCCGTTCGGGCTTAGCTAAGCCCAAAGAATTTTCGGGGCTAAACTTTAGCCCAGATAAAAACTGTGTTACCGGCATAAATTTCATACTTGTTATCGATAGTTTGAATTGAAACTCCATTTTTGTTTCTGTAATGGCGTCGCTAATCCCCGAAGTCGTCTTTTTCATCCAAGCCCATTCGGACAAGGAAAAGAACACACCTATTGTCAATGCAAAAACAGCAAGAAACACAAATGCATTCAATGTTGTCAATTTGAATTATCTTCCTTCACTTCCCCTGGCACCAATTTACCCTGGTTTCCCGTTAACTTTGGCCTCTATTACGACAGAAATAGAATTTTTTTTGGGATATTAATAAAACGTTTGTCGTCACAAAAAAATGTAAGTCTTTCGGGGGTAGCTTTTGTCTTCCTTCCTTGAAAGACTTTCTAGGCAAATTATTATACCGACATAAATTAATCGCGCATATTACATACAACCAAAATTAAAAATGAGTTTAAAATAAATGCTTCGAGCCTGGCATTGCTGCCTTGTTATGCGTCATCAAACAGTAGGTAGTCAATCAAAATGGGAACACAACAACAAAAATAAATGAACAACTGTACCTCATCAGAACGAAGCGACAGGACTACCCTCATTTTATTATTTTTATCTCATCCTATGACATCTTAAGAAAACACTTGTTTATGTTAAGAAGATTTATTTCCATCTTCAAGGGGTTCCCATAAGATTGAATTATACTTTCAGATCACGCAGAGGGCTTATTGAAGCATCTAACTCCATATGCCCACACCTACCCCACCGTCACCATACAAATCCCTCCTATTCTATAGAGCACCCTTAGTTGAGATGTTGATGAGGATGGTTACATGTTCTTAAAATGTCAAGGATATGAATTTTCCAAATCGTTTTATGACTTTTTCCGCTTTCATATGCAATTACAAATGAGAGAAGATGGCTGAAAGCACAGTTGTGGTGGAGGTGGTGGTATGGTGGTAGCTGGTAAGGCCCTTCTCATCGCTTTCGTTTTCATTTCGCTTTACTTTCACTCCATCATGGCCTATGGTGGGTGGTGGTTTTTAATCGCAGACCTAAATCTTGATTTTTCCTTCTTTATTTTTATGGATTACAGGCACCATTACCTAATAAAATCCTTTTTAAAACTTTTTTTTTATTACCTAGAGCTCGTGTTGTTTTATTATGGTTTTGTCGTCATTCTATCCTTGTCGTCGTCGTAGTCATCGTCGTCGTTGTCCTCGTTATCCTAGTCTATTTTTTTTTTTTTCGTATATCCTTAGTGTAACTTAAGGGCTTTTTGTTTGGTTAAGGGCAAATGAGTCAATGGAAAGTTTTTGTGTTTTTATGATATACCCATTTTCTAGGACTAGGATACTAGACCAATATATTGTTTGAATTGAATTGAATTGAGAAAGGACTCATTTTTGTGTTGTGCATTAGATTGTGTGTCAATTGACGATTGTTAAAAGGTTTTTCCATTTTATGTTGGCGCCAAAAAAGGAAGACTTAATTTTATAGCCGGTGGCGTAGGCTAGGCAGAAGGCGGAATGGAATGGAATTGAATGCAATGAAGGACCATGACTAAGATAATTTTCCAATTGCGTGTTTGGGATCGTCATTGAAAAAAAAAGAAACCGGCTTGTAATTCAAATCTTAGAGAACTAATAACGACAAGTTGTAACGGTGTCAGAAGGAGTGTCGTTATTCCTATTGACTGTACCAATACATTTTTCATTGCTTGCAATTGAAGAGGAATGATTTTTATTTTAAATTACGTTTTGAGAAAAACCATACAAACTTAGATTGAAAGGGGTTTATGACTTCGAGGTCAAAAGTATTAGCTTGGTGACCAAGCTGACACTGATTCCATCCACATTCCGGATCCATGTGATAACCCTGGAACTATGAGCATAAAAGATTATTTATGTCTTATCATTGTATATCCACTCTATAGTATTCTCATGAAACACGATTTTGTAGGTTGGCATTTGGTCGATAGGTTCGCTGTGATCGCCTTACCGAGATTCCTTAACAAAAATTAGTATTACATTTGGACGCATAGATGGCCACGAGCTTTTTTTCTTCATGAGAATACTATAGAATTTATATACAATGGTCTTATATATTTGTATGATTCTTTGGTTAAAGTCTTGGTCCGCTCCGGACTGTAGCGCCACAAGAACCAAGTATCGCGTAGTTTTCTATTTATTCAATTAGATCACTAAAAACGTTTTCACAAAACTCAAATGCTCAATTATTTTGATTAAGAAGAAAGGGAGGCTTGGAAGTGGTTGGATTTCAAAAACGCAGGGCAATACATTTTTTGCGACAGGAACCAGACTTAGCTGAAGACTTTGTGTTGCCCTGAACCGGAGTCCAACCTCAAAACTACTACTAAGTTATTCGAGATATTCCAATCATTAAGTTTTAAAAACCGTTGTTTTGCATTTTTGAGGTTACGTTATACAACCAATTAAAAGTATTAACCTATCATCTAATAATTTTGGGTCTACTGTGAATAATTGAGATGATGAAACGAATTCTACTCCGCCTTCTATGTATGCACGTTAAAAATTTCGCATCCTTACTTTCTGCAAAACTCCATCCAAAAACTTTTAAAAATATTTCTCTCTTCTTCTTTTCTTTTCTTCTATATTCTTCTTCTTCCATCTTCTTCTTCTACTTCTATCTTCTTTTATCTCCTTCTTGTAACTTCTTCTTTCTTCTGCTTCTATCTTCTATCTCCTTCTATCTTCTTCTTTTGTCTTCCTTTATCTTCTTCTTCTATCCTTAGCTTCTATATTCTTCTTCTATCTTCTTCGTCTATCTTCTTAGTCTGTCTTCTTCTATCTTCATCTTCTATCTCCTATCTTCTTCTTCTGTCTTCTTATTCTATCTTCTTCTTTTATCTTCCTCTTCTTTTATCTTCCTCTTCTTTTATCTTCCTCTTCTTTATTCTTCTATCTTTTTCTATCTTCTTCTTTAATATTCTTTTATCTTCTTGTATTCCTTTATCTTCTTCCATTTCCATATTCTTCTTCTCCCATATTCTTCTTCTTCCATATTCTTCTTCTTCCATATTCTTCTTCTTCCATAGTCTTCTTCTATTTCGTTCCTTTTCTCCATCTAACTTTTTTCTAACTTCTTCTATCATTTTTTATCTGCCTCTGCTTTATCTACTTTTGTTAGTATCTTCTTCTTCTATTTTCTCCTCTTTTTTCTTTCTCTTTTTTTTCTTCAATTTTCTTCTTCCATCTTCTTTCCCTATCTTCTTCCATTTTCCATCTTCTTTGATCTCATCTTCTTGTATATTATCTTCTTCTTGTATCTTATCTTCTTGTTGTATCTTATCTTCTTTTATCTTATCTTCTTCTTGTATTGTATCTTCTTGTATCTTATCTTCTTTTTGTATCTTATCTTCTTCTTGTATCTTATCTTCTTCTCGTATCTTATCTTCTTAATTTATCTTATTTTCTTCTTCCATCTTATCTTCTTTTTCTATCTTCTTCTTTTATCTTCTTCTTCCATCTTTTTCTTCTCTCTTTTTCTATCTTCTACTATCTTCTTATACTATCGGTTTAAACTAGGTATGTTAATAAACTTTGGCAAAAATTGACATCAAAATGGTTGCTTTCACCAATTGGAGAATCAAGAATTTTTTTGAAAAGAATTCAAAAGGGAATTTAGCAAATCTGTCAACGTCTTAGGTGCCACATATCACTTTGTGGGGACTGTTCATGTCAATGTTTGTACATATTTGAAAAATTATTCATGAAAGTGCATTAAATCACTTTTTCGTTATCATTTTTTATTCAATTTGTGTTTTTTTTTTTTGAAACATGGCAACGCTGCAAATACTTACAAAACAAATACAAGCAGCGTAGGCGAATGGCAAAGTGAATTATAAGGGCTCAGAACGCGTGATAATTTGAAATGGTAATTCATCATTCAGAATATATGCACTGTACACAGAAAAACAAAAAAAAAAAGAGTCTACAAATGGAACTTTTGTATAGTCAAACACTATAGTCAGCCCCGAAGTCTCACACATGCCACAGTCCAAGTCCAACCACCCTTCGTCCTACATTTTTATATTTTTTACAACACTCAACATACATACAACAACATTTCCATTCCCAGCTCGTCGCACTAATCCTCCACCGGCATGAATTAAGTATGTAAAAACTCCTGTACCTACCAAGTACAGTGTACGAGGACTGTACGTGCCAATGTTCAAGTGCGGACATACATGCGTGATGGGAGTTGTTTTATGGGTAAGTTACTCCAACCAATATGGGGAAGGATATACCTAGAATTGGAAGACTGAAGACGAGTACAAGACGACACACGATGCGACGCGACGACAACGTTAACGTTAACGACGGGATATATAGTAGGATATAATATGTGTTTTGTTTATGCTTAGGCTTATGCTTATGAGAAAACCAGGTCCATGAGACTCAATAATGGATGGATGTTGAATTGTGTATTCGGGATGATGCTGATGACGATGATGGTGACTTGTTTCTATTTTTGCAGGAAAATGTGGAAAATCCATTGACAAAGCAATATACAAGCGACCGTGCGTCGTCGTTGTCGTTGTAGTCGTGAGTGTATAATATTAAACACCAACCAAACGCGGTGTAGGGACGGGAATAAGGCCTTGTGTCACACGGTATTTCTTTGAGTATGTCTTTTCACTCCTTGATGGTATTTGCAAGGCGCATTTTTTGTTTGTATTCCTTTTCTCAATTCAAAGTACATATTTCTTTTTTTTTTAAACCAAAATGTTTATTAATAGAAAGGAAAAGGAGTCCTCCTTTTAACCCAGGTTTTATTTGTGGATTTATAGGTCGGGCGTAATTTGTATCTTTCAGTGTAGGTATGTACATATATGGTCCTTTGTTTTTGTTTTCCATTTCATGCATGCGTCATTCTGAATGTGCGTTTATTTCAATTGGCGTCAATGATTTTTTTTTTTAAATGAGCATTAAAGACACGACACGGTTTTTTTTTAATTTATGTCACACTTTTTTAAAGTCGTTTTTTTATTGGTTAAATTTATAATTTTCAGTTTTATTTTACAAGTCGAAAGTTTACAGTTGTTTTTAAAAGCTGTGCTTTGGTTATAACTTGAAGTGTTACAAAATTTGAATATGTTGGAAGGTTCCTCCCGAACACAATCTTGAGAAGGCTGACAACAGAAATGACCCTGTGAAGTATGGCCATCGACCCATTTGAATTTTCAGCCAACCTGAAATCCAACCAAGCGAAATGGTTCGGATGGCTTGATCGTGTATGATCAGCTTTAGATATATCTTCAATATGGAAAGCTTTTGTATGTTCGGCAGTACAACTTTCAAAGCCATACATCGTTTTGGAGAAAGTAAGATTATTTGCACTTGCTTTTTCAAAATTGTTTGATATATATATATGCAAAAAAAAGGTTAAAAAATGATTGGTTTTGTTCAGTTCGGAACACTCTTAGGACCAGTTTTTCAGATCAGGGTTTACTCTGAGTTAAATCAGAGTTAGCTAATCCTGAAAATAAATTAACCCCGTGTTAACTCAGAAATAGTTTTTCAGTAGAGGATAAACCTTATCTTTCAGTTGTCAAAAATCTAGGGCCAACGGTGTGCGACACTATGGATATCACTCTTCTACACCTTTCACGCATCGGAATAGAGATGGCACCACAACGAAATTGCACCGACAATAACTTTCCTTACCGAAATCCAGATGGCGCCACAGCTGAAAAGGCCCTTAATTTTGTCCCTGAGTTAACTCACCACATTAGACGAGTTAACTCGGAGTTAACTTAGGATTTCAATTGACTGAAAAACAAGTTTATTTAGTTAACTCAGTTTTAACCCCGAGACTAGGATGATCTCGCACTGAAAAACTGGCCGTTAGTCGTTGAATATTAAAATGAGTATAAAAAGCCCGACGCGCACGTACCAATGAATCACCGCACTTCAAATATTGCTCCACCGCAAACGCGATGTGCTGTGCGCTCCCGACCAGTGACTCATGGCGGCTAAAAATCCGCAAATCCCTCGCTTTGAATGATACCCCTCGTGCTTACCTCAACCCGCTTGTATTTCGATAATCGCAATTAAAAGTTGAAAAATTTCCACTGGACACTCTTTATGTTTTCTGCTTTTCAAAATTCTGCTCTTTTCTGGTTCTGTCTGTTGAATGAAATTCAGCTTTTCAAAATTCTGTCCGTTAAAATTCCATTTTGCAAAAAATGCTAGTGTAGGCTACATTTGCTTTGGAAAACAGCCATTTTAACAATTTTCTCGATTTCTTAGAGGCTTTTACCAAAATCTAGAGCACAAAATTAATTCTTTTTTCCAATGATGTCCTAGAGAATAAGTTTATCCGTCCATAGACACTACTTGCGACAGATAAATTTCCATCCACTATTAGTGAACAAATAGAATATGCCCTGTCGAAGGTCAACACATGGGCAAAGAATTGTGGTCTAATGGTCAATCCATTGAAAACAGAATTGGTTTTCTTCACTAACAGAAGGAAAATACCAATGTTTAGATTACCATCATTGCAGGGACTCCACTCAAAATCTCGGATCAGGCCAAATACTTGGGTGTGATCCTTGATAAGAAACTGAACTGGAGTCTCAACACTAAAGAAAGAGCAAAGAAAGCTATGGTTGCGTTATATTCCTGCAACAGGATCTTTGGAAAATCCTGGGGACCCAATCCAAAAATTATCAGGTGGATGTACACGCGACTGAGAAAGCAACAAATCTGAAAACCTTGACAAAAGTTCAAAAATTAGCATGCGTAGGTATTACGGGGGCGTTGAAAACCACTCCTACAGCGGGACTGGAAGCGATATTCAACTTGAGACCCCTAGATCTATTCGTGCAAGAATCTGCAGCATACAGTGCCCTGCGGCTAAGCCAAACTAAATGCTGGAAGCAAAGCACCTCGGGCCATACTCAGATTCTGCAGAGACATGTGGGAAATAATGTTTGCACAGACTACACAACACCCCATTTAAACTTCAACAGACCCTTCACTACCTCTTTTCCTAATAGAGAGGAGTGGGAAAACAACCAACCTTTCAGTAATGAATCTACTATAACTGTCTTCATTGATGGTTCGAAGATGGACACTGGAGTTGGTGCTGGAATTTTTTCGGAAAATCTGGGACTAGCTAGCTCCTTCTGACTTCCGGACAGCAGCGTCTTCCAAGCCGAGGTCTTGCCAGTGACAAAAGCAGCTACGCAAATATCTATGATGGCGATACCACGAGCTGATATCACCCTCTTTATTGATAGCCAAGCAGCAATAAAAGCAATTTGTTCCACCAAGATACATTCGAAGCTTGTGACTTGCTATAGCGAAGATTTTAGGGTTCTTGACATGCAGCATTACATTAGACTCGAGAACGGGTTCGTCGCTTATTCAAGTCAAGCCGAACAACATATCAAAGTACCAACGTGAAGCATCAAAAAGGATATTGGTAACAAAATATCAGAAAAAAACAATGAAAGATGGAATCAGCTTGAAACATGCGGCACACCTAGAAAGTTATGGCCATCTCCGTTCTCTTGTCAACATAATCACCGGACACAACCTACTGAGATACCATAAAAATAAAATGAGGCTCAGAACTGACGACCTTTGCAGAGAGTGCAGCGACGAAGAAGCACATGAGGATACCTTACACTTCCTTTGCCACTGCCCAGCACTCTGTCATTTAAGAAAGAAACACAGGGGAAATCATTTCTATGACGACCTAGAGGAACTTTCTAGAACTTCGGCTAATAGCCTTGGACGAAGAGGACGATATATACCGGCATGATTACACGGTTCGTGATATGTTCGACCTTACGAATTTGTCATTTTGACGCGTTCGGGAATTTGCCATTAAATTGTAATAATGCATGGCTAATTAATCACTTCTCATCCAAGTGAATACTCTATTTTCATTAAATACCACGTTCTATTTGAGAGATAAAGACAACACCATGTGCTACAAATATTATATCAAAAAAACATTTTTAAATAAATATACCTGATTTGGAAGACTTCTGAATCTCAATCTTAATTTCAAATAGGTATAATATTGCTGCCACTAAAAAATGTACTGAATTTTGACTCCATTAAACTTTCTATTCACTCAAACATTTACTATTTTAACAAATCAATTTTGAGGGATAATAGAATCAGACAACTACTGTCAGAATCAGACAACCATACTTTATAAATAGTAACGGCGATCAGACAGCTTTAATTTTGATTAAACATTCTATAGACTCATGAATCGCATCCTATAGCAAGAAAAAAAAAAACAACAAAAGAAAGACTTTGATTGCCAGTAAACAAAAAATAATGCAACAAAATAAAATAAGTTGAGTTATTTCGAGCGACTACAACATTCTTTGATCCAATCAATCATTGGCCACTCACATTGCACAAAAAGTGCATTCCATTTCTTATATACGAGTATTATACTAAACCCAAGACCATCTTCAACGGATTAAAAGACCTGCCAAGTGGGACTCGTTCCTTTTGGAAGCAAAATTAAAAATATTTTTTTTTTTGTTTTTTTATAACTTGTCTTGATTTTCTTTCAAAAAGATGCTTTAATGGTCTGTAACTTGGATAAGAAAATAAGACGAACAAAAAAACTAACTTTGCTGCTGCTGCAATTAACGCGTTCCCCATATCTTTCGCATCTCCTGATGGCAATAACGCTTTTGGAAAAAAAAATCTTTTATAGGGTCTTCCAATAAGAGTATTCATTTTAAATCACTAAATTTTTTTTGGAAACTTGGTCATATTTGTATTTTACAGCTGAATTCTGCCACTGTGAGCGCCGTTACTCAATTACATAAGACCTTGTTACGTTAATTCCCTGTGAGGATTATCGTGATTCAATAAGATTCTTCTAATTCTTCGATTATCATCAAAAGTTAACTCAAGAGCATGTGAATTTTGTAGTGTTATTATTGGCACAGCTGATTTTATTCGAACTTAAACAAAATTTAAAAAATTGGGCCGTACAAGTTTATCTGAACACTTCAAAAGCAAGGTTATAGTATACATTTGTTACCAATAAAGAAAGTAATTAAAAATGTTTGTATATATTTTCAGAGAAAAACAATAATTGCAACTGAATTGTACATGTAACGGGAACTATACTGAAGCATTTGGAGTTTTTCATTGGGTTAATAAATGACAACACAGAGCTCCTGAACAGCAAAAATAAAACCCACAATTCCAAACCTCAGTTTTCTTAATATAAAAGATCTGGTTAAAAGTTCTGCAGAAACAAAACCACTTCCAACACACAAATCCAAGAAAATTGCTATTTTGCTTCACACGAATACCAAATCAAAATATTGTTGCCGCCTGCTGCTCTGAAATAACAGATCAGAATTTTGATTTTTTTTTTGTGAATTTTACAAGTTTGTGCGGTAGAATGCGATAAAGTCACAAAATAAATTTCACCTCTTCTTGTGACTTGTGGAGTATTCATGAGGTTGGACAGAATCGGGCTAGAATACCAGTTGAATTTGGATTCAAAAATGCGTGAAATTTAAAATGAGCCTCTTGCTGGAATACCCTATACACAACATAATGATGCGATCAAAATATTTTACGTAGATGATGCACAGGCACAGCAGCACATCACATCGTCATTCATTACACTTCGTTAAGCTCTAAAAAGTACAAAGTATATGTGTATGAACCACCATGTATCTACTTTTCGAACTAAATTTTGTCTATATAAAATCTCAACCTACCCCCAACCCCCATATACCATTATCATCATTATAACCGAACCTCTGCTTGCTCGAAAAAGTTATTTTATTAAATTAACTTATTGTTGTTGTGCTGTTACTGCTGCAACAATTCAGCTACAGCTACAGCTCCAGAAATGGGTACATTGAACCCTCTATAGAGCCAACTCTCGTTGTTCATGTGCTGATGTCTGCTATTTTGTGTGATATACCCGAAGTCGTATATATTTTTTGTATTTGTCGCGCACATACAATTGCCATTGTTGTGATTGTGATTAACGAATTAAAACAATTTTTTTAATCGAAATATGTATGAATAAAAATAGAACGTCAAGCGAGCGAGCCGACGAGTATCATTGCACGTCATTAATATATCTGGTTACGCGTGAAATTCCATGCCACGGAAACGAAAACGAAAACATGACCCCCCCGCCTAAGGGGATAATATGTAGATACCATAGTATGCAGTTGGCAAAGCGTTTTTGACAACAAAAAGTTCTTTATTTATATTTTGTTATTGTTTGATATTCTATTATTGTCAGTTTTCTTAGTTAGCAAACATATACATAAATTGTGAGTTTTAAGCTTGTTTCTTTTTTTGTTGTTGATTAAAAAGACCCAAAATTGATAGATCAGCCAGCGTCCATCCGGTGGATATAATTTTTGGTTAAAGCGGTTGTTTTTTTTTTTTTTGAATACACGAGAAATAACGGTAGACTTATTTCAATGACTTTGTTGCTGGGGCATGGAATTCAAAAAATTATAAATTTTCTTTAGTGAAACGAGGCGGGACACTAACTTGAATGTGCATCAAATCTAATCAATCACTGTCAAGAGAAAAAGAACATCATCTAATGCATATCGCTACGAAAGTTGTTTTGAAGTTTTTTTTTGTGTTTTGATATGATTTGGAAAGTTTTGATAGATTAAAAAGAAAATCAAAAAAAAAAAAAACAATAATTGGAAACATTTATTAGCTTTGTGCCAACAGAGGTGACATGTTTTGACTTATCATACCTGTTGGCACCAAGTATGTTTGTGTTGGAAATTGAGGTATATGTTATGTAAGTGCACTGCGACCATTTAGATCTAAGATGAAGTTACTCATTCTACAGCTCATCCTCCAAATTAGTCTTTTGAGAAACTTGAGTATTTGGAGAGGGTAGTTTGCTCTCCTCTATCTGTAGATTTCCTAGATGCCTATGTTTTTGATGCACAAGTGCATTACATCTACCCGGTATATAGTCCGGTGTCTCGTCATGAGCATTGTATAATCTGCACGTGGCGCTATTTTCTAGGCCAAAAGTGTGGAAGTGTCTCCTTAGCTTACACTGGCCTGTCAGAAGTCCCGATATTATTCGCAGTTTGTTTCTATTTAAGCTGATGCAAGGGTGGAATCGTTCTTGGTTTGTAATTCCCAAGTAGAAGTTTGGACTGTCTCAGCTTAGGAAGTTCGTTCCAGATTTTTGATCTTTGCGTCTCCTCTTCTATTTAGATTTTATTTTTAATCACGTTTTCTCCAATTCCGCCATAAAGCTCCGGCCCTTTAAGGGGTGCAATACTCTATTTTCGCTAAGGAGTCTGTCTCTTTGTTGCTCTCTATGCGACGTGGTCGGATACCCAATAAAGCGTGACAAAATTTTGTTTGCCTAGTACCCCCATACCAGTTTAAAGCTGATGCTGTATGACCTTAGTGCTCTGATTAAGCCCTGTCCGAAATGATTGCAATATTTTGGTTTTTATATTTCCTTTCGAGATTTTGTTTCTGCGAATTTGTTTATGGCATTAGGTTAGGTTAGGTTAATGGGCTGACAGTTGGTCTTGTTACCGTCACACTTAGGTCAATGAAGATCCATTGTGGTACCTTAGGAGTTGTGAACCCCATGAAATTAAACCTATGATAAATCCCATGTCAATTCAAGCCCGTTAAGGGTGTTGATGAGTTTCAGCGGGCTTAAGCCCGGTCAGTGGGTATTTCTTAGTCGTTGAAAAAATGGCTGTCGTCACATAATCACACGGCTGAGGTGATCCTTCCTTTACTCCTACTTGAGAAATCATCCCTTCCATCCCATCCCATCAGACCCGTTGGAGCAGTGGCTCCTTGCAACGTCTGGTAAATGAGTATGGTCAGTGGTGTATGTTTCCGCTATATTGGTTGTCGTAGCTAGAACTTTGCTCTCGATTATCTGTTTAGACCTGAACTGTTGTTTCTGCCTAACAAAGATCAAGAGTTGATCCTATTCTTGCCAACTCGTCAGCACTTTCATTACCTGGGACACCACTATGCCATTAGCTTCTGCCTGGAAGAGAATGTGCTATCGGTATTGAAATTTTGATCCCAGTAAGGAAGTGCCAAGAACCTTAAATAAATTTGATCCCAGGCCAAAAAATTCCAGCCCCAGTTCCTTTAGAAGAAAGGCTCATGTCGATTGGTACAAATACTCAAGGAATTCAATCATCGAAGCTTCCAAGACGCGTCTTAGGAAACTGAAATGAAAACTAAACAGCAGTCGACAAAAGAATGAATGAATGTTGATGCCTTCAAAAATCATGTTTTGCAGGTTTCTCACGTGGAGTGGCAAAGATGTTGCGAGAATTGGTTTAAACGCGTGAAAGCTTAGGGTACTGTCACCTGTAAAATAATTTGATGGATTAAACAGGAAATCGTCGATAAATATGAAGGAGGGACACTAGCATTTATTTTATGAATTTCAAATAAAAAAATGTCCTTCATTGATCGCAAGAGTTAATTTCTAGTCCAAGGAAGAAGAGATTCATCGATAGCATATGCACATATTTTCGATAAGAGCTTGATGCTAAACTACATAAAATATGTAAAGCCGAGATCAAGTGATAATCATACGTGAAATTTGACATTGCATATGGACCTTTCGGGGAGTGTTCCTTATACTTGAATAAAAATATGTAATTGCATTTAAAAAACCTTCACTTGGATTTTTTCCGCAGATTGGCCTTTTTTTACATTTTTCTTGAGTTGTGGTTATTTCTGAGAAGATCTCATTTCACCAAATGACTATGAAAAACCATTAATATTCAAACTATTAAATTTGATTTATATTTATGGAAATCTCTTTTAAGGAAAAAAAAGAACAAAATTGCAACGAAATCTCAAAATCTTTCAAGAACTATGATTTTTGCAAAGACAGTTACTTCGCGCTTTAACCAAATCTCGCCCATATATTCTGAACGAATACAAATTAGCAAATAAAATGCTATGCATTAATAAATCTATTCAACTTGCTTAACATCGGATTTACATAGAAAATATCAGTAAACGGAAAATACAGAAAAATAAAGTATTCATTATTTCTAAGTTAGAATGAATTGTAATAGATATAATTATTATCTCCTTCAGAAATTTCTTAAGCTCTTTGATATTCGAAACCATATGTTGAAAGCATGTTCTAAATCTTAAAGACCATGTTTTCTGAATCTTTAACAAGAAAAACTACTCGATCGACATGTCAAGTAAGTGCATTAATATACTCAAGCCACTTAAAGAAACTGGTTCTGATTTAAGAAGAAAGAAGTACAAAAAAAAATCAAGCTCTCGACTAAGTTTTATTACACTTGCATTTGCAAATTCTTTGTCCACTTAATCCCAAGAAGTAGACATAGTATAATCTCAAGTAGAAAATAATAAGTTTACTAGTACATATGTATGTATCTCTTGTTATTTATATTCATTTCTCTATCAAAACACTTTATACACACTTCATCCTATACAAAAGGAATATTGTATGAGGAAATGTGTTAGCACATTAAATTTAACGCTCCACATTTAATATTCAATTCAATGAAATGGATTCCCATTTGTTCGGAAGAGATAAGTGGCATCA
The DNA here is from genome assembly GCA_963921185.1 of Dasysyrphus tricinctus. NCBI lineage: Eukaryota > Metazoa > Arthropoda > Insecta > Diptera > Syrphidae > Dasysyrphus > Dasysyrphus tricinctus. Next base: position 205,750,004 of record OY992531.1, read on the forward strand.
GAAGTGAGTCCCAGTCGCAGTCCCAGTCTCAGTACCAGTCAGAGTCACAGTCGCAATTGCAATCCCAGGCAGTCAGTCGGCTTTAGATTGCGAAGCAAGCGTTAATTTAAACACGAGACAGTTAAAACGCAAAGTAGCTCAACATCTCAATTGTTATTGTGAAAAATTCACAGATCAAAGATCCCAGATTTGCTGCCATTTACCAGCAGAAACATACTGCGACACACAGTCAAACACAAAAAATATATTACAACAACTGCAAACTAAAAAAAAAAGAAAATAGTTTACGAAAGCCTGGGCAATTTGCAAATCTCATAGATACTCGGAGGCCATCCATCTATCCATCCATTCCAAAGTCAGCAACAAAAAAAAAACATTACTCCTCATTGTTATTGCTGTTCCTTTCAATTGAAGTAAAATGACTTAATGTGTATGTAGCTCTGGCTATGGTGTTTATAGTTTTCGCACCCGATATGGCTCCACAACAATAGACGAAAAAAAAAGTATTCCCGCTTATATTTAGCTGTGAGAGCGGCGGACGAGCGAGCGAGCGATGCTTGAAGAAGGCTTTTATCTTCTTTTTTTTTTGTGTGCCAAATGTGAAGTCGTGCCTTTGATCGGGCGGCCTACCACCAGACACCATCTCTACGGTTTAACTTCTTTTTTTGTCGAAACGAATGGATCTTTTTTTGTTTTGTTTGTAGTTTAGCCATATTCAACTCACACCGATATATAAAGTTGGACAAAAGGAAAAGGAATATCAATGAACCTTAACTTTTCAACTTGCAAAAGCCTGAATTGAATGTACGGCGCAGCGCAATTCTAAATTGTTAGCTGATTTGGTGTCGGTAAATGTCAGACTCAGTCGTGCGATGCCAGAGAATCACTGCAAAACGAAGAAAATAAAAACTAAAGGCCTTCATAATGCTTGGCGATATATAGGACAACAACGGACACACTCGTGTAAATCGAAGTAATAGTTGTGATTGTGATGTGAAGTGTGTTGTAATGAGGATTGGAGGATGTAGAAGATGTGGAGGAAGGTGGTTTTATCTATGCAGTTTGCAGAATGTATCTCTCCTCTCCCTCTAGGTACTGAATTTGAAAAAAAGAAACCGGCTTTTAATAAAATGTTTTCATAGAATAATCACCACATGAGAGGAGGCGAAGGCGACACCAACAACCGCCCACGTAATGAACTTGAGTTATTACAGAATTGGAAAGCAAAGAATATTTTATTCGATTGTATGTATGTAGAAATAAAGGGATTGGTTCTTCTACGTATGGGATATTAAAGTTAAGGTGAAGGAAAAAAAAATGCAAACTTCAGCTTGTGAGGATGATGGATTTGCTATTGTTGCTGTTTCAAGTTTACGTTTGAATTATTTGGTCATTAATCTTTCTTTTCTTTTAAATTATTCAATTAATTAAACCTATCTACTCATTCTGCTGTCAATTGGTTGCACTGCATTATTTATCCTTACTTTGGGTTTTCTAAAAATTTAATATTTTTTTTTTAAAGAGATTTTTAAATTTCGATTATTTGTTCTCAATCCCACTGATTACTGCACTCCTCATTTAAATTTGTTAAGTTGTAGTCCCATCCGGGAAGGTATAGGGAACCTTGAAAAAATTAATTCATGAAATATTAAAATTGGAATCGACGCAGAATTGCAACCTCTATATATAACATATCCAAAGTCCCCCAAAATCCCCGCATTGGCTTTTTGTGAAGATGCATTTGAAATGGTGCAGACGGGGAGAACTCGGAGGCCTATCAAACTAAATTATTTTTTTTGGTACAACCTAACCAAATGCTACATGCTTTAAGGGTAGTTTTTAACGCTGAATCTAATGAAACCAAATTCAAAGTGATACAACCACTCAAAAAAAAGTTATAGTCCTTTTGATGTAATGATGACTTTTTTTCAGATACAACAGGTAAAATATTAAAAAAAAACCCTTTGAAAATAAAGGTATGTTAATGAAACTTGGAAAAAAATATACTATTTGTCATATAAAAATACCCGTGGTGAAAGGGTGGTTTTTAAGGGGAAGAGGGAAGTGTGGAATGTTTACCATAACACCCACGAAAAACTCTTACACTCATGAAACTCGCCAAAAATATTAAATTTGTCATGGCAACCGTGAATCAATATAGTCCAGTGTTTTGAACAAACGAGCAAACCACCTTTTATGGCATTTTGCTGTCAAATTCAAAGCCTCGAAGACGATTCTCAGAGGTTATATCCATAAACCCTTACTTTAATCCACTTTCATCCACAGGTCAAACGAGTTATGGTATCAAAACGGCGCACTAAAGCGCTAATTGGACAACAAGCAAGTGTAATGCTCGTGGCCACCATTTCTACCTACCATTCGTGTTCTCAACTTCCAATGGCCAAACTTGGAGTTTGTTTTAATTAATTGGTCTTTATTGAAATAAAGGGTTTTCCAATAGCAACGGGTCAATGTTAACAGTCTATGGCAGCCATGTTATATTGGAGGTGTCTGTCAAAAATGTTATTTATTATTCAGTCACTGATGCCAAATCAACATGGCAAGTAACACGATTGAGCAACACGTGCAAATGATAAATTTAATTATCAAATTGGGTGTTCTTTTGTGGAAACGATTGGCATTGCGTACCAATTTGACGGATTACATGATCGTCCTTCCCAGTCCGACTATTTAACTTTTGGTCGCCAAATTCAAGTCGTACGTCAATGAAGTGCAGGATCGGTCGAAAACACTACCGCTGTCCATGAGTGAGCGGAAAACCCAAGGCAGTGAATTCAGTCAACGGAGACCTCTATCGATCAGTGAGAAACAATTTCTTTTGGTCCGAATTTGATGGTATTTGAGGGTAGGATTATCACGCTGAGGTGAAGTGATTTCAACTCGTTACACAGGTCTATACCAATAAGCTGCAATCAAGCAATGTCCAAGTCCGCATAACCCAGACAATCGCTGAAATTCAGGTGGACCTGTGCGGCAGTCATTGCAAATTTGACCTTTCGGATCCGTACCACCGTGCGAAACCACGGCGGTATTGATTTCCATACATACACCCCTGTTCTGAATTCCGATTATTTAAAAAATCCTTTCGTTTTCAAACTCTCGGTGTTTTGAAATTCTTTTCATTTTCAATACTTCCGGAATGAGTGTGTTTTGATTTTCGGTTGGATTGAAAACCAGGTTGACATTTTGAATTAATTTGAAGTTTAATCATTGTATACAATGGTGACACACACACAGATTGTTATATTCCATTTCAACATTGACCCTCCCTTAAGGTGGGATGTGTCAAATTGAAGTTTCTGGGTTTTTACAAGATCTGCCTTGTGAATATTGAGTCTATGGTGGAATTGTCTGGTGTAAAGCGAAACTAATATGGACCTATCAGTTTGTTCACGAACGTTTTTAGACGTTCACGTCAAGAAATATCTTGTAGGCGAAGTCAGTTCAGAAGTTTTCCTTTCTTGAGGCCAACATTGCTGAGGTTCCATACTTCCAAGCTTTCCTCTAACAATATTTTGCGTATTAGCTGGTACATACTCCTAACCAGATCATCCCCTGCCGCTTTGAACAGCTCGACGGCAAGGCCGTCAGCTCAAGCAACTTTAAACTTAGGCCCAAGATTAGACATGTCTATTTCAACTCGAGCTCAGGTGCATGGAATGTTGTTGCAAGTTGTCTGGTTCATTTTGCTTGACATCAGGATCATCGCCATTACAAAGTCGCATCCACTGGAATTCTTTTATGACGAAGTCCTAGATCGTCCATGCAAACTTCGGTTCGGATTCTAGCTTCTCGTAAATAGTTCGAACCTTATACCTTGGACTGGTGTCCTTATAATTCCTCTATCGTGCGCTTCTTATACAGCTTTGTTATTTTTGAGAAGGCGACGTTTGTCTTCTGCACGTGAGTTCTTGATGCGCTCCAAGCCTTCTTTTAAACAGCATGTTTTCACCTTTCAAAGGGGTTATAACCCAATCTTGAGTTGAGGTACTACACACCGGATTTTCTAACCTTGGAATAATCAATACAATCAAATGCTTACTGTAAAAATATAACGCTTATACATACTTGAAATGTCTGTAGTTCTTCGCCAAGTCCAGCATAGATATTCGTGTGTAAATCAGAGAGGGCACATACATTTAAACCCCAATATGAGAAAAATATCCTTGCCAGCAAGTTGGGAGTTCAATAGACTTATGCTCCCCCAAAAAAGACATTGAGCCAAATTGTAATAATAATAATGAATATTCCATGAAAATCTTTTTCAACCCACAGTATGCATGCATATATGCATGTCTTCGGCACACTGTTTGTGTTCGTCGTCCTTTAACCACTTTATTCATATTATGTTTTTTCTTTTTCTTTGTTATGTTTTGGAATATGGTTCAATAAACCGAGCGCAGGGATCAAGTATTTGCAGGAGCAGTGAGCACCACAGCACCACAATCAAGTGCGGTCAACAGCTGTTGTTTTTCTTCATCCTGTGTCCTGTTTGCAAATCGATTGTAAAAATACTACACAAGAGTTTACGTTTTCTGTTGTGTTTGTTTGTTTTATTGTATTTTTTTTTGTATCTGACGTGAAGTCCCACAGAGGTATACATTTCAGCCATCAGATAATTTACACTTGGTTGATTTTCGGAGGACAAAACTGATGATCGGCTGGTCAAGTTCGATGGAGAGATAGCAGAAAATTGTGGATCAAATGCAGAGCATTCAACGAGAAAATGCAGCGTTGTTGCACCGCATTGATTGGTGCTAACCACCGTCATCGAGTCATCACCGTATCACCGCCACTACTCCTCCTTCTAGAACCATCATTGCCAATATACCTTACCTACACCCCAGACCCCACACCAAAAAAGCATGTTGTGCCATAAGTTATGTTGCTTTTTGTTAAGACTGCTGCTGTACTATCTGGGATTGGGAGTTGCATACAATGGAGGTATCATTTGCACTAAGATGGTAATGTTTAGCACGGTCGCCGCTACTTTATACTACAACAGGCTTGATTATCTCTTCTAGAGGTGGCACTGCTTCGTTGTAGTTGTCGTTGTCGTTGTCGTTGTATAGTTACAACACCAAAAGCGGTACAACACAAAAGTTACTGACTGCACTCTGTACGACACGAGACCTTGGTGCTCCGCATTATGGCATGCATTTTGCTGCGATGATTTGCAGCAGGAAATGCAATTTATTGTCGGTTTTGGTGTTGTTTTTTTTTTTCATTTGGCTTTTTTTTTTAGTGTGGTTGACACAGGGAAAGAGCAGCAAGAGGAAGAGAATTTGCAAAGAGTAGGTTGATAGGTTGGTCTTACTCGACCAGCAGCGGCGCAATGAAGGAGTAGCATAATAATTTCGAATACGTGCGTATGATACCAATGGAATTTAAAAAGTCTCCTACGTACAAAAATCTTCTTTTTATTGCCATGTTATTCATCCATGAAATGGAATAAACGAGATTTTAATCCGATTAGAATAAAACAGATAAAGAGGGAGAGAGAGAAAGAGTGAGTGAGTGAAATATAACAAGAAGCAATCGACCGAGTACGGGAGAAGGAGAAGTAGTCTCTATCTTCAGGTTCAGATAATTGATTTGAAATATCTTTGTAAATGACACGAGATTAAATTGAACATATCTCGTATGTATCTCGTATTTGAGAGAGGAGGATATTAGATGATGGTGTGGTTGATGATATGACGGTGTTCTATTTCATGTACTCGTCGTAGTAGTTGTTATAGATAAAATAATATCTATAATGACATTTACTTGAAGCCAGCAGTTTAAGGAAGTTTACCACATGACATAAAGCTGACTAAAGTTGATTGGGCGAATTGATGGATGTATAATTTCGTATAAGGAATCAGAGTCAGGTTTTGTTGTTGTTGGGTCAGGCTTTATGAAAGAATTAAACTTCCTGATGAAAGGTGGCAATGTTATTTGATGATTTTTGACTTTAGATTATAAACTTATTATCGTCCCAAGGACAACCGCAGTAAAGTGTGTGTGGAGGCTGGAAATAAGCTTTTATCCTAAGCTAGAAGAAATATCTATCTATCTCAGCTACTGAATTAAATGGGATGTTCAGTTTTACAGCATAAATTTGCTCCACATCGGATATTTATCCATTTAAAATATTTTTTGAAGATGTCGTTCCACACAAAAAAAAAAGCCAAGCAACTGGCTGCTGGCTTTATAACCGGAACGCAAGCTCTTCGAAACAATCAAGGTAACCTAGTCTCCGAAGCATAGGGAATAGATGTGTTCAAGTACTAGTTTCAGCAGCTCCTAAACGGGCATCAGGTTAAATAATAGGGCATCAGGTAGAGAAATAGGACAAGAAGAGAACTCAACCCCATTCAATGAAGACCCAGTTCCACAAGCCAGTATATAAGAGGTAGACTTAGCTATAAATAAGCTCAAGAATAACAAGGCCGCTAGATCTGATGGTTTACGAGCGGAGCTCTTCAAACACGTAGGGGATGTGTTGAAAGGGTACTGCATCAACTCATCAACCAAGTTTTAATGGAAGGAACCATGCCCGATGACTGATCTATCAGCTCCATAGTTCCTATCTACAAAAAGCATATAGGATCCTATCGAATTATGTGAGCTTCATAAGCTGTTCTGCAACACTATAATCGACAAGTAAGTGTGGCTTCCGGCCAGACAGATCGACCATGGACCAAATAGTCACTCTCAGACAAATACTAAATAAGGAGACGAACGAATTTAAAGTCGAGACTCACCATTTATTCATCGACTATAAAAGCCGCATATAAAAGCATTCATTTTCAGGAGCTCTATTTGGCGATGGCTGAACTTGAGATCCCAGGAAAACTGATCCAGTTAAGTTAGTTAAGGAGTTCATCTACCTCGGAGTTAACATTAATCACACGAACTACATCTTAATGGAGATTCGAATAAAGAATTAGCCTAGTGCTACTTCGGTTTGGCGCAAGAAATGGAAAAATCAAGTGAACGCTCTATAGGCCCTTATTGTGCAGTTCCAACTTTACGGCGCGCGCCGATGGTTAGGCGATAACCAGAAAGAGAGAGCAGATGGACACTGGGCTCTTTCGAAAAAAAAAATTCTTCGAAGGATATTTGGCTGTCTGCGAGGAGGGCGAATATACAGCCGCAGAAGAATATACAACCGCAAACTCTATGAGCTGTATCAAGATGTGTTTGTAGTTCAGAAAATCAAAACACGTCGTCTACATTGGCTTGGCCACCAGATCCAGCGGAAAGACAATAATGCTCCAATCAAGAGCCTTTGAATTTCAGTCCTCAAGTTCGAGAGAACGAAGAAGAACAAACCTCCGGCTTAAAGGACCAAGCCATCGCGTATGCGATTGGTTGGTCTGTCTAGATGACTGGAAGCAGCCTGCTCGGGATAGAAAAGGATGAAAGACTGCTGTGTTGTGACCATTCATGGATTCGGAGCCGGATAAGTTGAGCCAGTCGTAGGGACGGTCGCAAGGTTGGTAGAAATTTTTAAACGAACTTCAGTACACACGTGGTCCATTCACAATAGAACCTGTCAATTTTCCATAGATAATTTCTACGATTCTTGCGACCGTCATAACGACCGTCTCAACGTGAATGCCCGATTTTAAGCATTTGAGTAGCTCCTCGTGTGTTAAATTTTGTCACGTTCCAGGGACATACTGTCAAGTTGTTATCCGTTGACATCATGGAGAACCGTTGAAGTCCTAGAGATTTCACAAAATGATACATACGATTGTCTTCTCAACTGACCCAATTGAATATTGAAAAAATCACAGAAGTTTGTCCTCAGATTATTCTTGCGGTAGCAGCTGGTCTTCCAAATGGAATCAGTGACTTTCCGCTTCCTGGAACACCCAACCATTCGTGCTTTGAAAATCCAGCAATTTTTTGATGTTAATTTACATATGTACCTCAATGGTACGACAAATACATCTTCTCCAGCAATATAATCGAGACTGTTTGAGACCTTTCTTATTAGGTTTCGTCTCCAAAGACCCTTCCGACTAAAGGGTGATCCAACACGGACTAGAAGTTTCAGTTCATTGCCTCCATATTTAATTTTCCTGTTTTATTTTATAATTTTTGTAGATGTGTAAATTGTGGGCTAGTTTCATCGGTCGGTACTTCTTTTAAAACGAGAATAGCATTGGCTACGTTCAAGTTTCACTGGATAGCCTATCTAGGATGGCATTGTATCCATGTATGATTCTAAACGCGAGTCAGCTGTTGTTGACATTTCTCATAGGGTATCTTTGTATCGGTTGCGTGTTGGCTTATAAATGCAACAAAAATATATATACATATGTACAGATACCTACAATAACTTAAAACTAATAAAATTATACCAGAGAATACAGAATATACATGTATATACATTGCTATCGAATATGAGCGAAAACGCTCTTAATCTAATGATTGTGTAGAAGACACATGAAAGAAATTTCTTTTTAGAGCGAGAGCGCTCTACACGGTTTTAAGTAAAAGCAGAGTGCTTAATGCACCTGAAATTTTAACATACAAACAAACATTTTTCTAACGATTACGAATTAACTTTTAAACTGTTATTGGTGGAAAGTGAAAAATTTAAATGAATGTAGTTGGATAGTTTTATGATAAAATATAAAATTAGCACAGATAAAACACGGTTGATTGGTGAGGCAGCATCGGTTGCTAAGCAGACTGGGGCTGCTTGATACTCCGTTTCCTCGGCGGGAACGTTGGTCTGTTGCTGGAGTCATTGGATCGGCTGAGGAGGTTGCTTATGCAGGAACTGAGAACTGCTAGGTTGCTGTGAGGGGTAGGACCGTTTTCTCGGTTAACGGCTAACGTGGTTAGGGAATACCGTTTTGTCGGTAAACGGCTAACGGGGTGATTATGTAAAATAATTTACGGTAACTGTTTTTTATAAAACTGGGAGGTTGTGCGAGGCACAACCTTCCTCTTTCGAGGCCAAATCCAAACTCCTTTGTATCCATGTATGTGTTTGAACGCAAGTCAGCTGTTGTTGACATTTCTCATAGGATAGCTTTGTATCCTAAAATTTTTAGGATAGCTTGGGATCTCTTTTCTGGCAACAGCTGTTTCGTCATCAGCTGTGTTTTAACAAGGGATAACAACAACACAAACCTATCCAGATAGCTTAAGTTCGGTGTTTGAACGTCGCCATTGTCTCAGCATGAAAGGAGAACTCTACCGATCGATGATTACGAATTTCTTTTGATATGGATGTAATGACATAAATAGTAGTTGGTAGTCCGCAAGAAGGTTTGGTTGTAATTATGCACTTAGTTGTTGCATTTCGGTGGAACTTTCATACAGCTGTTTCTCTGAATATTCAATAACAGCAACAAAGGTCTCTTAAGCGAAAATTCGACAGCATGTTATGAAGATGACGATAATGCAGAGCATGAAAGGTTTGGCCTATCCATCATTTGTTTATATTTGTTTCCCTTAAATCCCAAGTTTTAAAAAAATGCACAATCGCAATACCAAAATTATTTATTTATTTATTTTGGTTTGGTTTTGATTCTTACTTCAAATCCAGAACCATTTTTCTATTCTTTTCAGAAGAAGATCTGTCATCTAGTACCAAACGAACGCTTTCAGAAGCATTCGGAATGCTTTTGAACGCTACTAGACGACCAAAGGAAAGCGCTATAACTCTTACGGGATGGCCGGGCGTTCCATGCCATGCCATGCCATGCTTAGGCATTAGCTTAACTTGTAAACTTTTTTGTTTTTCAATTATGAACAATTATATTAAACAAAATCCAAGTTTGTTGTTAAGAGTTTGTTCTTTAAAAGTGAGAGCAGGTATAGATACCCAAAATTTATAAATATACATACATACAAAATGAATAGAAAAACATTTAGGTACTAATAGAAATCAACAATACCAATAACCGACTTTAAGTCTATTTTGAATATGAAGACACTCCCAATAAGCCCCGTTGGGTAATAGGTACCTTCAAGCATTTGAATTCTTAAAAGAAAAAATACATGTTTTACACCATCTAGGTACTATTACTTTTTTAGACCAAAAAGTGTAACGAGGATTCATAAAGAACAGGAAAAGCCAAATAAGTAACGTAAATGTACAGTGGTGGCCATAGAATTAGAAACAACAATTCTAAAAGCACTTTATCAACCATAATATTTTTTGTAAGCACCAGCGTGCGTAGCTTGTGTCGTTGGTCTTTGACAGGTGACATGTTTGTTCTAAATATGAGTTTCCTTGAACGCGAACAGTTTATAAAACACCCTTATTCAATTATAGTCGACATTTTAGCTGGACACGAAATTAGAAACGACAAAAGAATTGGTAAATTTAAAAATAAAGAAAATTATTATCAATGTGAGTTGATTGTTTTCAGTTTTTTTTTTTATTTTTAAAATTTTAATATTAATTAATTTAAAATACAGCGACGAAAATGGGCAAAAATAAGTCTTGTAGTCCTCCGGAAGCTCATAGTGCAGTGCTATCAAAACGAAAACGAGCCAATTGATTCCATAGCAAAAAGATTTAGTTGCTCGAAAAAGATGGTATTTGAAAACCCAAAACGAAAACCAAAAGATCGAAAATCCACGCCAAAAGAGGACAGATTGATATGCCGAATTAGAAAAGCTGATCCTTTTTTGACTTCTGCAAAAATAAAAGATGTTGTTTCGCCCCAATTGGGTCAAGAGCTATCAGCTAGAACCATAAGGCGCCGACTTCTAGAACATGGGCCACGTGGATGCATTGCCAGGAAAAAACCACATGTTTCCAAAAAGAATTTGAGGAGGCGTTTGATGTTTGCTAAGCTTCACGCACATATGCCCATTAGTTATGTTTTCCAGGACGATAACGATCCAAAGCATACAGCACGGATTGTTAAGCAGTGGTTTTTTGATACAAAAACTAATGTTTTGAATTGGCACGCCCAAAGCCCAGACTTGAATCCTATCGAGAACTTGTGGGCAGACGTGGAGAGAAGGCTTAAGTCCAAGAACCCAAAAAATTCTGAGGAACTTTTTGAAAATATAAAGGAGGTCTGGGAGAGTATACCCCCATCAAGATGCCGCGCCTTGGTAGAAAGTATGCAGGCAAGATTAGCTGCAGTGACAAAAAATAAGGGATTCCCTACAAAATATTAATTTTGCATCGAACATTTTTTATGAAATACCAATTTTTTCTTTGCGTTTCTAATTGTATGGCCAGGTGCAATTTGGGTTAAATAAATAAAATTAATTTTCTACTGTTAGTGTCACGCTTTTATTTTTTATAAAATATTCAGAAGTGTACTATATGTCATGGTCTATTAAAAGAACCACTAACCAACCTCAACAAATTTCCTAAAAAAAAAGTTATGCCATTTAACATTGTTACAAAATTCTTGTTTCAAATGCTATGGCCACCACTGTATCTACACAAAAAGCAAGCATTGTTGTCCATTTAGACTTAAATTAAAAAAAAATAAAGAAATGAAAAGTCGTAAATCGTAACTTCTTTCCTCTTTAATATGTACAACCAAAACCAACCCTAAACTGATTGGGTTGGAGGTACTTCCTGAAATCGGAAGAAACATTTATCTGATTGATTAGCAAAGTGGTCTTTTTGTTGTCAACTACTATATTATTGTTGCAATTTCAACTTTATAACTTGTTCTACCCTTTCATTCTTTTATTTTGTACTATTCTTGTGCGTAAATTCTTTATATGTATACATGTGTATATATTTATACGTACAATGTATGCACATTCAACATACATATGTTGCACGTAGGTTTTGTTGTAATCCTTTTTAGCCGACAGTTTGGCACCGTCTAGTTGTCTTGAATTGATATAGTTGTGACGTGAGTGCAAACATAATTGTTGAATATCACGTCAGTGGGTTTGGTCTTCATGTTGAGATTTTTTTTTTGTTGTCTTTTGATAGGACACCGATAATTTTAAAAGCAATTACTGAAATGTGCTTTAAATTGTTATAATTAAAAAATCTATAAATAATTGTAGTAAATAAATTGTAGCTAGGAATGAAGTGTAAGACAAGGGATGACTCATGTCATGGGCTTTGAATTGTCTCCCAGTGTTGAATTAGTTTTAATTTAAAATTTTAAATGAACATATTAAAGGCTCTCACTTCCAAACTAACGTCAAGCATTCGGTACGACAGCATAAGTTTCGCCTGTCAAAATTAATAAACATAGCGATGAATGAGTATACCCAGACATACGCTATGAAGTTGATGTAAAATGTATATCGTTGGGCTCGACCACTGAAGGACGATAAAAACTTTGTCAAAAACGAAAATTTCGTTGTCGTTCCTAATGTTTCGCATTGTGCTGGAAGAGCTTCAAAACGAAGAACCATCAAAAAAGGAGAAAAATTAACATATCGACCCACTTGACAAAGCTATAACTCCAGCCTTTACTTATTGTGGTAATGTTCCATTATTACAATTTTGTTATGGATTTTTGAAGACATTCCCAATACAAAAATGCAGGTGAATGCAAATAATGAAATCACAAATCAAAATAAGATTTTTTGAATTATGTACATACAACCGTAACCACATAACCAAAATGTGTAATACAACTACTATTCGAATATAATCCTTTATTCAAGCCCACTTGTCAAACAACTAACATAAATCAATAATCCACTTCAACTCTCTAAGCAATATCATTCTCGAAAAAAAAACTTCAGAGTATCGCAACATTTGATGTTTTCATCACTCAACAAACAATTTACTATATTATATCGTTCTGGTTAACCATAAGCTACTTATGTACGTATGATGTTAAAAATAAATCAATTTCTCTGAAACTACCGCACATAGTTCATCATGAGGGTAGAATTTGAAGTCTTACCATAGGCTTTTTTGGTTCCGATATAAGCAATATCGATCGAATAAAGGAATAGGCTTGTAGGTATATTCGTAATAAAGTTAAAAGTTTACTATCAAATTTCATTTGAAACGATAAAAAGCCACGAATGAATTCTAACGAATTTTATTATCTTACATAAGTTTGTTATGTTTCTTCAATAAAATAGCTTTCAATATAAATTGGATTTGATTTTGTTTTTTTTTTGTTATTCTTTAACTTCTATAATATGATTTATTTATTAGCCGCCACCGGATGGATGACAAAGATATAAAAGTTATTTGTAAATGAAATTAAACCGATTGATAGCTTTACCGTTCTTATAAATATGTCTACATTATAAGTTTTTTATTAGATTCAGAAAATTTGCTGATCCATCATCTGATATTATAAAGATATCTTATTACATTTGATATTGTCTTCCGCTTCCTATGCCCACGCATTCTATCTTCAATTGATTTTATTTCGCTTTAATTTATAAATACATACATTTGTATGTACTTTGTTCCGCATAACTCTAAGCCAGCTCACACCCAATAAACCGAACCGCAGAGAAAAGCGATTCCACTTGGCGTCTGAATAAGTAAACAAAAATAAGAGTGACAAGAAAAAAAAAAAAAAAAACGAAATCGAATGCTAATTTTTAAGCATATTCAGTGAGTTTATTATGATTTTTTTGGAATTTTTGTTAAGATAAACAAAAACAAAAAATAAAAAGAGATAATAATATTGATATAATGAGAAATAAGTCATCAAAAAAATACTTACACACTCGTGGGTACATACTATAGCTTGCAAACTAAGCCTATTCATTTAGGGGGTTTACAATTTAATTCTTTAACAAATTTATAGCCAATATTATTTATTTTTATCTTTTTTTAACATTATTATCTTCAATTTTTCATTTTTTGCAGTTGTACAACTATGTGCATATATAAATACTGTATGTACCAGTACATTACATAGGAGGTAATTCATATTGATTCAGTTTCTGTTTGTGTTCAAAAATTCTAGGTACACCCAACAAAGAATATGTTGGCTTAGTCTTCAATACGTTTTTTTTATACATATGTAAACATTTACAGCGAGACTGAGAATTTTTCTAGGCAATAGTGAAATGATTTCACGATTTCGTAAGCCTAGTACCTACGTTACGTATATAGTTCGGGTGAAATCGAAAAGTTCATATCGAAACCTCGGTATGAAATTTTCCAACTTTAAGAATTCTATTTAAAATCTAAGCTAATTCATTTTTAAATTTAAAAATCTACTTAGTCAACCTTTTCCTTTGTTATCTTATACTCAAAAACTCAAGGCATTGAACATTAGAGGATTATGGAATGCATTCATTTTTATTTTCCTGAGTGATGAGTGAAAAAGTTGCTTCACGTGAAGCGAAATTTCATGTTTGTGGGTGTCTATGCCTACTAATTAATATCAAAACGACGACCATTTTCATGTTTTATTATGAACCTTCTAATGATACATTAAAAGACAAAGACTTATGTTTTCACATTATATAAAAATTATATTTATATAACATACAGTTGTACATATAACGGGTGATTTTTTAAGAGGTTTAGAACTTTTTTTTTTTTAAAAACACAAAAAATTCGAAAAAATGAATGAAATATTTATTTGAATCGATAGTTTGAACCTTGCAATTTAATGTTTAAAGATAATTTCATGCAAATGTTGACCGCGGCTGCGTCTCAGGTAGCCCATCCGCTGAGTCCAATTTTGGCATACTCTTTCACACATATCGGCCGGTATCTCACGAATGAATGCATGGATGTTGGCTTCCAGTGCGTCAATCGAAGCGGGCTTGTCTCTATAGACATTAGCCTTGACATACCCCCACAAAAAATAATCTAATGGTGTCAAATCGCACGATCTAGGTGGCCATTGACCGGCCCGAAACGTGAAATTAACTGTTCACCAAACTCGCCTCGCAATTGCGCCATTGTTTCGCGTGCTGTGTGGCATGTGGCACCGTCTTGTTGAAACCACATATCATGCAAGTCAAGAACTTCCATTTCGGGCAAAAAAAAGTTTGTTATCATCGCTCGGTAGCGTTCACCATTGACAGTAACGCTGCGATTCGCATCATCTTTGAAGAAATATGGCCCAATAATGCCGCCGGCCCATAAACCGCACCAAACAGTGGCTTTTTCGGGATGCATTGGTAGCTGTTGCAATGCTTCTGGCTGATCTTCACTCCAAATGCGGCAATTATGCTTATTTACGTACCCATTCAACCAAAAATGAGCCTCATCGCTGAACACAATTTTTCGATAAAAAAGCGGATCCTCGGCCAGCTTTCCAAGAGCCCATTCACCAAAAATTCGGCGTTGTGGTAGGTTAAATTGCGATCCATGGTTAAATTGCAAACCAAACTGAAGCTGTTTGACAGTGACACAAGGTACTTAACACACGTCAGCTGTCAAAACCAGTGTTGCCAAAACCAAACCAGCTAAAAAATCACCCGTTAGTAGTACAAGTAAAAGAATTGCATAACCTTGGTTTTGTAAGTTTTATATTGCGTTGATAGTAAAAAACTGTTACATTTTGACTAAATAGCATTTTCTTAATGATCGGGTGTACCTACAAATAAATTTTTTGTTGCAACGGTAATATGACAAATAAACAACCGTTATAAATCAAAGCTACGAATTCTTCCGGTCAAAATAATAGTAGTGCGCCGGTTTATGTGAAGAAATATTATTCTTTTCTTTTATTTCTAAAATTGGATATTTAAAAAAACGTTGGTTTTTGTTTATCCATTACACCTTTATAGTTTTTATTGAAAAATTGGTCATATTTTTGCCAGCAATGGGCAGAGGAAAACACTGAACACCGGAATAGCGTGTTCTTGTTAGAAGACTGATATCGGAAGGTAAAACTTATGCGCTGATTCAATGCCAAGTTGAATGCTCACCAACAATTGTAAGAAAAGCCATAATTTAACTGCCAAAGTGAGAAAATGGCGGGCGGAAGCCGCTTTTGCCACCAAAGTTGATAAAACGATTCATCAGGCATTTAAAAATCAATCCCTTTACGCCAGCTTCTAAAATTAAAGGAATATTTTATGTTGATGCAATTAATAAAACGGTTCGTAAAAAGTCACGAGAACATGTTCAAGCCACCCACAGCCCTAGGCGGGTACCATTGTTGACTAAAAACAATGTAACAAAAAGATTGAAATTCGCAAAGGAACCAGACGATTCCAAGATTGTTTTATATCGTGGAAATTGACTTCATCAAATTGTAAGAAGGCCACCAAACACAGAATATAATCCAAGTTTCAAAGCAAAAACAATTAACACGGAGGACTCAGCGTAATGGTTCCTGCATGTTTTTCCTTCTATGGTGTTTTTCCAATACACCAAATTGAAGGTATCATGGATTAGCAAATCTGTGTTGAGATCATGCAGGAAGTAATGCTACCCTATGCTGAAGATGAAATACCACTGAAACGGGTCTTTCAGTGAGACAATGACCCAAAGCCTACTAGTAAACTTGCGAAGCAATGATTCCAGGCAAATAGAGTTGATGTGATGGACTGGCCGCACAGTCTCCGGACTTAAATCCCATTGGGAACTTGTTGTGCGATGCAAAGAAATATGTTGCAAGTTGCCAGCCATCTAACAATAAAGCCCTTACGGAAGCTCTAAGGCACTCATGGAGTTCGATAAGCGTGGAAAGGTGTGAAAACCTGATAAACCCGATGCAACACGGTTGTGCTGTTGTTATTTCCAATGAGGGACATGCAACTGAATGTAAGATTAAGGTTCAAGCCCACAGCTGCATCTTGTGATAAAATTTTTGTCCTTAATTTGCTTTTACGTAATAGTTAAAGGTGGATTATCTTCGCACTACTATTTTTTTGACCATTGTTTTTGGAAAGTTCCTCAATAAATTTGAAAATATCGGATCAAATATAAAATTTGAAATTTTATTTTTTTCTGAAAATAAAAGCTTAAAAACACTTATTTGAAAATCACATGAGTATTAATTTGTTTAAAATTAAGGGATCAACTTGTTTTCAATTTTGACTTTTTGATAAGGAGTACTACTATTATTTTGACCGCAGCTGTACATATTTGGCTGATATACTATGAGATTATGAGAAATCAGTATTGTGACTGTCAATTGCGGTCGACAACTGCCGATTTTCCAATCCCTCGTTATCGACACGCCATTTTTGTGGACGAAGCCGCAGTTTTTGTTCGTGGTAAAAAAAAATCTATTTGCGGACAAGATACGTATAGGTACCTACGTACATTTTTTTAGAAACAACAATGGACGAAACAAGTTTCGGTTAGCTTAATGGAAAACATAGAAACAATGCCAGGGCAGTGTTTAGGAAAAATCAAGGAAGATTTCAATGGAAAAACTCTAGACCTTATGACAAGAAGGTTCTAGCTAGTTAATATAATAAATACATAAGTTAAATAAAATTTAACTTATTGTTATTGTAGTTGGTCCGATTTGTTAAATCGAAAATTGAGACATACACTCCTCGTCAACTGAATACGCACAAACATTTTTGAATATATTTTATCCATTTTTTCCAAACAGTGATGGTTATTATGCCATCTGTTAATGGTAAAAATTTTCGTAACATATAAATAACAGAATTTCAAAGTTTTATCCAAAAACAACCGTGAGTTTTTCCTTCAACCACTTCCAAAGTGTAACTTATGCAAAGTAGAAGTTTTTTTTTGAGTCAACTGAATAGGTACAAAAATTAAAATTGGTATTGGAATGGAATGAAACAAGTTTTTGTTTAAGTTTAGTAGTGGGTACTTCCACCTTTATTCTTAATTACTTCGTAAATTCGATCCGGCATGGAATCGTATAGCTTTTTAATGTAATTTAACGAAATTTCGCTCCACGCTAATTTGATTGCAGAAATTAAGGTTTCTTTGTCTTCGAACTGACGACCACCCTCATAAACTATGCGTACTAACCATCCCCAGACATTTTCTATGATGTTTAGATCAGGTGAGTACGGCGGCCATTGAAGCAACTGCACTTGTTGCTCCTCTATCCATGTTTTTACTATGCGCGCTGAGTGAATAGGCGCATTATCATGTTGGTAGGTCCAGTTTATGGGTCCAAAGATGTTAGAAAATTTAGGAAAATTTCTTTCCAAAATTACTTTATACCCAGCTGCTGTCATTCTTGATGTTACAACCTCGAGCTCAACTGTTCCATAATAACTGACTGCTCCCCATATCATGACACCTCCTTCACGACTATGATGGCGCTTTAAAAATCTTTTTTCTTTTCTTAAGTCGTGAAAATAGAAGTTGAACCCATCAGGGCCATCGAAATTAAGCTTTTTTTCATCTGAAAAAACCACGTGATACCATTCTTTTTTCCAACTCATGTGAAGTCTTGAAAAGTCTAATCGCAACATTTTCCGTCTCTCGTCAAGTGGTGGTTTTTTTTTAAGTTTTATTCGTTTAAGATGGCTTGAGTTGTTGATTACTGTTAATACTGTTGAGCAACTTGCGTTTACGCCGACTTTTTGTTTTATTTTTGCCACAGAATCAGAAGAATTTGATGCATATCTTAAAATTCTTCGTCTCTCAGCTGCTGTTGTTGCTGTTTTCTTACCTCCCTTCATGTTTTTGCCGTATGCATCTTTATTTTTCAAGTAAGAATAAACTACATTAAAACTTCGGCCAACTTTATCAGCTATTGCACGTCCAGTTAGGCCTTGGTCTCTAAGTAAATCAATTTTAGCTTTTTCAACACTGTTAAGACACGTAGATCTACCCATTTTTCTTAAAATTTGAAATCAAGAATTAAATTTAACTGAAAACACTAAAATCGTTAATTTAAACTGTCAAGCACTCCAAAAAACTTATAAACAACGAAGAAAATGGCGTTGTACCTATTCAGTTGACTAAAAAAAAAAACTTCTACTTTGCATATAAAACACTTTGCAAGTGGTTGAAGAAAAAATCACGGTTGTTTTTGGATAATTCTTTCGGAATTATCTGCTTAACATCTTAAGGGAATAGTTAGCATCAACAGATGGCATAATAACCATCACTGTTTGGAAAAAATGGATAAAGTATATTAAAAAATGTTTGTGCGTATTCAGTTGACGAGGAGTGTATATCTTCAACGTTTTGAGCTACCTAGAAAACGGAATATAATAATTGAAGCATTTTTGCTGGGATATCTCAAAGTTAATCAAATTAAGCATAACTACTGTATTCATAAATAAGAAGGTTTTATAATACAAATTCTATATACTACTGAAATAAATCAGCCAAGTAGAAGACTTAGCATTAAGGATTGGACTTGTTGAATTATTGATTCAAATTAGCTTTTTATGGCCTTTAGTCCTACAAATTGGCGTTTCGTTCGGCTTACTCACTTGAACTCATCAGTGACATAGTGAGGGCTTTGTCAGACGCAATTTGTTCTAAGTTCAGTTCAACTTACATGAATTTTTCAACGAAAATCCACTGTAAACTATATCCAACAAGATTAGAATTCCTAATCATTAAGCTGGAAGTTTTTTTGCCCGGGGCCAGGCATAGTTTCTATATAAGAAGGTTTTATAATACAAATTCTATATACTACTGAAATAAATCAGCCAAGTAGAAGACTTAGCATTAAGGATTGGACTTGTTGAATTATTGATTCAAATTAGCTTTTTATGGCCTTTAGTCCTACAAATTGGCGTTTCGTTCGGCTTACTCACTTGAACTCATCAGTGACATAGTGAGGGCTTTGTCAGACGCAATTTGTTCTAAGTTCAGTTCAACTTACATGAATTTTTCAACGAAAATCCACTGTAAACTATATCCAACAAGATTAGAATTCCTAATCATTAAGCTGGAAGTTTTTTTGCCCGGGGCCAGGCATAGTTTCTATATAAGAAGGTTTTATAATACAAATTCTATATACTACTGAAATAAATCAGCCAAGTAGAAGACTTAGCATTAAGGATTGGACTTGTTGAATTATTGATTCAAATTAGCTTTTTATGGCCTTTAGTCCTACAAATTGGCGTTTCGTTCGGCTTACTCACTTGAACTCATCAGTGACATAGTGAGGGCTTTGTCAGACGCAATTTGTTCTAAGTTCAGTTCAACTTACATGAATTTTTCAACGAAAATCCACTGTAAACTATAAAAACTTCCAGCTTAATGATTAGGAATTCTAATCTTGTTGGATATAGTTTACAGTGGATTTTCGTTGAAAAATTCATGTAAGTTGAACTGAACTTAGAACAAATTGCGTCTGACAAAGCCCTCACTATGTCACTGATGAGTTCAAGTGAGTAAGCCGAACGAAACGCCATACTGTATTCATTGTTCATTCATTTATATTCTGACCACCTCATTTGCCATGGGGCATTTATGATTTGTAACTGTTTAAATTGTAACAAAATATGGAATAAATATTGTGTAGGTATTCATTTATTTATTTGCAAATATATTAAACGTAACAATTTCATGATGATACAATAAGTACTTTTATAGTATAAGTGTGCAAAATTGGAAATTAACGCAATACCTTAAGATAATTTATTTGAATAAAATAAATCCTATTATCTTATAGGTACTGAAATTCCAGGGTGAAGGTAATCGGTGAGCCCATTGAGCTCTAGATAGATGTAAAGAGGACGTAAAGACGCAAATATTATTTTATGGAGCTATCATGTCTCTACCAATCACCGCAGATACCTACTTTCATAATAGTTTTATTGCATAAATTATTTTTGATCGATTCCAACAAAAATCATATCGAATAGGTACGTTACATCCAAATCTACCCCATTTCGATCCTGATTCTCGTGGGGTGGAATCGGCTAAGGTGATTGGTGATTGTCACATTTATGATAATCAAATGTGATCACATTTAATTTTCCGTCAGAAACAGACTCTAATCGCGGTGGATAATGTGCAGTTAGAAATAGTTGATAAAATGAAATATCTGGGCGTTGTAATAGACAATAAACTAACGTTAAAAGATCACATAGACTATATTTGCAAAAAAATCTCAAAGAAAATTGGTGTTCAAAGAAAAATTAGCCAAAATATATCCATGAATTGTGCAGTCAAAGTCTACAATGTCATCCTGAAACCACATTTCGAATACTGTGGCAGTATCCTATTTTTGTGCCATCAATATCAAAAAAATAGACTACAAGTGCTTCAAAATAAGTCAATGCGAATTATTTTAAAATGTGATAGATACACGCCAATATCATTCATGGCTGAGTCAATGTTAATCAAAGACTTTTTATGTGCGCTATGATATTTTTGAGGTTAGATGGGCTCGCAGATAATGCGGAAATCGCTGCCAAAAGAGGAGATATCCGGGAATTGTACCAAATAGCCAAAGATGTGATCGGGAAAAAAAGCAACACCAATCATGCTGTAATGGATGTGGATGGCACACTTTTGGTATCAATTGAGGATCAGCTTCGTAGATGGAAGGACCATTTTTGTGCCCTGCTAAATGAGGATTCAGTTGAGCAGAGTGTTGAAGTGCCCCATCTAAACGAGATGCGCAGGTCCTATAGGGGTATTGAACCTCCGTCAGAATCGGAAATCCTTACATCAATAAATCTCCTCAAAAACAACAAGGCAGCTGGAATGGACGGAATACCAGCTGAATTCCTGAAAGCCGATCCCGTAACAGCGGCTAGTATTTTACATCCGTTGATCAATCCCTTTACGCCAGCTTCTAAAATTAAAGGAATATTTTATGTTGATGCAATTAATAAAACGGTTCGTAAAAAGTCACGAGAACATGTTCAAGCCACCCACAGCCCTAGGCGGGTACCATTGTTGACTAAAAACAATGTAACAAAAAGATTGAAATTCGCAAAGGAACCAGACGATTCCAAGATTGTTTTATATCGTGGAAATTGACTTCATCAAATTGTAAGAAGGCCACCAAACACAGAATATAATCCAAGTTTCAAAGCAAAAACAATTAACACGGAGGACTCAGCGTAATGGTTCCTGCATGTTTTTCCTTCTATGGTGTTTTTCCAATACACCAAATTGAAGGTATCATGGATTAGCAAATCTGTGTTGAGATCATGCAGGAAGTAATGCTACCCTATGCTGAAGATGAAATACCACTGAAACGGGTCTTTCAGTGAGACAATGACCCAAAGCCTACTAGTAAACTTGCGAAGCAATGATTCCAGGCAAATAGAGTTGATGTGATGGACTGGCCGCACAGTCTCCGGACTTAAATCCCATTGGGAACTTGTTGTGCGATGCAAAGAAATATGTTGCAAGTTGCCAGCCATCTAACAATAAAGCCCTTACGGAAGCTCTAAGGCACTCATGGAGTTCGATAAGCGTGGAAAGGTGTGAAAACCTGATAAACCCGATGCAACACGGTTGTGCTGTTGTTATTTCCAATGAGGGACATGCAACTGAATGTAAGATTAAGGTTCAAGCCCACAGCTGCATCTTGTGATAAAATTTTTGTCCTTAATTTGCTTTTACGTAATAGTTAAAGGTGGATTATCTTCGCACTACTATTTTTTTGACCATTGTTTTTGGAAAGTTCCTCAATAAATTTGAAAATATCGGATCAAATATAAAATTTGAAATTTTATTTTTTTCTGAAAATAAAAGCTTAAAAACACTTATTTGAAAATCACATGAGTATTAATTTGTTTAAAATTAAGGGATCAACTTGTTTTCAATTTTGACTTTTTGATAAGGAGTACTACTATTATTTTGACCGCAGCTGTACATATTTGGCTGATATACTATGAGATTATGAGAAATCAGTATTGTGACTGTCAATTGCGGTCGACAACTGCCGATTTTCCAATCCCTCGTTATCGACACGCCATTTTTGTGGACGAAGCCGCAGTTTTTGTTCGTGGTAAAAAAAAATCTATTTGCGGACAAGATACGTATAGGTACCTACGTACATTTTTTTAGAAACAACAATGGACGAAACAAGTTTCGGTTAGCTTAATGGAAAACATAGAAACAATGCCAGGGCAGTGTTTAGGAAAAATCAAGGAAGATTTCAATGGAAAAACTCT
This sequence comes from Dasysyrphus tricinctus, assembly GCA_963921185.1. NCBI lineage: Eukaryota > Metazoa > Arthropoda > Insecta > Diptera > Syrphidae > Dasysyrphus > Dasysyrphus tricinctus. The sequence continues at coordinate 205,772,957 of OY992531.1, forward strand.
AGACCTTATGACAAGAAGGTTCTAGCTAGTTAATATAATAAATACATAAGTTAAATAAAATTTAACTTATTGTTATTGTAGTTGGTCCGATTTGTTAAATCGAAAATTGAGACATACACTCCTCGTCAACTGAATACGCACAAACATTTTTGAATATATTTTATCCATTTTTTCCAAACAGTGATGGTTATTATGCCATCTGTTAATGGTAAAAATTTTCGTAACATATAAATAACAGAATTTCAAAGTTTTATCCAAAAACAACCGTGAGTTTTTCCTTCAACCACTTCCAAAGTGTAACTTATGCAAAGTAGAAGTTTTTTTTTGAGTCAACTGAATAGGTACAAAAATTAAAATTGGTATTGGAATGGAATGAAACAAGTTTTTGTTTAAGTTTAGTAGTGGGTACTTCCACCTTTATTCTTAATTACTTCGTAAATTCGATCCGGCATGGAATCGTATAGCTTTTTAATGTAATTTAACGAAATTTCGCTCCACGCTAATTTGATTGCAGAAATTAAGGTTTCTTTGTCTTCGAACTGACGACCACCCTCATAAACTATGCGTACTAACCATCCCCAGACATTTTCTATGATGTTTAGATCAGGTGAGTACGGCGGCCATTGAAGCAACTGCACTTGTTGCTCCTCTATCCATGTTTTTACTATGCGCGCTGAGTGAATAGGCGCATTATCATGTTGGTAGGTCCAGTTTATGGGTCCAAAGATGTTAGAAAATTTAGGAAAATTTCTTTCCAAAATTACTTTATACCCAGCTGCTGTCATTCTTGATGTTACAACCTCGAGCTCAACTGTTCCATAATAACTGACTGCTCCCCATATCATGACACCTCCTTCACGACTATGATGGCGCTTTAAAAATCTTTTTTCTTTTCTTAAGTCGTGAAAATAGAAGTTGAACCCATCAGGGCCATCGAAATTAAGCTTTTTTTCATCTGAAAAAACCACGTGATACCATTCTTTTTTCCAACTCATGTGAAGTCTTGAAAAGTCTAATCGCAACATTTTCCGTCTCTCGTCAAGTGGTGGTTTTTTTTAAGTTTTATTCGTTTAAGATGGCTTGAGTTGTTGATTACTGTTAATACTGTTGAGCAACTTGCGTTTACGCCGACTTTTTGTTTTATTTTTGCCACAGAATCAGAAGAATTTGATGCATATCTTAAAATTCTTCGTCTCTCAGCTGCTGTTGTTGCTGTTTTCTTACCTCCCTTCATGTTTTTGCCGTATGCATCTTTATTTTTCAAGTAAGAATAAACTACATTAAAACTTCGGCCAACTTTATCAGCTATTGCACGTCCAGTTAGGCCTTGGTCTCTAAGTAAATCAATTTTAGCTTTTTCAACACTGTTAAGACACGTAGATCTACCCATTTTTCTTAAAATTTGAAATCAAGAATTAAATTTAACTGAAAACACTAAAATCGTTAATTTAAACTGTCAAGCACTCCAAAAAACTTATAAACAACGAAGAAAATGGCGTTGTACCTACTCAGTTGACTAAAAAAAAAAACTTCTACTTTGCATATAAAACACTTTGCAAGTGGTTGAAGAAAAAATCACGGTTGTTTTTGGATAATTCTTTCGGAATTATCTGCTTAACATCTTAAGGGAATAGTTAGCATCAACAGATGGCATAATAACCATCACTGTTTGGAAAAAATGGATAAAGTATATTAAAAAATGTTTGTGCGTATTCAGTTGACGAGGAGTGTATATCTTCAACGTTTTGAGCTACCTAGAAAACGGAATATAATAATTGAAGCATTTTTGCTGGGATATCTCAAAGTTAATCAAATTAAGCATAACTACTGTATTCATTGTTCATTCATTTATATTCTGACCACCTCATTTGCCATGGGGCATTTATGATTTGTAACTGTTTAAATTGTAACAAAATATGGAATAAATATTGTGTAGGTATTCATTTATTTATTTGCAAATATATTAAACGTAACAATTTCATGATGATACAATAAGTACTTTTATAGTATAAGTGTGCAAAATTGGAAATTAACGCAATACCTTAAGATAATTTATTTGAATAAAATAAATCCTATTATCTTATAGGTACTGAAATTCCAGGGTGAAGGTAATCGGTGAGCCCATTGAGCTCTAGATAGATGTAAAGAGGACGTAAAGACGCAAATATTATTTTATGGAGCTATCATGTCTCTACCAATCACCGCAGATACCTACTTTCATAATAGTTTTATTGCATAAATTATTTTTGATCGATTCCAACAAAAATCATATCGAATAGGTACGTTACATCCAAATCTACCCCATTTCGATCCTGATTCTCGTGGGGTGGAATCGGCTAAGGTGATTGGTGATTGTCACATTTATGATAATCAAATGTGATCACATTTAATTTTCCGTCAGAAACAGACTCTAATCGCGGTGGATAATGTGCAGTTAGAAATAGTTGATAAAATGAAATATCTGGGCGTTGTAATAGACAATAAACTAACGTTAAAAGATCACATAGACTATATTTGCAAAAAAATCTCAAAGAAAATTGGTGTTCAAAGAAAAATTAGCCAAAATATATCCATGAATTGTGCAGTCAAAGTCTACAATGTCATCCTGAAACCACATTTCGAATACTGTGGCAGTATCCTATTTTTGTGCCATCAATATCAAAAAAATAGACTACAAGTGCTTCAAAATAAGTCAATGCGAATTATTTTAAAATGTGATAGATACACGCCAATATCATTCATGGCTGAGTCAATGTTAATCAAAGACTTTTTATGTGCGCTATGATATTTTTGAGGTTAGATGGGCTCGCAGATAATGCGGAAATCGCTGCCAAAAGAGGAGATATCCGGGAATTGTACCAAATAGCCAAAGATGTGATCGGGAAAAAAAGCAACACCAATCATGCTGTAATGGATGTGGATGGCACACTTTTGGTATCAATTGAGGATCAGCTTCGTAGATGGAAGGACCATTTTTGTGCCCTGCTAAATGAGGATTCAGTTGAGCAGTGTTGAAGTGCCCCAACTAAACGAGATGCGCAGGTCCTATAGGGGTATTGACATCGAACCTCCGTCAGGATCGGAAATCCTTACATCAATAAATCTCCTCAAAAACAACAAGGCAGCTGGAATGGACGGAATACCAGCTGAATTCCTGAAAGCCGATCCCGTAACAGCGGCTAGTATTTTACATCCGTTGATACAAAGCATTTGGGAAAACGAATGCTATCCCAGGGATTGGAAGGATGGTGTGAATGTTAAGTTGCCAAAGAAAGGTGACTTAAAGAATTGCAACAATTGGCGTGGTATCACCGTTTTGTCCGTTTTCCCAAAACTAATGGCAACCATCATTCTCGAGCGAATAAAGTATAGAATCGAGTCTACACTCAAGAGGCATCAAGCTGGCTTCCGCAGTGGTCGATAGTGTTTCGACCATATCAACACCCTGCGTATCGTCCTCGAGCAGTCGATGGAATTTCAATCACCGCTTTACCTCATGTTCGTGGATTTTGAGAAGGCCTTTGATCGCGTTGAAATATTGTAAAATTATGCTTTTTGCGGATGATGCCTTAATTTTCATAAGTGGGAAGGATGCAAATGTTCTATTAGAGTGCATGAATGCAGACTTAAGTAACTTAAACAAGTGGCTTCAAATGAATAAGATGAAACTGAATGTGAAAAAGACAAAGTGTATGAAATTTAGAGTGGTTGAACCAATATCTGTATGTATGGATGGAAGCATTATTGAATGTGTAGACAGTTTTAAATATCTTGGTGTGATTTTGGATTCAAACTTGAACTTTAAGGAACATGGAAAGTATGTGTGTACAAAGATTGCTAAAAAGATTGGGTTTTTAAGAAGAATTAGACGTGACTTGACATTTGAAAGTTCTTTGCTTCTTTATAATGCTATTGTGTTACCTCATTTTAATTATTGTTCAACGTTGTTGTATGCTTACCAAAGAGAAATCATGAATCGGCTCCAGTTACTTCAGAACAGAGCAATGAGAGTTATTTTAAAAGTGAATATTTATACACCAATTAGAGTGATGTTGAGTGCGTTAAATTGGATGAATGTGGATCAAAGACTTAAATATAGTGCAATGATGTTTATATATAAGATGAAAAATAATTTGGTTCCGGATTATCTACAATCGTTCATTGTCAACGTTGGTGAGGTGCAACCATATAGCTTGCGAAACAGTGGCAACTTGAGGCCAAGTAGATGTGTAAGAAGTAGTACTCAAAATTCTGTAATGTATTTGGGATTTAACTACTTCAATAGCCTTCCAACTGAGATAAAATCTGAGCTAAGTATTAATCTTTTTAAATATAAACTTATTCGCTACATAAAAAATAGTTAATTTTAAAGTATATTAATTAAATTTTCTTATCTAAAGGTTTTCCGACCTCATAAATTGAATTTTTAACAGTCTAGGGCAAATATAGAGCCCAATCTTCTGCGACGCAGAGATGGGTACTCTTGGCTTAAGCCGAGATGGTTGCTGAAACTCTATTATTATTATTTGATCGAGTTAACCGAGAATGTATATGGAGATCGTTGCTTGGTAGAGGAATTCCACCCAAAATTGTTGCCATTATTAAAGAGTCCTACAACAACGCAAGGTGTTTTGTTTTGCACAATGGGCAGCTATCCGACTCCTTCGTAGTGCAACAGGGTGTGAGACAAGGGGATGTTTTATCGCCAATTCTCTTCCTGCTGGCGATGGACGACGTATTGACGGCCAGTGTTGGTACAGCTGAGCGACAGGGCATTCAGTGGAGACCGTTCGAAAGGTTCAGTCATTTAGACTATGCCGATGACATATGTCTACTGGCAAATAACATCAGTGGGCTGAACGGGATGTGCCAAACGATGCAAGTGAAGGGAGAGTCGAGTGGTCTAAGAATAAACAGCAAAAAGACAAAAATAATGCTCACAGGCCGCTCCACACAGCAGCGTATTATTCTACAGGAGACGCCAGTTGAAGTAGTGGAACAGTTCAACTACCTTGGCAGTATTGTCTCTGCAAACGGTGGTACGGATCTGGACGTTAAAAGTAGAATGAATAAAGCTCGTGCTACCTTCGGTACCCTGTCCCCAATTTGGAAATCCAGTCAAATCTCCTTACGCACTAAGTTGAGATTCTTCGAATCCAATGTCAAATCCGTGCTGTTATATGCTTGTGAAACCTGGAAAGTCACGTCTACTATTTCGAAGAAAATGCAGGCTTTTGTGAATCGCTGTCTTCGCCACATCCTAAATTCGCTAGCCACAAATAATATCAAATGAGGAATTGTGGCGCAGGACAAGTCAAGAGCGGCTGGACGTCGACATAAGAAAGCGTAAATGGCGTTGGATTGGTCACACACTGAGGAAACCACACGATGAAATTGCAAAGCAGTCCTTTGAATGGAATCCTCAGGGTGCACGGCGGGTTGGAAGACCAAGAACAACATGGAAATCAACTGTCTTAGCGGAAGCAGAATCCCAGAGAAAGACGTGGCCACAGCTAAAGTACCTTGCAGCAGACCGTGAAGGATGGAAACGTTTTGTTGACGCCCTATGCCCCAGTCGGGGTTACAGGACACGATGATGATGATGATATTTGTTTATAAAATCAAAACTGGAATATGTCCGAGTTACCTTCGAGAGAATGTTAGCAGCAATGAACTATCGGGGCACGACCTAAGAAACAACCAAGACTTAAGAATTCAACGAGTGCGAACAACAAGAGGACAGCGAACAATACAGTATATGGGATTTCAAACATTCAATAGTCTTCCTAATAATATCAAAAATGCAGAAACTATTCTTGAATTTAAAAGTAATATTTTGATTTATATAAGACATAATATTCAATAATTTAAATTTTTTTTATACAGGGTGTCCCCGACCTGAGTGGAAGTATTTCAGGGGGTGGTTCTTTGAGTTATTCTAAGAAAAAAATTGTATGGGGGGAAAGTTGTATCTCCCCTCCCTGAGGCAGGGAGGGGCAGTTTCTGAAACATTGACTTCAAATGCAAAAAAAAAACATTTAAAATCAACGGAAACACATTTAATAATGTGCTATAATTTTTTTGAAAGCTAATACTCCATTCTTGTATTTGGTTTTTAAATCAAGTTGTTTAAGCGAATAGTTTTTGAAAAATTAAATTTCAAAGTCAAAATTTAGAAAAAAAAAATTCAATTTTTTTTTCTTAAGTCGATATTTTTCAAAATTTTACGTATTTAAGGGCATTTTTTGTGTTCAATATTCAATGCCCTCATTATTTTTTAGTCCATTAACGAAAACCAAATGTAAAAATCTTTCTTAGTTTTTGAGAAATTAAGAAAAAACAAAAGGTACTTTTCCCGAATAAGCCCGAAAAAATGAATTTATTCATGAATTATCCATAATTTAACCCTTTTTCGGGCTTTTTTGGTAAAAGTACCTTTTGTTTTTTCTTAATTTCTCAAAAACGAAGAGAGATTTTTACATTTGGTTTTCGGTAATGGACTAAAAAATAATGAAGACAGGGAGGGGAGATACAACTTTCCCCCCATACAATTTTTTTCTTAGAATAACCCAAAGAACCACCCCCTGAAATACTTCCACTCAGGTCCGGGACACCCTGTATATTAAATTCAGCAAAAATGTAGAAACAAATTAAGTTATTTATGTACTATGTAGATATCTTTAATTGCACTAGTTGCTAAATAAAATTAAACAAACAAACAAAACCAATCAACGCTCTGGAAACATTAAGGACAAATGTGATGATGGTGTTTGCCTTTGATTTTCTAAATTTCATTTAGGTTTAGTGAAGCAACTCTAATTTGTTTGTATAAGGCCCCTATTATGACTTGCGATTCGGCGAGTCGAACGTTCGACTTTTCAAAAATAAAAACTGCGATTTTGTTCAAAGTCACCAATAATTACAGTTCGAAATCGACGATTGAGGCGAACGTTTGCTAAAGGTATTGAGTGACGTTCAAATTTTGCAAATTTTAGCAATTTAAGGCGAACCTAATTCAAGAGAGTCGCAAACGGTAATTCCACATAGTCACATTCGAACGTTCGACTCGGCGAATCGCAAGTCATACCTACCTAATTGGTGCCTAAATAATATCTTTTAGTCCTCTCAAACTTCGTTGTCTTACCACCCACCCACCCGGGTGCCCGAGTAGCCGAAATACTCGGAGCACCCGGGTACTATCTTCAACTCCCCGGGTAACCGAGTACCTGAAAATATAAAAATACATAGGTACATATATGTATATTATTTGGTGTAGGTTAATTTTATTTTTATTCTAGCCCAGTAGGAAATTTCGTCCTCAAGGAAAAATTTCGGTGAATAGCACAATGAATTCATGATATACTTTTTACGAGGAACAGGCATGTAATGATTTCATTAGAAAAAGGTGTTGCCTTTTTCACCAGTTCATTATTTTCATGACATCACCCTGTCTTTTACTTGGTGCAAAGATTCAACTGAATTCAATGCTTCCCATGCAGTATACAATTTCATTGCAAAAAATCATGCTTCGAGAAACACGAGGTTTTCAACGATGAATAGTAATGGACAAAGTCCTGAGCTTGTGATTTTTTGGTTCTCATTTTGTAAGATAAAGTTCACATTGACTTCCCGTAAGAAAATCAATGTAAGATGAACTGAACATTACTCAAATTGCGTTTGTTAAAACGTAAATATTACTTTTGATTTGAAATGAGAACTTCTTTTTGGTTCGTTTTAATACTAAATTAAACAGTACACTACCGATGTTGATGATTTCACTAGATGATTAAGTAGGTTCCATTCACAGAGTGATTTCCTTGGTGAACATTCATGACATTTTTCATTTAAAAAAAAGATAATGGCCTGGTGAAAAAGCAACTCCATGTACCTAGTGATATCACAGATGTACATTCACGGTATGTTTCATCAAATGCAATTAATTATGGAATAAGCAAGTTACACCTTCTTAGTGATTTCACTACTGAATATTCACCAAGAAAATCACTTTGGTGAACGCCAATGACAACCCCATGTTAATTTCCTCAATGATTTCACCTGAAATTCCTTGGGTGTAGCTTCCATTCCTTGAGGAAATAGCAGGGGATTCCTTGGTGAATTTTTGAAAATTTCCCACTGGGAGGTAGGTACCTACATTCTAATTTAAAATGCAGAAAATCAGCTTTTATACTCTAGCTCCCGGTCCTCGGGTGCCCGAAAAACATAGGTACCCGGGTACTTGGGTACGTGAGACACATGAGTACCGGGGTACCCGAAGCCTCGCCACTCGGGTACTCGTGTACCCAGGTAATACCCAGGTATTTTTCTACCCGGTTAGTTTTGAAAAGGGGTATTACCCGGGTTAAATCAAGAGCCCTAGTTTCAACCAAAGCCTAAATCATAACTATGTCAAAGTCAAATTAATTTACGGTCCAGTAATTAAAACACAATTTATTGTGAGACCTGAAAGCTAGAAGTGTTCAAAGGTGCCCCCGTCTCCCCTACCTATGATAAATTTATGGTAAAATGGTAATGCATTTTCAATGATTATTAAAGGGTTCAGGTTCTTGTTTTATTTATAGTGTACCTAGGTATGTAGATATAAAAGGTAGTAGGTAGGTATATAATTAAAATGTTAAGATATTCTTAAATAAACAAGTACCTACCTACATTATGAATTTCTATAGTAAAGTATAGTAAGGTGTATCCACTTTAACTAGTCTTTTGCCTTCATAATGTTGTCTACCAAAAATTCAAGGATTCTTTCACGACTTTTGGCAACAAAATTTAAAAGGAAAATAATGTACTCAACTCACTACAAAGTACACACTATCTCTCTCCATCACATGGTGTCGTAAAAATAATCAATAGCCATAGCAACATGTCTGCGAAAAAAAGGGCTGGGTCGATCCAGCTCCAAGCACCGGCATAAATGAAAAGTTCTAATTTAACAATAAGAAGTCTTTCCTAACAAAAAGCTTTTAAAAGGAATCCCCCGAACAAATTTACTTATTTACGTAAATTTTTTTTTATTTGAAAATTTAAACCCGATTTCCATTTATTTTCATAAATTTCCAATTCCAACCTCATTATTTCGCGAGCAAGCCATTCTCTTTTTCGAACAGGACAGCCTGATATGAGTAAAAAGGACATCAAATCGAATCTACCCCCACACACAAACATGTGTGCTGTTGCTGTGTGCTGTGCATGGATGAGTGAAGAAAATCCAACGCCTACATGGACCTTATTTTGTTTAAAAACTTCAATAAAACGTTTGTAGATTTTTGAAAATAAGTTTTATTGGAATTGATAAAATAAATTTGAGATCCTACAACCCACAAAAAGATGCAAAAGAAAGCGAAATCCACTTTGAGCTTGAATTCGCTCGTACACCCCACCTAAAAGTCGCTTGCACTGCACTTGCATTTCTTGCATACATAGATAAGCGAAAAACCGGTAAAAATATGTATGCGCGAAATGTGACCAAGACGAGGCGAGGACGACGAACGAAGTACGAAGAATATAAAATTCCTTTGTTTTATTTTACTTTACCAACACCCTTGGTTTTCAAGTTTTTGCAGATTTTATTAACTTTTCAAAAAAACAAAAAACTAAAATATAAATCGAAAGCGAAACACAAAAAAACAACTCACCTTTTTGTGGATCCTATTCGATCAAAGGCGGGGATAATCCTCAATGGCTGTCCGAGAAAATATATAAACTTTTTTTCGTTTTCACACACGAAACACAAAGGGACGATTAGTTTTAAATTATCTCTGTTTCAACAAAATAATTAAATTTATTACAACAAATTGTTTGGGAATAATTATTTCAAATTTGAATTGAAAAATGATTACTTTCAAAAAACACGCTCGGATATAATAAACTTCACTACACGACTTCAACTCTCAGACATACTAACGGCAACAGTACAGAGTACAGAGATGGAGAACAACACACGGACAAGTTGTGGCGAATATTGCATGCACGCACACGACGCAGGGAAAAAAAATTGCACACAAAAAAATCTGCAAGAAAGCAGATGATGGGAGAAAAAAAAAACGAAAAATACAAGGCTGCTGCTGTTGCTGCTGCTTCCAGCATGCATTTGAGTTGATTAGCGGAAAAAAGCAAGATAGATGCGCTTAAGTGTCCTTGTTTCGTGATGGTTGGTTTACCGGTCCTGAAAAGAGATGGCAATAGGATACTTGAAAAGAAAAGGGCATTTAAAATGAGTGCGAAGTAAATAAAATGAGGAAATGCCGAAAAAGGTAATGTGAAAAAGAAGTTGAGTTGATTACCTACAAAAAAAAAAAACTTGTAAAATCTGCTAGAAAACAAGTAGTGCCAAATTGTCATTTAAATTATGGCTTTACTTCTCTGTGGCTTCATTGGCAATATTTGAGGTAATGGCAACAAGAATGGAAATGGCAATTTGTTGCTGGGGTGGGCATATTCATTGCCAGGCACTTTCAGTTGTAGAATGTGTGTATAGAAGTTCCAGTCTACAGCTATCTATACTTTTGGATAATATGGAATTGTAATTCACTATTATTCTCATGTCATGAGCGTTCTCATATTCTATCCTTTAAATTAATATTAGCCGTTTTCCTTTGGAGGTGGCGAAGTACTTACGAATAGATGAAAACCCTAATCTAGTACTACCAACTGCACATGCTCTCATGCGCGAGTAGATACATTTTACATGGGAAAGCAGTTTGTTGTGTTCCATTGAAAAAAGCTGGCAAAGTACTTGCAAGTACTTCGCCACCTCCAAAGGAAAAGGCCTATTGATGGAGAAGCCATTCAAAATCCCGATAAAGCTGATGTGGCTCCATTGGCAATATTTGAGGCGATGGCAATCGGAATAGGAATGGTAATTTATTGCTTGTTAATTCAGGTAATGAAAACCAAATTGAAATCCGAAATTTCGGTTGAAAACTTTTGATATTTTGAGCCACTGGAACAAGGTTTCATAGAAACTTCAACGAAATCTCAATAAAAATTCAAAGAAATCTCCATGAAAACTTGCCAGTAACTAACTGACGGAAGACGTATTTTTGCATCATTTCAAAAAATGACAAGTGGAAATGCTGCAAAAATGGTTGTCAACGAAAGACAACAAATTTGAAATACAAGTGGAAATAGCTCAATTGACAGCGAAAATGTCACTTTGTCTTTAACTGACAAAGTAAATTTTTTGGCTTTTAATTATTTGTCAATGAAAGACACTAATTTGACAGCTGATCCAAAGCAATCTCTGGATTGTCATTTTGAAAATTTGGCCGATTCTGTTATCAAAAGTGAAGAAAAAAAAAACTGTCAAATAAGTGACTTCAACATTATGTGTCCGCATCCATCCATTGCAGAGGATGATAATTAATGTTTCTGACAGCAACAAAAAAAATAAAAAGAGTCAGAAAATCAATTCCTGGATAGTGGACAATGAAATTAAACCAAATCGCTGGAATGAAAGGTACAGAAGTACAAAAATATTTGTAATTTAAACCACAAATTAAAAATAAATACAAATAATTATTCTTCGCTTTGCTATATACATACATATTTCATTGAAGATTAATGACAGCTCTGAAAATTTAACAATAATGAGCGTCAGTTCTTAAAAGACTCTGACAAAGGTGTTTCTCGAAAATTCTTTGTCTTTGAAAAGCCCAACGATTATTTTGTCAATTATTGAAAACACAAGTGGAAATGAACTGGCAGTTGTGTCGTCAAAAGACCAAATCTTGATCTGTCAAATTGTGTCAGTTCAAAATATAATTGGAAACCTAGCAATAAGCTGGATTTTTACCTTCGTTCTTTATTCGGTGAATGTTGTTCCATAAACAACGAACAACGAGTAAAGCTCATCCAAAATTCAAAACGGCTCTGAATTTCTTCGTTGTCCGTGTTTGTTGTTATCATTTACACCTTCGTTGTTCCGCGTATGGGCAAAAACAAACAACGTACACGAACGATAGCAAACGAAGGTGTAAATCTGGCTATCTATCTCTATTTTGCTTCGAGTTGACATTAGACAGGTGGAAATTAAAAAACAAAATCAAACAAAAATTAAAATGGTAGATTAGATAAATATGTTTACCTTTTTTTATTTTATAATCGTAATATTTCTAAAATGTACATACATATAGACTTGAAAAAGTTTATAAATACATTATGATTTTAAAGAAAATTAAAAATAATATTCTTTTGGTTTAGTGGAGCGAATGAATTAAGTTCAAATAAAGAAGTTTAAGTGAGCTCTACTCCATATATTGCGTTTCGCCCAGGTACAACAGTTGGGCTCATCAGTTAGATGCTGTTGTACCCTTCTAAGACGCAAATTTTGGTCGATGTTTACCGACTCATATAGAAATCACAGCATGAATACACTGTGAATTCTATTTATCCAGGGGAATTTGTTTAAATTCAGACACCTAGAAAACAAATGCCAGTGCTCAGGCTTTTTATAATTATGATTTTAAAGAAAATTAAAAATAATATTCTTTTGGTTTAGTGAAGCGAATGAATTAAGTTCAAATAAAGAAGTTTAAGTGAGCTCTACTCCATATATTGCGTTTCGCCCAGGTACAACAGTTGGGCTCATCAGTTAGATGCTGTTGTACCCTTCTAAGACGCAAATTTTGGTCGATGTTTACCGACTCATATAGAAATCACAGCATGAATACACTGTGAATTCTATTTATCCAGGGGAATTTGTTTAAATTCAGACACCTAGAAAACAAATGCCAGTGCTCAGGCTTTTTATAATTATGATTTTAAAGAAAATTAAAAATAATAAGGGTATTCATACAACAGCGTATACTCGTCGTAAACGTGGTAAAGATTTAAACTTCGTAAATCTGTCAAATTTTCCATACAAATTGTGACAGAATTACGAAGTTTTAAACTTTACAACAATTACGACGACTTTACGCTGTTGTATGAATACCCATAATATTCTTTTGGTTTAGTGGAGCGAATGAATTAAGTTCAAATAAAGAAGTTTAAGTGAGCTCTACTCCATATATTGCGTTTCGCCCAGGTACAACAGTTGGGCTCATCAGTTAGATGCTGTTGTACCCTTCTAAGACGCAAATTTTGGTCGATGTTTACCGACTCATATAGAAATCACAGCATGAATACACTGTGAATTCTATTTATCCAGGGGAATTTGTTTAAATTCAGACACCGAAAGCAAATGCCAGTGCTCAGGCTTTTTATAATTATGATTTTAAAGAAAATTAAAAATAATATTCTTTTGGTTTAGTGGAGCGAATGAATTAAGTTCAAATAAAGAAGTTTAAGTGAGCTCTACAAATTCCCCTGGATAAATAGAATTCACAGTGTATTCATGCTGTGATTTCTATATGAGTCGGTAAACATCGACCAAAATTTGCGTCTTAGAAGGGTACAACAGCATCTAACTGATGAGCCCAACTGTTGTACCTGGGCAAAACGCAATATATGGAGTAGAGCTCACTTAAACTTCTTTGTTTATAAATACAGTTGATCGTGTCCAAATTTATTTTACAAAGCATAAAATCAGAACTTATCAGAGAAATTTGAAAATAGCCCCATAAGTTTTTTTTAATCCAAAATTAAAAAAAAATATTACAATGATTGAAACAAACCAAATAGTACCCTATTCATATTTTAGACATCCACTATCCAATACACAAACCATATACCAAAACTCACCTCAACAGTATTAGGTGTGTTTGGTAGCTTGTTTCCTGGGGCCGAATTACCGCATCAGTTTTCGAGTAATACGTGACTGAATTATGTGACTTTGGCATTACCGCTCACGTTATCGAGCAATCTACTACAATAATTTGACATTTTCTCATCCGTAATCGAAACGAATTTCATTCGATAGCAAAATAGGTCACTGATAGTGTATAACTGATGCAAATCCTGAAAAAAATGTAAGAATTAATTGTATTTATTATTTTTCTTTTTATTTTTCCCCAATTATCTTTTTTAGGTCTAATCTTAACAAAATAAACAATCAACAGAAACAAGAAATGGCGGAGTTCATGTCCAGGCATAAAGATTTGGCCAAAAACCTATTGCCAAACTGTCAGCAGGGGAAGGCAACGTCCATAAGGCTTTGGCAGCAGCTCGCGGACAAATTAAACTCCATTGGACCACCAGTTAAGGATGTAAAAGGCTGGAGAAAGGTATATTTACATATGTATAAATATATCCACACTTATTTTTCTTCGGCTTAGACTTTTGCTGATCAAAAATACCAAGTAAAAGGTAAATTATCTTTTAACAAGACTTCAAAGATGAAGACTGGTGGAGGTCAGTTCGAGGAGAAAGTTTTAACAGCGGCGGATGAGCTCATTTTGTCAGCAAGTGGACTCGATGTTGCTGTGGAAGGCATTGCAGTGAAGAATTTTGGAGCATTCGCTCTACAGCCTTGCACTGCAACCGCAATTCAGCCACCAAGCACACAATTGCCTTCCAACCCAATATTCGAATTTATTTCCGACTCCAACGCTGGTACTACAAATGAGCCATCAACGTCAACAAGCTATACTCTTACAGCTTTAGAGCTCTCAGAGCAAGAATGTTCTCCTCCAACTCCAAGCGTAAATCATATAAAAAATAAGTCATACTCCAAAAAAGTTGACTTAAAGCTTGGGCTTTTAAAAGACAAAATTCAACTAGAAACAACTTATAACGAGTCCATCTCCAACAAGCTTGACACGCTCTTGGAGCTAGAAGAACGAAACGTTAGGGTTCAAGAGAGATTACTGGAGATAAAAGAGGAGAAACATAAAGCTTTTATGGATTTGCATGCAATTGAAATGCAACTTAAAAGTTTGGAGCTTGAATGTTTACAACATAACATGTAAACCCAAAAGACTGCTGGCCAATAATTGGTCTTTGTATTATATACTATACTTTTGTGATATTTGAACTAATTTATGTCTTTATCTTACGTTTAATGTTTTGTGTTATTTTTGTATTATTATTTATGAACTCTATTTGAATTAATGTATGTTTTGTGTTGTTTTTGTATTCTAAATTATTTATTTACTTTTTTTTAATGAATCTATGTATGTTATTATTGGTTTAATCCATGTTTTATGTTTTGTTTTTGTTCCCTTCAATTAATGTATATTTTAACATGTTATCTATACCTAATAGTTAAATAAAATTTCCTTTAACAGTTGTTCTCTTTGGTGTGTGGGATCTTTATACTTGGTGAAAGCGACTTCCTTTTATACATGAGTGCTCTTTGTCCATTTTTTTTTCAGAAATGTCTGCTATTTCCGAAGAGCCAAACAACAAGTCAGTCAGCTTTACGTAGGAAGAAGAAATCATACCGGCCAATAATGAGTGACAACTTTATTCGTCAAAGAAGTGAAAAAGGTAAATTTTGTTCTTCGATATAATTTTCAAATAAAACAAAAAAGCAGTTCCTAATGTCGAAATTCTTATCAACATTTCAGATAGCGTCCAAGATTAAGATTGGTCTCATAGTTATATGCACGGTGATGAGATGACTCTCAACCAGTGGATTAATTTCAATTTGGCTTGCATCAGTTGCAATAAAAGCATTATATATATATTTGCAACATTTGTTATTTTTTCTATTTGTTCAGAACTCAAATTAAAACTGCTGCCTAACTTGTTACTTGTATAGGCTTTTTTAATCAGTTAAGTATTTATATAAACTATTTCCAGTCGGAGCCTATGTAATCATCAGTAGCAAACTCGAAAAATTTTCTGAGCATTGGCAGATTACTCATCCACGATTACGTGTCGCTTGACATCAACCACTTTAAAGAAATAGCTCGCATAGAGCCAGTCTACCAATTATGACGTGGCATTACCAATCCTAGGTAGAAGATTTGGTTATATATAATCACCATTTTTTTATTTAAATATATTTAGTATCTAATTCAATTTAAAAGTTCAAGTGAGCTCAACTCCAATTTGCGTTTCGCCCAGGTATGATACGATAGTTGGGCTCATCAGTTAAATGACTATCGTACCCTTCTAAGATGCAATTTTGTATCGATGTTTACCGACTAATATATTATATTATATTAGTCGGTAAACATCGATACAAAATTGCCTAACTATCGAACCTGAGTGAAACGCAATGTGGAGTTGAGCTCACTTGAACTTTTAACTTGAATTAATCAGAAGAATTTCTTTTCAAATTTTCTTCATATTCTATATTTTGATTCGGTAGTAGCTGTTTATTTTTTACGACCAAGTTACTTTGAAGTCATTATCTTACCCAATATCAATATCGATGAACACAACGTACAATTTCGGTAGATACTGCTTTTCTATTTGCATGGATTTGCCTGTTATTATTTTGAGTAATATACGTGGCATACGCCACAGTGAACCATTTTAATAAATGCCGTATGTTTTTTTTTTATTGTATTTAAGGATTACAAATTTTATTACATACAATAAATACGAGTATACAAATACATTTATACATTTATACATATATATATTAAAGTATATATATAGTTATAAGTTACTTTCATCATTTTTAGGCGATATATAACGTTTGTTTGTAAGTGACTCAGAGGTTTGAATACCCTTCAATTAATTGAATTCAAATTTATATTTTTATCTTTAACTGACTGCAATATAATGTACATTATTTTCCTTTTATTAACGCTTGGTTGAAATACCTACTCACTTTTTGTTTGTTTATTTTCTCTTCTAATGTGTTGAATGTATAGTTTTGAACTAGTGACATAATTCTAAACACATAACAATATCTCAGCTGGCACTTTCAAACTAAATTTCTCACCAAAATTCTTATAAAAACATACCGAACCAATGAAAACAAAATGCACGTCTATGTCCCACTAACTTGCTCTTATGTTAAAGAAGCTTAGAATACTAAAAAGTTTATGTATGGATAAAATTAAGTTGCTCAAACAACTTTTAATAGTTTTAGCTAGTTCCAGCTTCCCCTGTTGAGCGAAATTTTCAATTATTAAAATTAGAATATTATTAAAATTAGAAATAAAATTTCTATTTTTAGATGCAAAGAAAAATTATGTCGTAGTTTTATTTTTATTTTTCTTATAGGCTTTTTGTGTTTTGCGTAAAACGTCTTTGTTGAGAATATTTTCTATGACTTTTGTTTTCTTTTTAGCAGACGCATTTTTGTTCGATTCGTCATCTGAATTAGGACGGATATTTACAAACTGTGCCACTCTACTTAGCTTCTTTTTTCTGCGCTCTTCAAATTCTGGAGCTCTGCGTATGACATAACGACCGACGGGGTGCACTCTTGGCGAGTTGCTTCTTTTCCGACGTTTTGGTTTTCTTAAGTTTGAGCATATATTCGGGAACAGTTCCACCTGATTTTGGAATTATCTGTGCAATACTATAAGGAATTATTTAACAATAATACCCCGTAATAAAAGCAAAAAAAACATACCCTCTCAAATGAGTCGTATCATTTTGTGTAAAAAATGTAATGGCATGTCCTGGACGCCCAGCTCTTCCCATAAGAACAAGTCCTTTCAATTTTTGTAATGCTTATTTGGAAACTTGCAATGTAGAAGTCGCACTAAATAGTGCAAGCTTTTTGGTTTTTTGGCAGCAAGAATATCATCAAATTGTTCCTTGAAACTATTTTGGCCTTCTTCTAGCATTTTGTCGACTCCATCGATGACAAAACATTCGATGCTGAAAAATACAAATTTATAAGAACATAATCTAATAACTAACCAAACACACACTCGAACCCACTTTTTTAAATCCAAAGCAGATGGTTCCTGTGGCAACAAGTAACGCACTCTATTCGGAATCGATATTAAAATGTCATACTTTTTGCTGCTTTTTGGGGGCCAAATTGTTAACAAGTCTAGGCGAAATATTATAAGCGATTTGAAGTTCTTCGAATGTCGATATTGGCGGAGGAATGTTTTTACCACTCACTGAGATTTCATTGTCTTTTCGCGTTTTGTTAACCTGTATTAAACAATTAAATATAATATGGCAGTGAAAACTTATTTCCTATTTACTTACTGAAAGTATCGAGATCATCATCTTCTTTGTTATCATCAACGTCATTTTCTGATGATGGATCCGATTGCCAATTGAGGTCTCCAGTGATATAAGCTTCAACAGTTCCAAGTTCTTTTTTACAAAACGAGAAAATAGTTAGAAAAATGAAAATAATCAACGCTTATATATGAGTAAACTTACCTGGGTTGGATAGCAATTGATTTGATTGTTATAGCCTGTTGAGTTTCTTGCATATGATACGTGTGGCACTTCTTTGAGCTTCCAAACGATGAATTTTTGTTTGCTGTGAGGTAAATGGAGCTCACCAATTTCTGCTCAAAGCATTGGAATGTTTTGTCTGTTGTTCTTTGCAAGTTCGTTTCAGCTTTTCTACATCAATAATATCACAGTCATATTCGATAAGGTTGACCCACCCACAGCAGGAATAGTCATGTTAGTCTTTATAGTTTCTGGTTTCTTCTTTTTTCCTGTTTTTTGTTTCTTCTACAGAAAAATAAAAGAAAAACTTAAATTATTTCAAATGGCACTTAATACTTCGATTATTTGTATTTTGCCTCTAGTCAGTGCTTAAGTCTTTGGCCACGGTATTCATCTCCCATTCATATACATGTGCGATTGGAAGGAGCTTGTTACAATGTTTGTTGTACTGCCTGGTTGATGGTGATTTGCTTGATGTGCAACCGATAGAGGGTTTTCTTTGTTGAATTTTCTTAAGATGTTCAACAGGAAATTTACGTATGTACATGTCTAAAATCGATTATTGGAGGGGGTTTCTGCAAAAAAAAGTTGGAATTAATAAGTAAAACTTAAAAATAGATATTTTGAAGGGTAGAAAGCTTGAAAATAAAAATAATGGTTGCTAAGTGTATCTAGGCTCTAGGATATATCAGGCAATCGATAGGTATGTATGTATTTATCTATGCAAAAGCGGGAATGCAATGAATTATTTTACAAACATAAATGTCAAGAAAGATGAAACAATAGAAAACAGAGTTGCCTTGCTGATTTTTTTCATTTTGTATTAAAAATGCAAAAACTAATATTAAATATATTATAGTAAAAATAATATTATATACATACCTCTATGAATATATAATATAATAATATTAACTATACCAAAAGCCTAGGGCCTTTTGCGAGAGTCTATTAAAAATAGACTTTAAGTCGAGTAGACTTGAAGTCGATTATTGTTATTGCGGAAGTCTATTAGTAAATATTTTTCTATTTGATTGAAAGAAACACAATTTATTCAATTTCAAAATTAAATGATTAAATGTTTAATTAAGAATATAAAACTGTGTATGTATATAGGAATATAGGAAATATATGTAAAAGGAAATACACAGTATGAATCTTTACTTACTTATTTTATATGAGGGAATTTTTAATATAATTCCTTATTCTTTCCGCTACTCTACTAGCATTGCCACTGCCAGTTTCAATAGGTTCATCAGAAGCATTTTCTTGCGGTGAATGGATGCCACTAAACGGAACTTTGAAGTCAATGCATATGTTGTGCAGTGCACAGCTTACGTTCCCAAAGCTGGCATGCTTTTCAGGGCTATATCTTCCCCTTTTATTGTAATTAAGGATTCGCCACCGGCCTTTGAGAACTCCTATTGCCCTTTCGACAGTGCTTCGTGCCTTGGAGTGCACATTGTTAAAAATTCCCTCGCTGGAGCCATCCTGTGGAGACCTATAAGGAGTGATGCACCAAGGCTCCAAAGGGTATCCAGAATCACCTACAAAATTTAGAAAAAGTTAATACAAATACATAAATAGAAACAAAAAAGTAGGACGCAACAAAGAACTTAAAATATAATTATATTTTACCAAGCAGCCAAAAGTTTTCATTTTTGGAAGGGTCAAACTTTTGTTCCAAAAACCTTCTTTCGTTTGAATGCCTCCAAACAAAAGAGTCATGAGCAGCTCCACCATAACGAGAATCCACGGCCAGGATTCTGTACTCATGATCGCAAATCTGAAAAGATGATCGTGTTTTTGCGTATTTTGTCTATATTCTCACTCTTAGTAGGATTCAACTTACAATCATTGAGTTGAGACTGTGATATCCCTTCCTATTAAAGAACATATGTTCATTTTGGTTTGGTTTTTGTAAACCTATGTGCGTGCCGTCCACACATCCTACAACTGCATACAAAAAATACATTTATGTTCAAGATTTAACTCTGAAAATAGATGAAGAAACTTACCTCCTGGAATTTTGTACTTTTGGAAAAACCACTGCTTACAGCTACCCCAACTTTCTTCCGAGAATTTTATGTGCCTTGGACATAATTTTATTTCCATTTCATCCAGAACATGTTTCATGATTTTGGAAACAGTAGACTGGCTCATCCCAACAAGGTAATCATTGCCTGTTTAAATAGAAATATTCAAAATATCAATATAATACAAACTATTAGAGTGAACAAAATTTTCATATATAAAGGTACTTGCCTACAGAGTATTGATACCCTCCACTTGCCAAAAGTGATAACGTGGCAGCTAATTGCAACGGAGCGGGAACAGCTGTTGACATATGTCCTTTAAATTCCAGGCTCGACATAACAAACACAAAGGCGTCTTTATTCAGCCTAAACCTTTTAATGAAACTTTAAATAAGAATATTTTGTATTTATCATGTACAAAATAATCTTTTTGGATACTTACGCATGATTTGGCAATGACAGCGGATTGCTTTTGTCCCTCAACAGTCTGCGCTCTATAGCTTCGTATACCTCATTTTCTGATTAATTTAAATTAAGGATTACATAGGTACATACAAAAATAATTTTTGAAATTCTTACCTTCTGAATCGCTGGATAAATATAAATAGTCCATTTTAATCCTTGAAGCAAATTTCTCTGTCCAAAAGTAAATAAAATGACATCTGTCAATCGCAACCAATGAAGACTCGATAAAAATCATTAGAGACTCGATGTAGTAGAATATATTTATTACAATTTTAAATACCTAAACGATACGTTACACTACGAATGCTATCATCCCAAAGTCGTTACTCGTTCATTCGATCACTGAAGGCACTCACTCACTCGGTCACTGATGCGATAATTCGGCCCCTGCTTATTTCCATAAACTCCCCTCTATTTGAAAGTTGTGGCTTTCTACACACATTTCAGTGGGCTGGTTTGTATTTACATCAATTAATCTTCTGTCTCCTGAAATGCACGGACTGAAATCTTGACCCGTGAATCAGATTTTTCAACCACATTTGTTCAACTACCCTCTGTTTAATTTAAACAACGGCAAACAAATTCTCATATTTGCGGTTGGTCATGTTTGTTTTTATAATATCCACCCCCGTTACACAGCTGATACAAAACTGATAACCAAACTTACCACACTTGTCTCAAATGTCAAAAAATTATGCCCGAAGAACAAAAAAATGTTTTCTTTTGAAGAAGAAATTTAAAAAAATTAAATCGTCGTAGCGTAGTAGTAATCTAGTTGCTAATTCCATTGGACCCGTTTCCAATAGACATTTCAATATCAGACTTTCTTAATTTAAAAGTTTACTTATTTAAAAACAATGAAAATCTGCTGTAAATTGTAACAAGAAGTCACAACAAAAAAGTATACCCTGTACCTTTTCTCCTTTGCCATGTCGTCGTCGTCCAATTTAATTGAGTATCTTAAAAGTCCAGAACTAGTTGTCCAGTTTCAAGAGTATTTTGGTATAAAGTACATTAACACAGAAGATGTCAAAAGCAGTTCGAATAGAAAGTCACAAAACGGCTCCATTCCTACATCATCACATTTAAAGGAGGACTCCGCCCAAGAAGAACGAGCTCTTCTAAGTTCATCATCGACGACAGAATCTCATAGTAGCGCTGCTGCTGCTGCTAAAAAGGATCTGCCTTATAGGATAGAGAACAAATTCTGGTATTATCTCTTCGTCATTGGCACCGAATTGGGCGATGAGATCTTCTATGCTTCCTTCATTCCATTCTGGTTCTGGAATGTGGACAGTGCCGTCGGCAGAAGAGTCATCTTCCTCTGGTCTATTGTTATGTACATAGGTAAGCAGTGGTGTGGTTGAGACTATAAAAATCGATTTTACTCTACAAACTTCCAGGTCAAAGTCTGAAAGATATAATCCGATGGCCAAGGCCTGGACGGCCCGTCAGTCAACTACAAACACGCTGGGCTCTCGAGTATGGCATGCCTTCTACGCATGCCATGGTTGCAGTTTCCATACCATTCTCTGTGTTCATCTTTACACAGCAAAGGTGATGTGTGAGTCATGCTCGAGACCTTGGTGTCAGCTCATTAACTTGAAACTCTGCTTGCTCCTTCTTCTTCGCAGGTACTTGTATCCGGCCCAAGTGGGATTGTCAATATCAATTGCCTGGTGTACCCTTGTGTGTTTAAGTCGAATCTATTTGGGAATGCATAGTGTTTTGGTGAGTTCAGAGCATAATGTAGACTAACCCTTTTATCGATTAAAATTTAAGGTTATCGTGGAGTTGGCGGTATCACTATTGGCTTTTGCGTGATAAGCAATTGAAATAATATAGTTTTATTTTTCTGCAAGAAGAATTCCTAAGAATATTGCTCGCAGCTGCCTAGTTTGTATTTTTTTTTTGTTTCTTTGCCATTAAGATTTTGGATTAACGGCACATGATTTTAGTGTTTCCTTATTGATTATTCGGCCTGATTCCAGCGATAAAACAATTTATGATACACGTTAGTAACGTTATGGTGTTATGATTTTCTATAAATAGTTTTGTTTAAAATATTCTGAATTTTATCGGTGACGACTTATGCATATTTAATTTTTGTATAGTTTCTCTGAGCTAAGAAGTACGCAGCACTTTCTTATCGTATACGTTTGAATTAATCACAAATTATAATTCAAATAATAATTACTATCAAGACTGCAAAAACTGATTTGGATAAAGTGCTTCAGCTTTATTTTTCGACCATGCTCCGATCTCTTCAATAGAATACATTATTGAATTTGAGCTTAATGTGAGAGCTTAATATTAATTTCAAAAATTGAATAGGAATGCACTAGCCAGACGGATCAATGAGTCTCCATGATTTCACTGAAGACATTAAATGCAAAAAGTAGGTTATTTATAACTTCATTACAGCGCATGTACTTGTATCATAACTAATAAGGCACCAAAATCAACTACAACCGCATTCCATGAACCCACAAACATACAACAAATATAAAAAAAAATAAACTGGATATGGTGATAAGCCAAGTAATGACCTCTCAGAATTTAGTAACTTGTTCATACCGAATCATAACGGTTTTCGAGTAACGTCTGCTTTTTTTTTTAATTTGGACAAGCCAGTTTTACGCTCACCCCGTCTATAATTGATTTTTTATTTTTCTGTTTGAACATTTAAACATTGATCAATAATAAGACCGTTTTTATACAGTAAAAAAGTTTTGATTTTGTATCGACTAAACTTGACTGTATCAAGTTACTGTCTTTTTGCATTTGAGAAAAAACTTGACTGAACACTGAACTATGGCCATTAGGTACAAAAATAACACATTTTGCAAGAAAATATAAATAAATATGACTGTCTATTGTATCTGGTAATTCAAATGGTCCTACAATGTGGCCACTCAAAATTCCAGTCCACGAATTGATTTTAAATTGGTATTGGGATTTTCTTCCTCATATCAAATGCGAATTTTCCACTTGCCAACTGTGGAGGTTATCAATGTTGAAATATCCATTCTTTTTGTGCATGTCGACTCGTCAGTCCATATAATCTTTCGAAAAAGTCTGGATCTTTTGTCTATAAGACCGAGAGCCCACAGCAGATTTTTGGTGTGAGTGATAGTATAGGCGTCGAAAGCTTCATTAAAGGGTATTCAAAAAATCAAAGTCTCGCAGTCCACAACTGGGGCCTTTGCGATTAAACAGTGCATTGGAACAAAAAAAATTTGAATGCAAGGGTAATCGTGTTAGCTGAAATTGGTTTTCACCCCTCCCTAGATAAGCTCCTTTGATCACATATCACGGAATCTGAGACCATTTGAGTGTATAGTTCGCTCTACCGGACCGTTCAAAAAATTCCAAATTCTAAGTGAAAACGGATTTTTTAAACAGTCTGGCAGGGCGAATTAAACACTCAAATGATCTCAGATTCCGTGATATGGGTTCCGCGGAGCTTATCTAGGCACTGTTTAATCACAAAGGCCCCAGTTGTGGACTGCAAGACTTTGATTTTTTGAATAGCCTTTAATGAAGCTTTTGACGCCTATACTTCTTTTTTTGCTATCACTCACACCCAAAATCTGCTGTGGGCTCTTAGTCTATAAAGTCCCTTGGTAGTAAGGTTTGTACATGTTGCAAATGAGAAG
This sequence comes from Dasysyrphus tricinctus, assembly GCA_963921185.1. Classification (NCBI taxonomy): domain Eukaryota; kingdom Metazoa; phylum Arthropoda; class Insecta; order Diptera; family Syrphidae; genus Dasysyrphus; species Dasysyrphus tricinctus. Next base: position 205,797,339 of record OY992531.1, read on the forward strand.
GATGCAAATTATTCCGTTTGATCATCCTTTGAACCGTATATTTTTGGAACTCCTGTTGCCCTTTCGATGGCTGGAACAGATGTACTGGGCTCATTTTCGATAGCACGCAAAACTTCCTCATCGTGATGGCGTTGATTTCCTTCTAACTCAATCCTGCCTAGTATTCTGCCCTCTATATAATCCAAGTGATCCTTTTCCTTTATAAAAACGCGATGGTCAGAATGAGAAGCACTTGCAGTCAATGCAGTAGCCAGATAATTATTTTTAAGTATTTATTGTGTGATCGATATGGGTCGACACTTCAAACTATTAATATTTCAGCCTCTTTAATTATGAACCGAAATAAAAAAAAATTATTATAAGTTTCTTAGTTGAATGGCTTAAAACAAACGGGTTTTAACATTCGTTCTAAAAAAAAAAAGTTTAAAAAATTATCATACCCACTATCTCCATTTAAACACCCAAAATGTCATTCCCCTGACGTGTTTCCAGGCCTACTTACTACACTGCAATGAATTTTAGCAACGAAACTAAAAACGATACAAGAAATCTAATGCTGCAGTCTTTTTAAATATATATGCACCCTCACTAAAAATGGTTACTTTATTTTTAGTTGCTTTACTTTGTTAAATAGAAACTATTAAGTAAGTGTCCCCTTTAAAGTTATCATTTCTTTCCCACCAATGGAAATAAAAAAAAATATGTAGCCTCAAAACAGAAAACTGAATTTTGTTGTTGTTTAACGGGACAGGATTGCTCTTTATGAAAAGTGAAGTTAGAGTTTGAAAAAAACTTGGTTGTCTTTTGTATTTCAAGTTAACGCAACGACTTTTTTTTTTCGTCCTGCGAATTTGTCATTCTTATAACGCGTGTTTTTTATTAAACCGTCGGGTATAAAAATCAAATCAGTTTACTCGTCTGTGTCTTTAACAAGGACCTATATGATAAATACTATAAAACAGCTAATTTTCTAACAACTTGGATTTAATTCTCCTAGAACACCCTTCGGAATCATTCCCCTAACACCAATTTTTGTGTCATTCCCCTAACTTTAAAGTTTTCATTATAATGATTGATTGCGTTTTGTTACTTCTAGAAGCATCAATAATATTGAAATTAAACATATTTACAGTATAAGTTGGGTCTTGTGTGTAAATGGAAATTCACACACAAGACTGAACATTAGCAAGCTTGTGTGTGTTAATAAAAAATGCTAGTCGCTGTTGCAATTGATAAACAACGAAACCTGCATTGGGATAGAGCTAACCATGTGGCTTCAGTGGTGCGGTGTGTAGTGCATCGGCCTCTGAATCGCAAGGTTCATGGTTCGCTCCCATATGACGACAAAAAGTTTTTCAATTAATACGAGCATAACCAGACTAAGCACCACTAAAGGAGTCTGATGATCGAGGTGGCTCTCGTGAAATAGCTTTAACTCCAGCCTATAAACTTGGTGGTAACACACACAAGTTGTTGTTGTTCATTCAAAATTATTCAATATAAACATATTTACAGTATTTTTAGTAGTTATTAATTTTTTCACTAAAGTATTTTGACAAAAAAAAATTCGCATTTTTCATTATATCTTTCGTTTTATTGATAGAAAAAATCTGAAAAAATATACTATAATGGTATCAAGATGAGCTTCCAAAAACACATACAAAAATTAGATTCATAACTATAGTTTTGAATATAAAAATTGTGTTTCAAAAACGTATAGGAAAAAAGTATTTTGACAAAATTAAAAAGGCTCGCAAATACCGGATAAATTTTTAGTACAGTCAGTTGGGGATTATTTTTACTTGCGATAATAGGTACTAACGGGTGATTTTTTAAGAGGTTTAGAACTTTAAAAAAAAAAAAAACACAAAAAATTCGAAAAAATGAATGAAATATTTATTTGAATCGATAGTTTGAACCTTGCAATTTAATGTTTAAAGATAATTTCATGCAAATGTTGACCGCGGCTGCGTCTCAGGTAGCCCATCCGCTGAGTCCAATTTTGGCATACTCTTTCACACATATCGGCCGGTATCTCACGAATGAATGCATGGATGTTGGCTTCCAGTGCGTCAATCGAAGCGGGCTTGTCCCTACAGACATTAGCCTTGACATACCCCCACAAAAAATAATGTAATGGTGTCAAATCGCACGATCTAGGCGGCCAATTGACCGGCCCGAAACGTGAAATTAACTGTTCACCAAACTCGCCTCGCAATTGCGCCATTGTTTCGCGTGCTGTGTGGCATGTGGCACCGTCTTGTTGAAACCACATATCATGCAAGTCAAGAACTTCCATTTCGGGCAAAAAAAAGTTTGTTATCATCGCTCGGTAGCGTTCACCATTGACAGTAACGCTGCGATTCGCATCATCTTTGAAGAAATATGGCCCAATAATGCCGCCGGCCCATAAACCGCACCAAACAGTGGCTTTTTCGGGATGCATTGGTAGCTGTTGCAATGCTTCTGGCTGATCTTCACTCCAAATGCGGCAATTATGCTTATTTACGTACCCATTCAACCAAAAATGAGCCTCATCGCTGAACACAAGCAGCGCGCGATGAACATTTCGAACCGAGCACGAATTTTGATATTAAAATTCAATAATTTGCAAGCGTTGTTCATTTGTAAGACGATCCATGGTTAAATTGCAAACCAAACTGAAGCTGTTTGACAGTGACACAAGGTACTAAACACACGTCAGCTGCCAAAACCAGTGTTGCCAAAACCAAACCAGCTAAAAAATCACCCGTTATAAGGCAAGTTTTGGATTCGTGCAAAAAAAATGTTTGAGGTAACAATCAATCATGATATTACGATGATAGAGAACACCAAAAAAGTGGATGGCACAATTCTGTCTGTCTGTCTGTCTGTCTGTTCGTCTACAGCCTAAACGGCTCAATCAATTTTCTTCAAACTTAGTACATAGTGGTTTTTGGTGATTCTGCCGACACGTTTTTTTCATTTTTTTTTTAGAACCAAAAATAACGGTACCTGCCATACATTTTTTTTTGGTAAATTTACATAATCGTATTTTTCTCAAAAACGGCTCGACAACTTTTCTTTAAAAAAATTCAATAAATTTTTTTTAGTAAAGGCTTTCTTTGGGTGGAAAACCATTTACAAAAATGGTTATTAATGGTACCTCCCAAGGAACCATTTTTTTAATTTTTGATTTTCTTCAAAATAGTATGACCGATTTCAATTATTTTTTTTATACAGAAGCTTCCAAAAAATGTTAACAGTTTTATGTACCAACATTTTTGAAAAAATATTTTTTGGGTTTTTAAAAAATATTTCAAAATTTTTTTTGGAAAACCAAATATTTCGAAGACGGCATCATAGATTTTTTTGAAACTCGATATTTAAGAATTCTTTAGTACTCTATAAAATATTTTTAGAAAAAATTTTACATTTATGAAAAAATATCGGTACCATCCATACAAAAGTGAAAAAACCGCAAAGGAAAATATTTTTTTGCTTGAAAACGACTCCTACGATTTTGATTAAACTTTTTTCATATACTAAAATTAGTACGATCTACCATCAAAAATTTTAAAATTTTACACTTAGCAACTATTAGTAGTACCTGTCATAAAACGTATTTTTTTATTTTGAGTTTTCTCGTTATCAGCGTAACGGATTTAAATGAATTTTTTTATATACAAATTTTAGATAAGATTAAATAATATTGCATATCAAAATTTTCAAAAAAAAAGTTTTTGGATTTTTAAAAAAAAGTTTCAAATTTTTTTTTTGAAAATTCGATATCTCAAAAACGGGTTGACAATTTTTTTTCAAATTTTGTTTTTATATACAAATAAATATATATGTAGTTTAAATCTGCATACCAAAATTTGTTCTTAAAAATGTTTTAAGAATTTTATATATAAAAAATTAATTTAAAAGCAAACCGCTCCAACGATATTTAATTTTTTTTTCCATACAATCATATTCCATCATGAATTAAGATGGCATACTTTTTTTTCACCTCAAACTATCAAAAGAGTTGTTTTAGCTAATTTAAATGTCGTATTTCATGCTTCTCTACATTTTTCTCTCATAATTTCCATGTTTGTATATACAATTTTCTTAAACTCGCAGTGTCTTGAACATAAGAGCAAGTGCGTGCGACGCAGTCGTGCATTTTATTTAGTATGCTTTTGGATGCTGAAGAAGATAAGGGCTTTAAATAATTTCGCAAAATTTGTTGAAAAATAATTATTTCTTGATGTTACAAGGCCTCAAAAATAGCAAAAAAAACGGTTTTTGGTCATTTTCTAAAAGGAATTTCTTGAAAACCCGAGCTGATAGCCACAAACGGATGATGGATTTGAACTTAGCATCCAAAGGCGTATTAAAAAACAATCTTCATGGTGTGTTACTTAAAAGTTAACCGGTATTTACAAGCCTTTTTAATTTTGTCAAAATACTTTTTTCCCTATACGTTTTTGAAATACAATTTTTATTTTCGAAACTATAATTATATGAATGTATGTGTTTTTGGAAGCTCATCTTGATACCATTTTAATATACTTTTTTTTCAAATTTTTTCTATCAATAAAACGATGTAAAGAAAAATGCGAAATATTTTTTTGTCAAAATACTTTTTCCGACTATTGTAAGAACTATGATCAATTTGTGAAATAGTTTTTAAGTAAGTTTTTCACGCCCTATTCTTGTTACGGATCTGAGCTTTTTCGTATACCATGCATGGCAAACATTCAAGTTTTCGATATTTTTAAGTTTTTCGATATTCAAGGAAAATATCCAGAGGAGGATGGTAATTATCTATTTTAGTAATCCCAGAACTTGATTTTAAAACAAGAGTACTAATAGCGTCCAATGAAAATACTAAATCGAGAACGCGATTATTAGAATTTTTAATACAGCTTACTTGCTGTAAGTGAGTACCTAGTACTAATTTTGTCAAGTAAAATAAAATCCGATTTGGCAGATGTTAAAGAAGCTTCTTCGGATGATTCATCTTCAGAAGAGCCCCAATCTTTAAAGGGTGGATTGAAATCTTCCAGAAGTAAAGTATTGATGTTAGAGTAACTTAAGTCCATTACAAAATATAAGGCCATAGAAAGTTCATTCACAACTCTTAGGGGGTATGTATGCATTTAATATGTACATAAATATATTTTGACTGTAAAGTTATTTTTATACAGATTAATTCGATGAAAAATTGAAAGAAAAAGAAACAGACAAAGAAATAAAGTTATTACGCACAACAATCAAAACACCGCCTCCCATTTTTTTTGGTTTGTCAAGATGACGATCTTTTCTGTCAACTAAAAACTCTTGACAAAAGAGTTTCGTGCCAAGTTTCTGTCAAAACAAATATTTAGAGTGGATACGCCTGAGAATTTATATAAATATCAGAAGCTTTGCAGCGTAGCCCTCTTACATTTTGATAGAAGAGTTTAATTCTATCTAGTTTTTTGCATATGCAATATTAGGTAGGAAATGTTTAGGTTTGTTCTTTCTTTTGGTAGTGAATTCCTTAATAAGAACTTTACTAGGCCAATTACTTCTATCCTATCCCAAACATGTTAATGAATTGACACTATCGCTAATCCTGTCTTTCGTCACCTGTAGAATTTCTTAGTTAAGTTCTTAGACGTTTCACTGTCGAAAAAGTTCTTTCCGGTGTGCATGTTGAAACCTTTAGAGTCGCCAAAATTTAAAAAATCTTGTGTATCTAGTTGCTTATGGCATTTCGTCTTCAATACCATAGCATAAATTCAGCCTTTAAACTTTAATTTAAATTAATTTGTCACAATCCAAATTTTGTTTATAAAATTTGAAGTTTTCTTCGTTAAAATTTTGCTTATTTTTGCAAAAGAACTGAGGGAATCAGAATGCACAAATAGGAAGGTATGGACTTATAGTTCTAGAATCTCATTTTAAGGTGACTTAAGAAATCATCTGGGTAGGTACACTAGGTACCTTACTATGTTCATTAAAAATTATGTACTACGTGAGCTTAATACTAAATTGATTGGCCAAGCGTCACGACGCCCTCCGGCGTTTAATTGCTTCTGATAAAATACACAACTTTCACTGAAGTGCACCAAATGTAAATTATGAATATTTGCAAATGAGTACTCATTCGTTGTGAGTGCACCTGACTCAAATTTTGAATATTCACAAATGTTTGTTCATCCGTTAAACTCTAACTTCTTGGTGCAGGGGGGTCGCACAAACAGCACATCGCCTAATATTTTAAAGGTTTTTCTTGAGGTGACATGAAAACAATTTTCATTTTAAGAAGATTTTCCCATCCTGAATGGGTAGCTAAAATTAGAATTAAGCTAGAATTAAGAACCAATTGTAAATATTAATTTCCGTTCAATAAAAACTAATGTAATGTAAAATGGGTAGCTAACAAATATAGTTGTTTGCTTGTAGTTGTAATTTAATTGTATACGGCCTTGTTATATGTATGTATGCAACCCTATCGGAGTTTTTACTTTCAATTTTTAAAAATTCGGTTCCACGAATCATCTTCATAGATACCGTCGATATTTTAGCCCGAGAAACTTAAATAAGACAACTTTAATTTATTTCAGGATGTTTTAGCTGGGCTAATTCTGACTTTCAGTCTAATGATCATACTCGTTCCACTAGTTGACTATTTGGATTTTTTCATCGTCACAAGTATTTACTCTCCAGTCTTCGTTATTTGCATATCAATACTTCTAGTCTACTTTTACCCACAATCAAAAGAGAAATGGACCCCAACAAGGTTTGCAGTATCTTGAAATATATTCAAAAATTCGCTTCTTAATGTATTTTTTTCTGAATTCAATTATTTCAATTTTATAGGGGTGATACAACGATGACAATATCTGTATGTGCAGGTCTGCAAATCGGAGCATGGCTTACTTATCAGCTAGGTGGCCTCATTGCATCTCCACCACTAGAACCACACGTGATCATTTGGCCAACATACCAAATGATAGGTCATACGATTCTTCGAACAGTATTCGGCATGTGTTGTATTATGGCAACCAGAGCCATTGGAAAATCCATAACTTATGCCATGGCGTGTGCTGTTCTTGGCAAAGACAAAAACGAGGTGCGTAACTCGCCCAGTAGCTTACAAAATAAAATCAAAACTATAGTTGAATTGAGTCACACTTATTTGACTTACGGATTAATTGGAATCAATACACATTATCTATTGCCTCATGTGTTCAAGCTTATTGGCATAGGACGACCAGATTTCTATACAGAGATATAGAATCAATTAAAGACTTAAACACTGAACAACAAAATATCATCATTCCATACTCTTCATATAAACGCATTCTTATCGAAAATCAAGCACAAATTTAAAAGTTAAACTTATGTATTCTTGTAGTTGGTTAAATAAAATGAGTTTGTCTGTCGTATTTCACAGTTATAAGCTTTATTTTTAAATATGAGTTAAGGGGATTCAAAGATTGCCTTCGAAAAGTTTCTTTAAAAAAAAGACGTCCGTTAAAATGTCAGCTTTTAAAAGTTAATCACTTAGCCATGTATCCAAAAAGCCTTAAATTTAGGTAGATCTACAATCCTGGATGTTATGCACGTGGAATGCCCGGAACTCGAACAGATCACGTATACCCTGACAATACTAGTGTAAGACCTGGAAAGGTACAAGGCTGATATTACAGGTGCAATAGGATGGAGAGGACATAAGGACGATTTAATCCTGTGATTAAAACTTTCGGCGAGGTTCGCACGTGCCCAGGGGCTTTTAGATGGGGTTTATAATAGGAGAACACTGGATCCTTCATAATGAAAGCAGTTTCTGCGATGTTTTAAAGTCACTAGAAAGGCCATTAATAGACCCATCCCACAAGTAGCCAACCCCATAAATTAGTGATGAGGTACTGCTGACAAAAAGCTTTCGTTCCAGTGGGCCTTTAGAAAATAAAAATAGTTAAGTTCTACTCGCTTTTTTCTAAATTATTTTGTTTTATTGTTAATAGTTCCCTTTGCATATGGCGATTTACTATTTGTTTCCAAATAATAAATCCCTCTCGGCTTATAGGCATTTCTTGGATCTCCCATTTGAATTATTGATTGATACTGATTACACTTCCTTTCTTCGACATGCTCAAGTCGTTGACACTTTACCGCATGGAATTCATTTTCCTCAGGAGAACTTAGTGCTTCGACTAAATACAAAACAGCTTTCAGATGAGAGCATCCACCATCTACATCATTTCCGCATCCAGGCTGATACTTCCCCCCATTTGGATAGAAGGCTGTTTGACCGATTGGCTTATAGAACCCCCAATGCCCACCATTTGTATGAATGGATTCTACATAGTCAGCATCGGTGTCAGCCAATCGACCTTTTGGATTGTTGTATGAAAACTCTGGAAGGGCAGGATCCATTACTATAATGCTGTGAACTTTTCCTCGTTGAACATTCTTCCCAGCGAATCCGGCGACGTGGGCTCCCATACTACTGCCATACAGAGTTAATGTTTCAAATTGCAGCTTCGCATTCTCATGCATCCAATCGATGAATTGTGCTACCACTTTTCCAGCTGGGGAGCAAAGCTGTTGAGATTTTGTATAGTTTTGGAATTGGCTGTATACTCTCCAATCGACAGATATGAAATTGAGTTCTCTATTTTGACCATTTTGAAGTAGTGCATTCTTTATACCTATAGCAACTCCAGCTGTGTATGCATCCTTCCAACCATGAATCATAAAGCTATAAAACAAGGTACGTATAGTTATCTTTTGAATTTCGAAAATGAAAAGTATTAATGGTATTGCTTCTTACGAGGTAGGGTTCCTGAAGTCATAAGGTGACCTGACTAATGTTTCCAGATCATTCATATCGATCTCAACTGGCTTATTTGAATTAGCTTGAGTATAGAGATAGAAATGAATTCTGTTCGGTTTATCTGAACTCACAAGTGCTTGCGGTTCCGTACGAATGTTTTCAATAGGAGCTTCTTCACCAGTCATCCATCGACTGTTACCTTCTTCCTCAGTCATAGACCGAATTCTTTCCTCATCTAGTTCAGCAGGAAATGCTTGCACTGAAATATCAAATTCATTTAAGACTTATTCAATTAAAATCAATTTCAATAAATTATAAATAAGGTCTTTTTACTTTTTGCAATAATCACAAAAACCGTTACAAAAAAATTTAGACACTTCTTCATTTTGTATATAAATAAACTTATGTATATTGAGCCAAATGAACTTCTAGACTTGGCTTTTATACTAACAAGCCGAGAATTAAAATAAAACTAATTTGATTAAAATAAAATTTGAATAGTTATCTTATCGATTGATTGTCCAAACAAGGAATCATAAATCTTTCATAACAAAGTTAAATGATAAATGGTTATAACTATATAGGTGCCGCTACCTAAGGTTTTTTTGTTTTTTAAATAAATAATTTACAATTGTTTTGAATTCTAAAATTATGGCATATTTTTGCATTGCTACCATATTGTTATTATTCGAACTCGCTACCTTTAAAATACGAGAAGCTTATTTATGCAAGAACTCGCACCTACCATAAAATAAAAAAAGAAAATCAATCAATTACAAACAAAAAAAAAACGAAATTTTTTTTACAAAAATATTGATCTGAAATGGTAGAAAGAAATTCGACAGTAAGTGTGGATCTTAATATTTTAGCACCTCCCAACCGGAATAAAAGTAAAATAAAGGCCAAAGTAAATGTATTTGTTTTAGAATTGAAATGTTGGTATGTAGGGGAACCTAGCCTAAAATGGCACACCAGGATAAAACGGAAAACGTATAATCGAACAGAATTTAAGTATTCTGTAAGCGCAGTACTTCAGTTTTTTCTGGCAACACTAACCGCAACGAAATTTTGAAAGTTTTCAGCTGTTTCTATTATATTTTCAGCGTTGCCACAAAGTGCCCGACCGGGCCATAAGGTCCTCTACCAGAATTGGCCCGTAAATTTAAATGTTCCGTTTTCATACAAAAATATTTTATACAGGAAAAATTATACATACAAACTATATTGTTAAAAAGCTTAAAAGTTGGGTGAATTAGTGGATAAATAAAGTTCTATTTTTAAATTTTCTCGAAAACGGTATTGGGAATATGGACCCTACTTTTTGAAAATGGCCACAAAATGCATTTGCAGGAAAAAATTGAACTCAAGATTTTGATCAGCCTTGGCATTACGATGATAGGGAAGACGAAAAAAGTGTGTCTCACAATAATTCTGCCTGTCTGTTCGGTTACATCCTACACGGCTAGATCGATTTTCTTCAAACATAGGTACATAGTGGTTTTTGGTTATTTTCCCTCAACACTTTTTCTCAAATTTTGTTCAGCAATTTTACAAAATCCTATTCATCTCAAAAACGGCTCCACAAATTTTCTTAAAATAAAATTCAATAAACTACTTTTACTGAAGGCTACATTTGGTAGGGTAACCATTTTTCAAAAAATATTACTAACGGTACCTTGCAAAAAAACATTTTTTTACAACAAATCAAAGTCCTGGGCCTTATTTTATCAACGCACACAATTGTATACAAGTGGAAAAATCGATAAATTTCATTCTACAGTTTTTTGTCTTAGCAGAATTGAATCGACAGTTTGAAGCTAAACCCTAGCTTATACTTCAAAGCGAAGTGAAATCAAATTTGAAATGAAACATCAATAATTAATGAACCAAAAGGTTTTCAAACAAATATTTTTCGTCATAATATTTGGTTCCAAAAAGCCCATTGAATTGCATTTGTTTCGTGACAAATTTGTTCCTCCTTGTCGCCAAAGTAATTGCAATTAGTTTTCGACAGTTTTTCACGCCTAGGAAAAAAAGTACTTTTTTCTATGAAAACTACACTTCGCAGGGATGTATAAATGAAATTTTTGGGAAATTAAAAAAAAACTATAACTTATTTTTTTTTAATTTAAAATTTATACTCAGCTATCTTGTTTTCATTGTGGTCATAATGACTTTCAGCTTTTATGAAAAAAGCAAATGTAATTATGAAATAATTACACAAAAGTACGATGGATTTGTTCCCTTCTTCAAACTAATGCGGTGCTAATGTGGAAAATTAGACTTTCACCTCGAAAAAAATCCGAAAAAGCTGAATTTTGATGGAGAGCTTTATTTTGATATTGATATTCACTGGTCTTAAACATTTCCTATAAAGTTTATTAAATTTAGGCCGGGGCAACATTTTTAAGGGTGGGTTAAAGGGTGAAAAATTCAGTTTTTTCTTAATTTCTCGAAAACTCAGTTTTTTTTTTTAAATGTGAAGATTAAAATTATAGCTTATGCACCTAATACAAAAGATAGCCAGCTGAGTCCGCCCTATGACACAAGTTACACAGGGATGTAAAATAGTAGGTATTTATGCTTCTCTATGAGAATTGTAGAGACCTCCACACATTTTTACAAACGTCACGTTGCTGTCGTAGGAAAAGCGGGACAGTTATGACCGCGGGACAGAAACCTAAAAACGGGACTGTCCCACTAAAAGTGGGGCGTATGGTCACTATATATAGCTTATTCCCTTCTTCAAACTGCCTATTCAATTGTCAATACAAGTAAAATTTGTGAACAATCCATTTTCTGTTTCACCAAAAGTTGAATTTTACAAGATTTGTGAGCTTTCATGTTTCTTAAATTGAATGTACATATGTAGGTATCTGTTTCTTCAAAGAAAAAGGATTAACAAATTTCAGTTTAAAGTTGTGACAATATTCTACGTGGCGGTGAGAAAAAAATTGTCCCCAGAGAAAAAATGTCCATGCTATAAACGATATTTTTGTATCCCTCTTCAGTTTACAGTTTGCAGAAAAATTGTTCTATCCAAAAAATCAAATAAAAAATGCCAAGCGCAATTTTTTTGGCAAAAGAATGTCAGTGGCATTCACAGTACACATATCTAAGGTATTATCTTGCGCATGTTGTCCGAAATGATAACTGTCAAAAGAAATTCAAGATGGCAGCCTTACGTGACCCCGTCCGCTGTATTACAACAATAACGAAGAAAACAAACACAAAAGGATACTTTAAATAACACTAAAAACCATGAAGGAATGTTGTTTGCATGACAAAATAATGTTAATAAACACTAAAAAGCTTGAAACAATTGAAGGGTCCAGGGGAAAAGGGCTCAAGTCCACTTTTTGAAAAAATTAAACTAATGATGACATCTTATAGATTTGTATGAGTACTATGTATCTGATGTAGTATAGCTCTCTTCACATAGAATTTTAAAAACTCGCAAAAAAGTACACTTTTAAAAAAGCTTTTTTCCAAAAGTATCTTTTTTGCTCCAAAAATTAAACAAAGCGATATTTAAAAAAGAAAAACTTGTGAATAGACCTAGCGAAACGTCAGGTAAATAATTAAAACAAAAAAATTAGATATTCTAACTATATCCAGTGGAGGTCCTGTATAACAAATTTAATTTAAAAAACGGTCCAATGTCACGCTTTTGAAAATTATTTGATTTTCAAACTCTATATTGAATATCTAGAGGTGTCTGAATAAAAAGCAAAAAACCGTTATTTTTCATTAAATTAGCCATTATTTTAGTAATACATTTAAAACTTCGTTTTTCTCGAAATCAATTCAAGTGGTATTAAGCCGTTTTTCCCCTGGACCTGGACCCTTCAATTGTATTTGCTAATAAATAAGTAACAAATGAACACATAACACACAACAAATTTTTATGTTTAACGAGTGGGGGTCACGGGATTCGCCATTTTCCACTGATTTTGATGGATGCGCAGAACTGAACAAAAATGAAAACGCTAATGTTATTACCTTTAATATGTGTAATGTGAGTGGCATTTGCCTCATTTGATTGTCCACATAATTTGATCCGGATCAGATCATGATAAATAAAACAGACCAGATCTTGACAGGAGTGTTATACACCCGTCTCTTTTTGTCTTACGTTTGTTTATTTTCCATGTGTCTGTTGCCTCTTTTCCTTGCTCTACTGAGATAATTCACAATAGTAAATAGCCTCCAAGCTGTCAGAAGTCAGAGTGCACAGTACACATATTAAATATTTGTTGTACTGTGTCCAGACCAGAGTGAATATTCATTTTTGGAACATTGAAATATGTAGATCCAGATAAAAAGCAGGATCCCATGTTGTTTTTGTAATTACGTGTTAAAAATTGGTCATGTTCAGATCATGTGGATAGTAATCCATCTTTGCAAATATTTTCGCATATCTAAAATTATTGAAGTGAAATACAAAATTACTTTTTTTGCATGATTGGCTTACAGTTTCATACAAAACAAAATTAATTGCTGCTTTACACTAAAAAAAATATTCTCCAATATTAGCATGCAAATGGTTTTTGCATCCAAAAATTAATTAATTAATTAAGGATAAATTAATGACTTAATGGGTGGCTAAGTAGGCCATGGCAAAAATGTGATCCCCCCTCTCCCTGGATATGGCCTTGAGCTATAGTACATTAGACAGTACTCATATAAATCAACAAGATTTCATTAAGAGCTTATTTTTTTTTTTAAGTGAACTTAAGCCGATTTTCTCCTGGACCCTTCATTTGATTTTAATCGTTCAAAATGGCGCGAATAACTTATGAATTTTTGTGCACAGTAATTGGTTTACTTTTTGCCTTAAAACAATTGTCAATTGGCACACATACATTCACAAACAAAAAATTCTAATTTCTTACTAATTCCTTCCAGCCAACAAAATATTCGATCTGAAATTGTAAAAAACTAATTTCTTAACTACAAATCTACTTTGTATTTGTAAGTACCTATGTATGTATGTACATGTATGTACATTAGGGTGGTCTTTATAAGGGTTTTTTTAGTTTTAATATTTGGATATGCCTAAATCAGCTCTAAATGAAGAAAAACAAAATTCCTTAATTTTTTCAGATTTTTATTTTCATCCCCTAGTCGCTGTAGGGGTAAATTAAATTTCCCCTTTCCCGATTTGGGCCCACCCGGGATGACATTTTTTTTAAACGACCACCCTAATGTACATAAAGTAGGAGGTGGGTATCGTTAGTTTATGGTCCTTTCATGGGCCATGGGTCACAATTAAGTTGTTCTTACAGCTATACCAGCAAATGTAGCTTTGATTCTATATCCTTAAATACACGATTTTTTTAACACTTTCAAATGTAAATATAGCATAGTTTACAGTTCCGATGCGAAAAAAAATCAAAATTTTCAAAACGATTTTCCACCTATTCTGCGCACCAAGTTGAATAATATTCAAGGCGAAAAACGTTTGCTTTGGCCTAAACCACCCATTGAGTCATTAATTTACCCTTAATTGACAAACTATAGGCCTAAAAATGGAAAATAATTATTTTTGGATGCGAAAGCCATTTGCATGCAAATAATGCCTTGAGGTGAACATATTTTTTTTTTCGGAAGTATAAACAGACCATCAAAAAAAAATATTTTATTCACCACACTTTTTTTTCGCATGCAAATCAATTGCCGGTCCATTGTTTTGCATGACATTCCATGACAGCATAGTTTTTTTTTTTTGCATGAAACTGTAAACCAATCATGCAAACAATTAATTTTACATTTCACCTCAATTATTTTTGACATGCGAGAATATTTGCATAGATTTTTTTTGCGCACGGGAACTGTAAACTAGGCTTATATGGTTGAAATAAGGTTTTACTGTAGATGTCTGGTTTGGGAAAATATTGTCTGGTGTCTGGTGAGTGTAAGGCCCCACTGTTTGATACTAAAACGTAAATTAATATATTTTTTTGAAAACTTTAAAGGTGTCTGGCTGATATTAGGTCCCACTGTAGGTGTCTGCCAAGTATCAAAATAAGTTTATCATAACAGCTTTGATAAAATAACGTAATTTTGTATCAATTTTATGCACATTAAGCACTTAATTCCTCCGAATCGCACCCTAGTTCTAGGTTCGTGTTATCCATTCGTTAATACCTATACCCTAGTGTGCATTCACAAACAAATTTTAGCTATGATAAATATGACGTATGTCTGCCTACCCGAGGATCTTACTCTATAAAGTTATTCCTCAACTGAAAAACTGCTGAGTTAACCCAAGGTTATTTGAGCTTTGATTAACTTTTAATCCGAGATATTGGCCACTCTCCTAAGGTGTACCATTTCAGGTCAGGTTCCCCTATATTTATTCATTTAGACATTTTAAGGTAGGTATGATTGAGTTCTCATATGGATAAGCTATTTATATAAATAGTAGCCATTATCTATGTATATCAATAGTAATATCGTTTCAATGCCAAAAAATTCCATACTTTTAAGATTCAAAACATAGGTTTACTCGTAGTAAAATCTTTGTTTACATAGATTCGAAATAAATTCCCAAAATTCAAATAAATCAGCAAAACAAAATTTTGAGATAGCGATGGTTTATCATCTATGAACGATTTATGATTCCTTGTTTAGACGTAATCAAACGATAAGATATGTACCTATTCAAATTTTATATGACTCAAATAAGTTTTATTTTGTTTTTGGATTTTCAGTATAAAAGCCAAGTGTGGAAGCCCATTCGGCTTAATATACATAAATTTATTTATAAAAATGAAGAAGTGCTTTAATTTTGTCGGAGCAATTCTTGTGCTTATTGCAAAAAGTAATAAAAATCCCTATTTAATAATATTGTTGGAATTAATTTCAACATAACTCATATTTCAGTACAAGCTCTACCTTCTAAACTAGATGAGGCCAGAATTTGGCATATCGCTCAAGAAGAAGACACCATTCGATGGATGGGGGTGGAAGAACCTCGTATTGAAACCATTCTTGCAGAACCACAAGCACATGCAATTTCAGACACACCGGACAGAATTCATTTCTATCTCTATACTCAAGAAAATTTTAGTGAACCTGTTGAGATCGATATGAATGATCTAGAAACATTAGTCAGGTCACCTTATGACTTCAAGAACCCTACCACGTAAGAACAAGAACCTTTTAAGAAAAAATTATTTAAGTTCTTTTACCATAGACCTTGTTTTATAGCTTTATGATTCATGGCTGGAAGGACCAATACTCAGGTGGAGCTAATTCACTTATGAGGAAGGCACTATTTCAATCAGGTCAAGATAGAAAACTTAATTTCATATCCGTCGATTGGCGAGTTTACAGCCAATCCAAGAACTATACCATATCTCAACAGCTATGCTCCCCAGCTGGAAAGGTTGTGGCACAATTCATCGATTGGATGCATGATAATGCAAAGCTGCAATTTGAAACGTTAACTCTTTATGGCCATAGTATGGGTGCTCAAGTAGCAGGTTTTGCTGGAAAAAACGTTAAACGAGGAAAAGTTCATATCATTATAGGAATGGATCCTGCCCTTCCAGAGTTTCCATACAATAATCCAAAAGGTCGATTGGCTGACACTGATGCTGAGTATGTAGAATCCATTCATACAAATGGTGGATATTGGGGATTCTATGAGCCAGTCGGTCAGACAGCCTTTTATCCAAATGGTGGGAAGTATCAGCCTGGATGTGGAATTGATTTTGACGGTTCTTGTTCTCATCAAAGAGCTGTTTACTATTTGGCTGAAGCACTTAGTTCTCCTGAGAAAAATGAATTCCATGCGGTTAAGTGTGATCAGCTTGAGCATGTAGAGGAAATCAAGTGTGATCAGTATGAATCAATAATACGAATGGGTGATCCAAGGAACGCTAATAGACCAAGGGGTATATATTATTTGGAAACAAACAGTAAGTCGCCCTATGCAAGGGGTAGGGGAACTATTGATATTTTGGAAAAAAAGCAAGAAATAAAAATGCATACTCGCAGTTGATATAATGTACATATTTCTGTTAATAGTCTATATATCTACTATATACACAGTTACACTTTATTAACATTGAATGTCATTTTGGCAGTAAAATGAAAAAAAAAAATAGAACGTATACGCCACCGTCAACAATAATTTTGAATATAATATCGACTTGTTTCACGCAATGTCTAAGACCCTTTCGCTCATACGAAACTTAAATATTATATGCTACTTTTTGATCTGCGTAAAATGGCACATACGTGCTTATGTTGCACTTAAGTACCTAACTAAGTTTCGTTTCAGAAAATGGACCTATAGGCCAGACGTGGCTGTAAGTGTTGTGCGTCAGCCGCCTGTATACAACACTTGCTCTAAGGTCTATACCTAGAGTTAAATCGCCTGAAAGTATGCTTTTTTGGCTTTAGCGTTATATCTCTTTGATAGTTGCTGTTGTGGAAAAAATATACTCACATATTTTCGGCCTGCCAGACTGTTTAAGAACAATCGTTTTTCACTTTGAAATTTTTAATTTGTTAACGGTCTGTTAGGCCGAACTAAGTACGCAAATTATCTAGGGAGGTGTGAGACGAAGTTGCATTCATATTTTATTTTCTATGCACTGTTTAATCACTCAATTATGGACTGCAAGACTTTGATTTTTTGAATAACCTTTACTCAAGCTTTCGACGCCTTTATGTACTTCGTTTTAAGCTATCACTTACACACAAAATCTGCTGTGGACCTTCGGTCTAGCAGGCAAATAGTCTTTTTATGATAAGGTATGATGAAAAATTTATATCATGGTAATGAAAATGTGAACGAAAAGTATTTTTTGTTTAGCTACATAAATAAAGTACACGACTGGGTTGCACGTACTTGCTCTTATGTTCAAGACACTGTGGGTCTACGAAAATTGTGTATAAAAACATGGAAATTATGAGAGAAAAATGTAGAGAAGCATGAAATACGATATTTAAATTAGATAAAACAACTCCTATACAACTATGATTTGCGTTTTTCTTCATATACTGATAAAACAACTCCTTTGACAGTTTGAGGTGGAAAAAAAGAATGCCATCTTAATTCTTCATTGAATATGATTGTATGGGAAACAAATTTTAAAATCGTTGGAGCGGTTTTTTAAAAAAATAATTTTTATATAAAAAATTCATAAAACTTTTTTTAAGAACAAATTTTGGCATGCAAATCTAAAATATACATATATTTATGTGTATATAAAAACAAAATTTAAAAAAAAAATGTCAAACCGTTTTAGCCCGGGAAAATTAGTCAATATATGTGACATATTACGGAAAAAATCCTATAAAGCTGAATTTTGATATACACCTTCTTTGTACCCTCCTTTATAAATTCTGAAAAGTCCCCATCGATTCGTTGGGTGCTAAATTTTGTATAACGGCTTTTTCAAAAAAATAACGATTTTGTAAAAAAAAAACGGTTTTTCTCCATTTCTAACGGGTTTTCGGCCAAAACACTGACATCCAAAATTAAAGTAAATTAAATTTCCAACAAAAAATAATATATACATATAACTTTTTTTCATAAAAGTAACGGTTGCCGAGTTATTGACTTTGAAAAATTTTGATTTTTGCTATTCTTTTCACAAAAACATCATTTCCCTATTTTTTCTCGTTCATGGTTCTTGGTTTTGCTTCGATAAATATGTATTTATGTATATATGTTAATTTTATACATATATATACATATTAATGTATTCTATACACATGCAGACACACTTACATGAATGTATTATTTAGAAATGTGGACGTAAGGCAATATTAAATATAACAACTGAATTCAGTAAAATAAGAGTTTGAAAATTAATTTTAACAATTCATAAATATTTGATTTTATTGAATAACAACGTAAAATTAATCAAATTTACTTAAACCTATTATTACATATTTATATTTTTTTAATGTCAAAGTTCCAATTTGTATGCAAAAAGCTTAATGAGATCAAAACCTTAGGTGAAAAATATGTTTAGCAGTCTTCATTATCACTTAGGTGAAAAATATGTTTAGCAGTCTTCATTACAGTCGCGGATACAAGGGGGGGGGGGCAATGGTTGCAATTGCCCCCCCCCCCCACCCCCCCCCCCACCCCTGGGCAAGAATGAACTAAGCGTAAAATATGAATTTATTAAAATGTAATCAAAAAAAGGTTATTTCGTTATACGTTTATAAAGTTTTTTCTTGGGAGCGCAGCGTTGCAGCAAAAAGTGATTGTGCGTTGGCCGCTGGCTGACCAGGTTTAGTTAAGAAAAGTTCCGCTATACACAAATAGCCTTCAAATCCACTAGTCCGTGAGCCGACCGTAAGATTACGTATCTCATCGCGGCCACTTGGATGCCAACCGATAGCTTTAATCTAAACATTTACAAAACTGCTGGTCTGACGAGCTTTATCTGGTCGCAATGGCTAGAAAATGCACTTTTCAGGTTGCATTTTCCACTAAATGTACCTAGAATACAAACAGCTTATATAAATTGGGTATCAAATAAAAGCTAAGACTATCCTCTTCACGATAATATTGGTCGGACAGACTTCTTTGGCTGTTGCGACTAGTCCGACCAGTTTTTTAAAAAATGGTAATTTTTTAACACTGCGATTTACATCAGGGAAAACTGAGTAAAATCATATCAAATGGTTAGGAGAGTAGCCTTAACCACTTTTTTTTCATTTCCAACCCAGGATGCACAAAACCCCTAATTTTATAAAAGTGGTCGGACTCAAGGCAACAGCCGAAAAAAGTCTGTCCGACCATTGGTATCGTGTTGAAGACAGTCCTAGCTTTCATTTGACACCCCATTTGTATAAGTTGTTTGTATTCTAGATACATTTAGCGGAAAATGCAACCTGAAAAGTGCATTTTCTAACCATTGTGACCAGATAAAGCTTGTCCTGCTGGTCAGAGGATAATTGTAAATGTTTAGACTAAAACTATCGGTTGGCATCCAATTTTTGTGTGGCCGCGATGAGATAGGTAATAGGGTAAGTGGAAAGCTTATAACTTAGCTTTTAGATGTCAAAGTTAAGGTCTTTAATTAAAAGATAAATGTTAGGCTACATTACTGTATAAAATTTTATGAGAAAAGTCAATTTATTTCATACTAGGGAGAAGGTTGAATCCCAAATCGATTTTCAAAATGCTGTGAATGAAAAATTTCTAAATTTCAAGGCGGCAGGGGCACTTACATATCTTAATTTTCAACCTTAAAGTGAATTTTAATTTAAAAAAAAAATTAAATCTTTAAAAAATACGTCGATTTAAATAGCTTTAAAAATTGCTAACTTTGCTTCAAATGCTCGGATCTACAGGCTAAAGATATCTAATTAAGTTAAAATAATAAACTACATTTTTGTATAAAAGTTATTGAGAAATACCAAAAAAATTCATAGATACTGAAAGGGTGATTGAGTTCACACATTATGTTTTCGAAGATGTGACTTTAGCAAACTGCTTTCGAACACAATTCCTATGCAGTAAAATTTGCATTTGCCTTTTTGAACAGAAGACTTTTGCAGTTTTCGTTTGAGAACATTCTGCAAAATGCATTTTTGACGCCGATGACGTTCTGGAAAACGGCCTTTTACTGGAAAGGTTAAGTTAGGTTGTCACAGGTAGAGAAGAGGCTGAAAATCTCACTCGAACTTGAACGACATGTGCCAAATAGGAACATGCCACTGTTCTAATATGTTTTCCGAGCATAATTGTGGATCCAGAGGGAACTCATGTAAAGAAACCATGCTATAGCTACAAACTGCAAAACTTCATTTCACAAAGTTCAAAGTAGAGAAACCTGGCCCAAAATGGCATACCTGAGGAAAATGGCCCATATCTCGATTCGAAGTTTTGAAAAGCTACAATATAATTTTTTAGCATAGAATAAACAATTATGTTTATGTTTTTGAAATTGCCAGGTTAAAAAGTCACCAAAAAGATTTTTTTTAATGGTCCTTCCATGACACATACAAAAAATACTGGGGTAAAATGGCACACCAGTATTCCATTTAACCAAAGTTTGCGTTTGAGAACATTCTGCAGAAACAGTTCTTATTTAGTATAAACTTTATTTATTTATACTGTGCCATTTTGCCCAAAAATATGGTGTGTCATTTTGCCCGTTCATAGCTATTTTATTTAACGTTCCACATTAAGTTAGATTTAATATATTTTGGGCATTTTGGATTTTTAACTAGCAATAAATACTTTTTCTTTACAACATGCGCTCACCTCGTGCAACAAATTGATCCATTTTTAAACACGGAATTTTATTTTAAAATTCTACCTTTACTTTTGCACATACTCTTTTAGTGGCGTGGTTCAACATAAACTGACTTGCCAATTAAAATATTGCAGCTGAAAGCTTCCGAAATTTTGTTTTGAGCGAGTAGTGTTGCCAGAAAAACTGAAAGGCTGCGTTCACAAATTACCTTAATTCTGTTCCCTTACACGTTTTTTAACCAGTGTGCCATTTTAGGCCAGGTTCCCCCACCAGCTGTTCGAGAACTGTGGCAGTTATGAAAGAGTTTATTGTTTTCTTCAAATTTCAAACTCATCGACTCACATTGTTTTGTGTAGAGCGGTATGAAGTGTACTCAAATTTTCTGTAGACCTCATCAAGATTTTGGAAACTCACAAAAAATTGCCCCCCCCCTGAATGAAATCCTGGATCCGCGCCTGCTTCATTATGACTTTCATCTTCTTCGTCTTCATCAATTTCTTCTTCGACTTCTTCTTTGACTTCGCCTTCAGATTCTTGTTCATATTCATTATACCGATCCTCTTCAAAAGAACAAGTATCTATAAGTTCTTCCTCAATCAAGTTATCGATTCCTTGGTCCTCGTTCTCACCTCCAAAATCAATTAATCTGGCATTAAAACAAGACTGGCCATGACATTTTCCGCAAACTGGTTAACAAGACAGTCCAAATTTTCGACAAGTGCATTTTGAGCCACATCCCTTGTCACAATTGCAAAAAATCATTCTTAAAAGAATATCTGGAGCAGGAACTTGTTTTGTTTATTGTCTTGCAATGTCCATCCCCAATCTTTTGGATCAAGCTCATTTCCCAAACACTGAACTTGATAATAAGTTCTTAGCAAGTGTTTTTCTGCTGCACTCTCTGTTGGTGGTAGTAAGCTCAAATTTACTGCCGTATTTTTTTTTAATGACTTTGCAAAACACAAATAGCGATATTCATGGATGGAACTATCTTGAGATGAAACCCCATAGAGAGCAAGACATAATTGAATACCACTCGAAAAAATGGATTCCGGAGAAGCATGCGGTTGATTGAAAACCTGCAGTCCTGTTTCTAAGTCGGGTCGTCTTTTTAGTACTTTCAAGGCTTACGATTTACCTTTCTGATGAAAAACAGACGTGGTATCACAACCAAAGAAGGCGTGCAGAAACAGAACATGATCTTTTCAGCATCCATGATGTTTGAAACTGCCAGAAGAAAACAATTTCCTCTCAACTTTGTTTTTTTCCGGGCTAAAGAAAGAATATTTCCTTATCGACTGGCGCACGAGCTATGAGGACCAGCAAGTCGATGTCTTCTCCTACAACAACTGTTGTTTTAAAATTAGATTGTTGAATTGCAGTTTCAACAACCAAAACGTCTGCATCGGCTAGAAGCTTGTTGGAAAGCATAGAGATCAATCTTTGTTTGTTCTTATTGTTCGAAAGGAACCTGTCTTGTATCATTGTTACGTGCCTTGTTTCATCAAAAATGACATCAACAGCAGATGACTTTGATGACCGACGAAGCTGTTCCATTGCTTTTACGCTATTGCTGGTAGGTATGGTTGTATCCGTCGAATACGATAACGGCTTCTGAACCAAAATGTTTTTGAATGTAATGGACATAGGCTGCACAAATGGACCTAAATGAATCATTTTGATGCCATACAACACGGTGAACCAAAAATCCCCCATCGACAACATATATTACATCATTTAAATTTATTTGATTAAGTGCAGTAAAGATGGTATAAAACGATGATTTAATAGTTTTGCGCATTCCTTGCTCATTAAAAAGAGACAAAGGGTAAGTTAGGTTAGGTTGGAAGGGGTGATACTACGGCAAGCCGCACCATCTCACTCGGATCTCATTGGATCCATTGCGCTCCCCGGGGTATAGGTGGTTAGTGAGGAGGGATAGGGAGGGAGTTAATAGGAAGTTTTAGGTGTGGGGGGCCTCTTTGAACCATCCTGAGTTCTGAATGAATTTCAGGATGTTCTTTAGTGGCAAGACAGAGATGTCGCCCAGTTCGTCGAAGAAGTATTCTCCAAGGGCCTCTTTTCTGGTTCTAGCTAGGCTGGGGCATTCGCAAAGGAAGTGAGGGGAGCCCTCCTCTGCCTCATCATCATGACACCTTCTACATAAATCCGATGAGCTGATGCCCATTCTGTTCAATTGGGTTCCCATTGAGTTGTGGCCCGTAAGGACACCAACCATGAGAGATAATTGAGGCCTGCTTAGCTTGAGTAGGTAATCAGTTTTTTTCTTTGAAATATTTGGCCATAGATTCCTAGAAACGCGACAAGTGTCGATGGATGACCAACTGACATTTGCAGCCTCCAAGAAACTCTGGTGTATTCTGCTTTTTTCTTGCTCCAGTGGCATGAGCACAGAGGCTTCGATTTGGCTCGGATCAAGAGATGAACCGCTTTTGGCCAGTTCATCCGCCATTTCGTTCCCGTGAATATCCCTATGTCCTGGAACCCATCTTAGGGTTACTGTGTTCGTTGCATTGAGTACTCTTAGCTCGTTCCGGCAACGGTCGACTAGTTTGGACTTTGTGGTGATTGAGCAAATGGCTTTAATTGCCGCCTGGCTGTCTATGAAAATATCAATACTGTTGTTGACTAATTACACAAAGGGTAAGGAGCTAGTTCATACTGTAAATAGTCACGAAGCTCATCATTTGTTTTCTTCGTCATTAAATAAATATAAATATGTAATAATAGGTTTAAGTAAATTTGATTAATTTTACGTTGCTATTCAATAAAATCAAATATAGATGAATTGTTAAAATTAATTTTCAAACTTTTATTTTACTGAATTCAGTTGTTATATATTTAATATTGCCTTACGTCCACATTTATAAATAATACATTCATGTAAGTGTGTCTGCATGTGTATAGAATATATTTATATGTATATATATGTATATAATTAACATATATATACATAAATACATATTTATCGAAGCAAAACCAAGAACCATGAACGAGAAAAAATAGGGAAATGATGTTTCTGTGAAAAGAATAACAAAAATCAAAATTTTTAAAAGTCAATAACTCGGCAACCGTTACTTTTATGAAAAGAGGAGTGCCTCAAGGAACTATATTAGGGCCAATTTTGTTTTCTATATTTATTAACGACCTCCACAACGCATCATCTTTCTCGCTCGTTCATCTTTTTGCTGACGATGTTCAGTTACTCTTTTCTTGCTCAATAAATGATATTTCCTCCTTTATCTCTTCTGTTAATGCTGACCTTCTTTCAGTTCATACATGGGCTTCACTTAATAACTTGAAATTGAACCCAGACAAGTCACAGGCAATAGCGTTCTACTTTCGGCCAGTTAGTAATATTTTGGATCCGATTGTGTTAGATAATGTTATTATCCCATTCCCATACCAGAGTAAGGTTAAAAGTTTGGGTTTTATACTTGATGAAACTTTATCTTGGAAAGCTCATATAAACAGCCTAATAAGCCGAATCAATTTTATCTTGCGGGAACTCTATAATATAAATGACTATTTATCACTCCATATTGAAATTCGACTAGCCAAGGCTCTTCTGGTACCCCACTTTTTGTATGGTGCTGAAATGTTTTCAGGTGCTACTTGTATAGTGATATCGAGATTAAGATTATGTTTTAATGATGTCATCAGGTATGTTTATTCAATTAAAGGCAATATTACACTAGCATATAAATATGGCAAGTTTGCCATACAAATATGGCCCAAAAAGGTCATATATAAATGTGATAGACATATTTATATGACAACATATATATGACGCCACATATATGACGATGATTTTGAGCCATATACATATATGACATAGTGTAATATCGAAACAAAGGCGTTGTCATATATATTTGGAAGTTTTGTGTCATATATGTATAAAAATCGATTGATTTTGTATGTTCATGTTTGTCATACAATTTTATTGTTTATCGTTGGAATAGGGATCAAATCAAACAAGAAGTCTTTATTTATTTTATCTAACTGTATAATTTTTTGATTTGGGACATCGATATGATTTTTTCCTGCAGTAAAACTATTGGGAAAATGCAATATTTTAAC
Source organism: Dasysyrphus tricinctus (assembly GCA_963921185.1). Lineage (NCBI taxonomy): Eukaryota > Metazoa > Arthropoda > Insecta > Diptera > Syrphidae > Dasysyrphus > Dasysyrphus tricinctus. The sequence continues at coordinate 205,822,476 of OY992531.1, forward strand.
CAATTGTTTCCATAATCGTGTTAGATAAAAAAATAAATAGGAAAAAAATAGTAGAAACAATGTCATTTTATCACTCATGTGAATGCAGCATAGGTGTATGTGCTGTAAAAGATAAATGTCGTTTATGTCAAGGATTTCGTGGCACTAAATAGTCCTTAGGGATGCGATCAATTATTGAAGATGGCAAGCTAAAATTCTCAGAACAAAAAAAATGGTTCTTTTGATGCACTTTTCGGCCATAACACTGCCAATTCATGATGGCAGGAGATGTTCGCTTTCACCTTCAATTAACTACTTGCGAGCTCTGACATTTATAACACTAATTTTTATCCCACCTCAAAAAAAAAACTGTTATTCGCGAAACTTTTTTTCGCACCTTTTCCGTTTCCTCCACTGTAATTTCCAAATAAAATATTCTGTCAAATAATTTGATTTTCATATATTTGATATTTCAAAGCTAGTGTGATAGCCAAATAAAGCTTTGTCATATACATATGTATACATATGAACAAAAACTATTTGACGAAGCCATTTGTCATATAAATTGGACATATATATATGGCATAGTGTAATAAAATTAGTCATACATTGAAAAGCTTTGCCATATTTTATATGGTATCATTAGCCATATACAATATATATGATAGTGTAATACCGCCTTAAGAGAAGAGAACACATTTCTGATTTTATTAAATCTTTTCTGGGGATGTCGTTTCCGGCGCTTTTGAAACTAAGAATTCTTACAACTTTCCATAAAACAATTTTTAAGTCGATTCCAGAGTACCTTTTCAGTAAAATTGTGCTTTTGAGGAACACAACTTCTTATAATAGGATTTCTATTCCCAGACACAGAAGAACTCAGCAGGAAGGCCTCCCAACTAACCCTGATGAACTTAGGAAAATTTTCGTTCGTTTCCATGAATCTTTCAGACTTACTCCCGCTGATGTTGCAAATGATTTAGCGTCTTTCGCCTCGTATGTTAAATCTAAGCGTATTTCTCATTTGCAGAGGAGTCGTTCCAACTTTAATAGTTTTTTTCGTTCCCAATCCTCCTATCTCCTCTAATTATCCTCCAAAATGCTTGTCCCTTTATTACCAGAATGTCAGAGGGCTTCTTTTTTCTAATGAAATACTTGATTGAAAAGAAATGTTGTTCTTAAAAACGTTTGAGTGCAATACTTGGTTGCCAAATTATGCAAAAATTAAGTCAAAATACTTATTGATGAATAAAATAATCATAAATGAATGTTGTCCAAAGATTTACTTTTATTTTTGACTTCAAAAGATTTCTCGCTGAACCGCCATTTTGTTTTAGTTTCTAGACGTTTGTATGGTGGTTTTCTAAAAGAGGCACTATTTATGTATAGATAACAACAGACATTTAATTTTTTCGTGATATGTTTTCATTCGAAGAAAGAGTGTCACAAATTAATTTGTCAGTACCTTGGTAGTATTTTTTAGGCATGTTATAACATTTTATTGGTTGATTATCAGAATTTTGTATTCCTTTTAACGACATATCGTCGCCCTTAAAGAAGACCGGCATAACTCAAAAATCTTGATTCTTCAGAAAACGGGTTTAAAGTTTTTGAGTCATACGATTTTTCATAATAATTATTTTTTTTAATATTAAGAATTTTTTGAATTTTTTTAAATAAATTAGGCTAGCTACTTCTATATTTTGTTTATTTAAATTCAGCAAAAAAAATTAAAAAATGTACGACAAAGGTGAAAAAAAAAGATTTCCCAGACCCTCTCCGAATTATGTCATTTTTCCGGAAAAAAATTATGATATTCAGATAAGCTTTTTTTTTATTTTGGAGTTAGTTCACCATATAATTAAAAAATAAAAACGATTTGTTGGGAGAAATTTCATTTTAATGCATTTTTATAAAATATTTAGAAAATATATTTATAAAACAGTTATAAAAAAAAATAAATTTTTCTTTTGAGAACAAAGTCTTAGACTTTACAACGAGTTTATTATTTATAAGTAAAATTAATTCACAGATTTTTGTTCTTGCCTTAAGGCCTTAAAATTAAAGTGGCTTAGAAATTATTATCTTACCTTAAAGATTTAGGTACATATTGTTTTATTCATAAAGCCATTTCGTTACATTGTTGCAGTCTTGAAGATCTCCCATTTCCCAATAAGTTGAAAAAAATAGTTTTCTGTCATTCTCTGTGAATTTTTTTGAACATTCTAGCCTACATTTCTCGTCACATGGTGGTCCCATTTCTCTTCCACGTATAAATCTTTGGGACTTCGAATTTGATTGATAAGACTTACCGGAATTTCTTAATCTTTTTGCCATGTTCTTTTTCCAGTGCTTTGGATTAGCTTTCCGCTTTGGTGTTTGTTGAGATGACACATCTCTGACTAGAGCTTCAGCTAGAACTTCAGATCGACTTTCAGTTAGACCTTCAGATGGATCTGCAGCTAGACCTTCAGCTCGACTTTCAGCTATACCTTCAGATGGATCTTCAGCTAGACCTTCGGCTGGACCTACAGCTAGCCATTGAGCTGGACCTGCAGCTATGCTTGAGTTGTAACTGCTTATGCTTGAGTTGGAACTTAAGTTCTCCTGGTCACCAAAGTTAGGGTCAGCATCAATATCGTCGTCTGAAAAATCGCCAGATTCACTAGTAGAAAATGTCTCAGTTTCCAAATCTTCAGCTCGAGAAGTGCACGGGACGGGTTGATTTTCGATCTGCATTGAGGTAGTTTGGGGCGAATCCACAACAGCAGGCATGTCCACAGGTGTCAAAATTACATCAGTTTCTAAGATTTCAATAGATTTTTTTTTTCAAAATGCAATAGAAAAAATGTAAAGACATAGGAACATACCTGTTTGGGACATTGTGGGTGCATTTGCATGACGAATAGTAAACGAATTTGAGGTAGAATAACTTCTAGATTCACATTCATTATTTTTCTTAGCTCTAGCCAATTTAAGAAGCAGTTGTGAACGCTGCATCTTGATGTTGAAGTATCTGCACCTAAAAAAAACACGAATAACTTAAATTAATCATTCATTCTAGAATAAAATTGAAAAATTACTGATACCAAACTATAAAAAAAAATTATGATAAGTGACAAATTTAGTTTTATTTCAAAAATGAAATTAAAAATTGTAGATTATAAGAAAAACAAGTTATAGTAAAATGACATAATTTGATAAAAGAAATTGACGGAAATTTTTTTTCATATGATTAGTCAAAAAAATTATAAAGAAAAACGGCATAAGTGTTAAAAGTGTCACTGTAAAACTATGTTTTTTTAAATTTATCAGGAAAAGTGGCACATTTTGTTTTAAAACATAAAATAAATTAAAAACTGGTACTTACTTTATCGAGAAAACTGGCACAACACAAGTTAGTTCGTTTTTGCACTAAATTTACCGACAAATCCTTGGCACAAAACGAACTTATGCCACTGTTTCACAAAATAAATAGGTCCGATGACCTCGAGCAACTGGCAGATACTAAATTATGTCAATGTTGATCATAAACAAACAAGGAAAAGGAACAATGTGACATTTGGAAAAAAATCCATCCAGCGGGATTCAGAAGAGCTTCAGTTATGCCAGTTTGACAGAAAGATAGAGAATTTTTTTTTTATTCGATTGGCATCATTAACTCAAAACTCGTGTTTTTTGAGTTATGCCGGTCTTCTTAAACAGCGACGATATGTTAAAATTGTCCTGGAAATAATTTTTCCCATTAGTATAGAGAAATTAGGTCACATAAACTGTCTTAATGTCAGTATCGTGGATGTCAGTACCGTGGCCACGTGAACTTTAATTAAATTATTTCTTGCAATAATATTTACTTTGTACCAATTTTCTTTATTAAAACGGTAGCAGTACCTCGAAAGAGCCAAACAAAAACTATTCCGTGCAATAAAAACTAAGTAATAGCCCAGCAAAATGAAAAGGGTTGCCATTCGGAAGAATAGACAACAAAAACGAAAAGGTTATACATATTTATAGAAAATAAGGGAAGTAAGAAATGTCAAGAGGTCTAAACATAACCAGCCTTATTGTGAGTTTCACCCGGAAAATATTTCACCCGAAAAATTTTTGTTCCCCCGGAATTTTAAAAGCTATTGTAAGTTCCACCCGAATGAAATTTCACTTCGAAGAAACATATGTTTGTTTTGACAACTATTGTGAAATACAAATTTGAGGATTTGAAAATAAATGCATAAATAATTGTTATTTAAAAAAAAGTTGTATCCGTATTTTTTTTTAATTCAAATTCTTTAAATATGCATAGTATAGCGCTGCGTATCCTGTCTGAAGGAGAAGAAATGATTGAGGAGCGAGCAATTCGAAGAAGTTTGAGGGATAACTCTAATTCTTTAGAGATGCGTGATTCCTTGTACGAATGAAAATCTTTTTGTTTTTAAAAATAAAGTAGTTCATGCGTATTTTGTTCAGGTTTCATCAGTACTACAGGCTTAATAAACCAGCATTTAAATATTTGTTGGATGTGCTTACCAACTCCTTGCCCACACCGAAACAAAAATTTGGTATACCACTTATTGTGAAACTCGCCGCCTGTTTACGTTTTTTTGCAGAAGGTGGATACCAAAAAGGAGTTGGGAAGGACCACGATGTTGGTTTGGCACAATCCACTTTTAGTCTGGTACTCACTGAAGTCCTGGATGTTCTTGAACAGACACTTTGCGTTGAATGGATAAAATGGCCAACACTGGAAGAACAGCGAAAAATCATTCATGACTTTTATTCCAAGTACAGGATACCTGGTGTTACAGGCTTTATCGATGGTACACATGTTAACATTATATCTCCTTCATCAAACAAGCATTTATTTTATAACAGAAAAGGACATTGTAGCTTGAACGTTTTACTTGTAAGTTAATTATGGTTCCTTATTTTCTAAAATGAAAGATATCTACCTACCTATGTGTACTTACATAATTTAACAGGTATGCGATAGTGAACTAAAGATTCGCTTCATAGACGCTACGCATCCTGGAGCCTGTCACGATTCATTCATTTGGAATGTTAGTGAGCTCCGAGCGAAAATGGAGCAGGATTATTTGCAAAACAGCAGAAATGTTTGGTTGTTGGGTAAATTTTTAAAACGAACTTATAATTCTGTGGTGTTTGATAACCCCAAAGTTCACTTTACACTCAGCTAGAGCCTAAACTGATTGACCTATTTACTTCAAATTTAGAATATCTATAAACATATTTTCTTTTTTAAATTATGCTTCGAATTTGAAGATAATCGGTTTACCTGTATAGGGTCTAGCTCCATGTAAAGTAGACGTGAAGAAGAAAAATTATTTGATTTTTAGGTGATGCTGGTTACCCATTAGAACCGTGGCTTCTAACTCCTTATAGAACACCTAATAGTGGATCAACTGAAGAAAAATTTAATGAAGTTCACTCGAGGTGTCGAAATATAATTGAGAGAACCAACGGTGTTCTTAAAAACAGGTGGCGATGTTATTTGAGTGCAAGGGAATTGTACTACTCCCCAACAAAGGCTGTCAAAATTATAAACGTTTGTTCAGCACTGCATAATATATGCATATACTATAAAAGCGAATTGGCCTCTTCAAACTCAACGTCTGATATAGAAAGTAATTTGGTGGATGTCGTTGAAAACGTGCAGTCTGTTGGACTGAACTCAAGTTATCTGACAACAAGCCAGCGCATTCGTACAGACATAGCAAACTCTCTTTGATTTTTAATATTTTGAATGTAATAAAAACAAATAACCATAATTAAAAAATAAATAATTCACTTTAATTAAAACAGTTTAATAAAAAGGAAAAACAAAAAAGGATAAATTCACTTTATCTTATAAACTACCTTAAGAAAATAAGTCACAGCTCATTTTAAAACTAATATGGGTTTCTTAATTAAGTTTTTTTTAATCTTATGTATCTCTTTATGTAAAGTATAAATTCACAGCTTTCATTTTAAATTGAGTCACTTATTAACTTATCATCTATGTATGTAAAACAAAATTCAGAATCCATATCCAATAAATTGATTTGTTTGCAAAAAGTTTTTTGTACGAAACCAATTATCTTAAACCGCGGGGTTATACAAATCTCGTCCCCGCATAATTTCAATCTTAAGCTCTTCCAGTTCTAACATTTTACGGTTTTTCTCAATGTAATTTTCAAGCTCAGACTTACGAATTTTTTCCATTTCTATATTATGCCGCTTCTGTTCTTTTAACAGTTCTTTATTTATATCACCCAGGCGATCCATTGAACGGTACAACTTTTTAATGCCACTCTGGACTTGTGTGTTGTGATCTTTCATTATAGAAATCGCTTCAATCACTTTTGCACAAAGTTTTTTTTGAGTTTCCAGCTCCTCTACGACAACTTCGTTGGTAGTCATTTTGGAACACTTCCTTTTTTTCGTGGTTTGAGATGTCAAAGTTGGATGAACGCTATTGTTTTCCCTTAAAGCTTCTGTTTGAGAAATAGAACCAGCAGGTGAGCACACCACATTTTCATCGTACTGTCCATTTGTGTCCATAGCTTCCTCCAGCAAAATTTCATATTCGCTTGGTTTGGGAGTAGGTATATCGTCTAGTCTTATCTTTTTGGGGCGAGACAACCCAAAAGAATTCGATGTACCCACTCCCTCCACTGCTTCTTTCATCCCAACGAGTTCGAATATCGCCTCTTCCGTAGCACAGTGGGTACCTCCATAGGCCAAAATTCAAAAAATTAAATGTCTTTAATCAAGAATTCAGACTATCAATAAGGTTCTTCAAACTCCCTCTAAACCAAAACAAAAAAATATTTTGATGCATTACTTTTTTTCATTCCGTTATTGCCATCCAAAGTTAACATATAATAAAACATACAGCTCGCTTATCGTGGCAGTTTCTTATTAAAGAGCTTGTGGTAGTGATAACTTGTGTTAAGAAAGTGTGAGCAATATTTAATTATTATGGATATTAAACAAGAAGGTGAGTACTTTCTAAAAACATACATTTTATTATTTAATAACATAAAGGGTCCGTGTAATTGGACCCCTGCGCGAAGCACTTTTTGTAACTTTTTTTTAGCATTGTTTACAGTAAATAAAAGATTTTTTTGATTTGCCTTCAAGTGCCCACTTCAAATGAGGAACTAAAATGAAGATTAGTGTTCTACCTTTTCAAATAATAAAGTAGTTTTTTCCCGTTTTTTCATTTTTTCGAGCTATAACAGTTTAAAAAACCATATTTCGTTAATTTTCAGATTTGAAAAAAAAAACAAAAAAACTGTGTTGACTGATCCTTTTATCGTTGGTAAGTGCTGGTTATCAATGCATAATTAAACACAATTTTTTATTTGATAAATGGCTTGGATGTCGAGGAAATAATACAACATGGTCAACGCAAGCCAACCAAATACTGGAAAACATTAAATGCAGTTGGCCATATCAAGGTGTTGAGAATATTTAATTTGATCTCTTCTATGACCGAATTTATTTCGTGTGCAAGAAGTTGACAGAATTTTGGAAGAAAAATAAAGCCAAAAAAAAATCAATTACGAAAAATCAGTCCTCTTGGCTTGATATATCTGAGACTATCTTTTTAAGTTATCCTGACGAAAATTATTCTACACAAATCTAATCTAATTATTCTACTTCTAATCTAAATCTAATTTTCCAAATATTTTTTTTATGAATTTGTTTAAATTTTCTTTTTTATTTTGTAAGTTAAAACAAATTAAACAATAATAACAGTGTTAAATATAATATTAATTCAATCAAGCAAACAAATAAAACAAAAATTTTAAAATGAATATATTTTTTTAATTTGCAAAAAGAACAATTTCAATGGGTGTGGGATAAAACTTTGTATGGGCTGCTTGTTAAAAAAGGCGTTTTCCACATAATTCTGTTTAATATTTTTTTATTTTTAAGGAAACCATTTGATAAATAAGATTTTTGTCAAAAACGCCCTCAAAAGTGGGCGTGGTCAATATTTAGCAAGATTATTTTTTTTGCATGTTTTTACGGCAACTCGTTACGTTTTCTAAGAATTTTTTACAAAAATCAAAAGGTTTGTAAAAAAAAACGCCCCAAAAGGGGGCGTGGTAGAAAATGTTGTACACAAAATTATATCAAATCACGTTATCTACAACTTTCTACAAGAACACAACCATCATTTATTTCAACTTTGACGCTTAGAAGACTTTTTTTTTAAAGTGGGCGTGTCAGTGGGCGGAAATTGAGTCCGAAGATACATTTTACTACCTTTAACCATGTCTGAAAATTTCACTCAAATCGGTTGACTGGTTCAGATTTTATAGATTTATGACCGCCTCTCCATACAACCGGACCCACAGTGCGTAGGTGAGAACATTTTGGTTTTGTTTGGCCCACCTCCTGTACCTCTCTGATGCAATTTATTGGATGCCGCCTTTTGCCGAACGTAGCGCTTTTGGTCTGTCCAAACCTAAGTACATATACATAAGCATGTTTTAATTTTGTCGGTAGTGTACAAAATAACCCCATTCCTTACTTTTTTCCACTCAAATACACTCTTCACTGGTGGCCCTGCACTGTTCAGCTCCGAGGAAAGATGTTTCCAAAACTCGTCCACTTTCTCCTAACTAGATTTGGTGAAACCCTTCGCAATATCAGGCTCCCCCTACATTTTACTAAGCAGAATATCGCTTTGGTTTTTGTTTGTTGTTTTGCTCCTGAATTTTCAAGAAAAATATTGATTTGTTTAGTTTGTTATCATTAAGAAAAAAATAAAAACTTACATTTCGCTTCTTGTACTTTTGTATTTCACCGACTAAAAATAAGTGAAAATTTAACCTGTCAATTGTTTGACATTCCGCCCGAAATGAAAGTTCACAATAAGGGGAATTTTTCGAACATGAAACATTTTCCGGGTGAAACTCACAATAGGGGAAAAGTGAAATGTCAATTTTTTCGGGTGAAATGTTGTTCGGGTGAAACTCACAATAAGGCTGAACAGTTAATCTAGAATCTCAACAAAAATAAGGTCAAAAAGAGAGAAAACAAAATACAAATACAAAAAAAGTAAAAGAGCTTCATTATCGTCTATTCCAGTTTTAGTACATTTCACCATATTTCTTGTTTTTTGAAAGTTGTAGCAAAATGCTTTTTCAGTTTTTATAATCTGACTAAATGAAGCCACAAAAACAAAACAAAAATTGTGTCCAATAAGTTTTAATTTTTGATTTTTTTTTTTTAAGAATCACAGTTGGCAGAGAATCACCCATATACTTATTTTAGCAAATAGAAAATATTTCATCAAAATGAGATTTTCCTCAACTGTTTATTTACTTTTGAATGGTAGGTACCTATCGTTTTTTTTTGCATAAGAGCAAAACATTTTTTTTATATTTTTAAGAGTGTTGAAAAATCGTTACGTTCTGAGTTACAAAGCAAAGTTTAATGTTTGTTTGTCCTACAGGCAAAATAGTACGAAAAGTCTTTCGAATAAAAAAAAAAAATTAGTACCATCATGAAACTTGGTGAAAACGTTTCATGTACTATGAGAATGAAAAATCGAAAGAGTCTATGAAAATATTTCGCATGGAAGGGTGTTTTTTCGAGGGGGAAAGGTGGGAAGTTGTGGTGTATCAAACATAAGCGCAACATAAGCATATGGCACATGTTTTTAAGGTAGTTTTGAATGCTGAATCAAATGACCCTTTAACCTTAGGTATTTTTATAGACTCTTCTTATTATTGCTTTTCATGATAAATGAACCATTGATGCCAAGTTAACCGACGGACCATTATTTTCAACTGGTTTCCGGTAATATTTTACTTTATACTGAAAATATAGTCATCCTTACATAAAAATGACAATAACTTTTTTTTTACGGAGGCCGTATCGACTTGGTTTTGGTGTCATTTGATTCAGCATTTAAAACTACTTTAAAAATATATGTCATATGCTTATGTTGCACCGAAGTTAATTGTTATGTTAGATACACCACAACTTTATTAACGGGAAATTGTTTGCAAATTTTCTGTCAGAAACCATAGGAAAAAAAACCTAGTCTTGGAAACTTGGTGAAAATTTCACGTTACCACACAGTCATATTTTTTGAGAGGGGTTTCAAACCGCCTTTGTTGGTTCCTGTGAATAAGTGCAGTGCTAGAACTTGTTGAACCTTTGTTGCAATCTTTTGTATATGATTTATAATGATAAATAAATACCTAAATAATTTTGCCAAAGGCCATATCCGGAGTTTCGGAGTGTTTCCATGCTCGATAGCAAAAGTTAAAGATAACGGTTGACAGAAATGTCTGGTGATAACACAGGGGGAGAAGTGAATAGAGGAGAATCATGAAAGAATGAGCGAAGGCGAGGAGGATAATAATTTATTGATAGAAGATAAGGAAAGGGGTCTAAGTAAGACTGATCATTGGATCTGTAATCTGTTGAAAACATAGTGTCTATACGAGTATCTACATACTACATATTATATAATTTAGGAAACTATACTAACTTGGATGAGGCAGCAGAAGGAAAATTGGTGTCGGTGTGGTGGAGGATGCAGGTGCGTTATTAAAGTGGAGAAGCACATAGAATTGAATATTGCGTAGGATAAGGTAATTGGTGAGTGATTAGGTGTACGGGTTATGGTGAGATTGCGTTGGTAATGGAATATTTAAGATAATGATTGGTTTGGGGTTAAAAATATGAGAGCTACGAAAATAATGATACTTGGCTTCAGATTTGAAATTGAAGTTTGAACGAATATTTGTAGGGGTGGCTTTGATGAGGTACGATCATTGTATATCAAATCTATAGTATTCTTATGAAACACGATTTTGTAGGTAGACATTTGGTCGATAGGTTCGCTGTGATCGCCTTACCGAGATCCCTTAACAAAAATTAGTATTACATTTGGACGCATAGATGGCCACGAGCTTTTTTTCTTCATGAGAATACTATAGAATTTATATACAATGGTACGATGACGTTCGAGATGGTAGGAGAAACAGAATGAGTGGTTGTGCTTGGGGTTAAATTCGAAGAGACCCTTTGGTACTGCGTTTACAATGGAGCAGGGTTACTAGTAGTTAAAATTTTTTGTTGGCATAATGTTTAGTGTGTTGAACTGTCATGCCGAAGGTCTGGGTTCGATTCCCAGCTGCTGCCACCTTAAAACAGAGGCGTTTTTCCCGAGGTGCTGCCTCTTGCGAGGAACTGACAAATCCTCCAAGAGTATACTTGACATGAAAAAGTGCTTCTCATCTAGCCGTTCGGACTCAGCAAAAAGTTGTAGGTCTCCTTGCCTCTTCATTCCTGTCAACAACATGCACTCAGGAATGGTGGAGAGTTGTAAGTCATTAGGCCCTGGTTCTCCACGAGCTGTTTCGCCACCAAATTTATATATATTTTATTCTATGGTTACTTGGAGGGTTTACATAAATATTATGTTGGGAAGAAGAATGATCGCGATAAGGGTAGTCAAGGTTAGGGGAAACACTAGGTAGATAAAGGGGGTTTATAGTATTATTCGTATTTTAAAAATACGAATGAATATCATAAAGGGATCTAGTATGGGTATTTTAGAATCTAGAATTAGAAAAGTTAGGAAAAATTTCCATTACATTCATCACATCAAGTTGAATCGTTCCATTATCGGGAGCAAGAATAGAGCTATTCTTCCTTTACTGGAATGAAGATATTAAAACTGATATAGCTGAAATGTGTTTGTATTCGATGTCGAAGTATCATTGTTTTTGGAGCGGGTGAGGCCAAGGATGTGGCTGTTGCATGTTGAGGTGAGAGCAATGCAGTGGTGTAGGGAGTCCATTGGGGGCCCACTATCAAACATTACAGAGTGTATTTCACCGCTGCGTTTGACATCTGGGATGTTTTATACGACAAGACATTGAGTTCACCGTAGCGTTGAGACGCAGCGTGAAACGGGACATTTTATGAAATAACAGATATTTTTTTAGTTCATGACTGATGCAGTGTGAAGGTAAAATAATTTCAAACCAGTTACAAACCAGTTTCGTACCAATTTCAAACCAATTTAAAATCAGTTTCAATCAAGCTTCGAACCAGTTTCTAACCAGTTTCCAACCATTTTCAAACCAATTTCAAATCAAATCATGAATTTGACAATTTTACACTCAAATCTTTCGAAATGGATGGTTTAAAAAATTGTATAAGAAAATTTAGAAAGAAAAGTTAACAGAAACCAACAACAAAAATCGAAAAATTTATGATTTCAAAATTTTTAATAAATAATTGCGCATAGCATGCATAAACAAAATAAAAAAGAGGCTCAAGGGTTTAATATGGCATTTTTAAAAAGTCATTTTTATTCAAAACTGCAGAAATTTCTCTTAAAACCACCCCTTATTTGAAAAGTGTGAAGACTTAGAATTTAATTCCAATAAAACTACAAGATACTAAAAATAAAGTTAAACAAACAATTCATATCACAGTTCATGTTCATGGATATTACAATTAAGATAAAATCAAATCAAAATTTTTTTTGACAAGTTTACTTATCGCATAATTCAGATTTCAATATAAACTCATAAATTATTTAACTGTTGTTTACAAAGAAAACAATTAAAATCGATTTGTGAATTGTGATTTACAACAAACCTCTTCAAAAAAAAAACCAAGACAAAGCCCAAAGAAATTATAAGTGTGCATCAGATATCGTTAACAATATACCCCCTCAAATGGTTCCAATTTTATTTTGCACAAAGTTTGCAGCTATAAAGATTAGGACCTCACATAGGTTGCGCTCTTTCCTGCCCACCATCATAGGCTTTATTATGAGTATAACCTCTTTATTCGGCCATTTATTCCCAAATAAAAATTTATTTATTATGTTTTATGTAACTTGGGAAATTTTTAAGATTAAAATGTCAAAAATAAAATAGTTAATTGTATTGATATCGAATACAATATATCGATAAGAACCCATCAGAGCATGATAGGGAACCACAATGGCATAAAAACATTCACATTGCCTTCCTATAAAAGGTGAAGCTCACTGCAAAAATTGCTCAAATCAAAAACAAAGTCAATCAATCAAAATCATGTTATACATAACTTTCGTGGTAGTAGCTCTGGGAGTACTTGGAAATGGTAAATTTTAAATAATGGTTAAATCCCTATTAGGAAATGTGACTTACAATAAATGTCTGTAGTTCAAGGTTTTCCCGCACAATTTGAGGATCTTGAAGGCACTGACATTTGGCCAATTCCACAAAAAAATGGAACCATTCGTTGGATGACTCAAGAGGCTGCAATATTAGAAGCATTACAAGAAATAGTAAAAGGAGTTGTATTGAATATAAAGTCAGACAAAGTTCGTTTCTTCTTGTACACTCAACAAAATCCAACAGAAGCCATTGAACTAAAAATGGACGATGAAGAATCCTTAAAAAGCTCAACATTTGATCCTGAAAATCCAACAAGGTAAGTTCAATCAAAGTTGACATCAATAACCCATCAGACCTTCATACTAATAATTAATTATTTCAATCTAGAATTATGATTCACGGCTTCAATGGTTATTATGAGGGTGAAGAGAGTACCGTGATAAGAGAGGCACTTTTGCTAAGTGAAGAGAAGCGACAATTCAATTTCATATCGGTCGATTGGAGTGTTTACAGTGAGACTATTAACTATATCTCGGCAAAAAATAAATGCTCCAAAACTGGCAAGATTGTTGCAGAGTTCATAGATTGGATGCATGATAGTGTCAATCTTTCATTTGATACCCTAGCCTTGTATGGGCATAGTCTGGGAGCACATATTGCTGGATTTGCTGGCAAGAACATTCAACGTGGAGTAATCAATACGATTATTGGATTAGATCCAGCTATGCCATTGTTTAGTATAAAGAGTACAAAAAATCGTTTGGCCGACACAGATGCAAAATATGTCGAAACTATTCATACAAATGGTGGACTTTTGGGAATCTATAATCCCATTGGAAGGACATCATTCTATCCAAATGGTGGAAGAACTCAACCTGGTTGTGAAAATGATATTGCTGGTGTTTGCTCTCACATAAGAAGTGCCTATTATTTGGCAGAAGCATTAAGATTCCCCCATAGGAATGGACTACAAGGGATCAGATGTAGAGACTTTGAGAGTCTTAAGGAGGGCAATTGCAATCAGTATGCACCTAGATCTAATTTGGGTGATCCAAATAATGCTGAACATTCAATTGGGATATTCTATTTGGAAACAAATAGTGAGTCACCGTTTGGAATTTACAATAATGATAAATATTAGAAATACTTTTATGAAATATCATGCTTATATTAAGCATGGAATAAAGAATCTTATAAATTTTAAGTAATATATGCAGAAAAAAGAAAGATTTTTGATTTAACGAGGGCGTCAATATGTGCCCTTTACTCAAAGGTGAATCATAGGTATTAGAGTTCAGCATATCGAAATGGTATTCATGGAAAATGATAGACATTCTGTCTTCGCGTCGTAAAATTGTAAGGCAACGACAGATGTTTCTTGAACGATCCTAAAAGCTGTTTGTGGCATTTTGTTAAAGTTTTTTTAAAAAAAAATTTCTTTTCTTCTTCCATTTAATTATTATTGTTCTTTTAAATTTTGTGTCACCTCAGCTAAGAGTTATCGGCCATTTTCAAAAACGTCATCTGCGTCGTCAAAAATGCATTTCAGAATGCTTCATCTGCGGTGCAGCTGTGCAGCAAAAAAATCGAGTTCACCATAAAAAAAATAAAGAAACCAGAGAGTGCGTTCGTAAACATGAAATGCGTTTGCAAGTAAATTGAATGACTTTGACCAAACCGATTTTGCAACAGCAGGACGATTGCATTTATTACAATTGCAATCTGCTTCAAAGAATGACGTTTAAATTGACTTTGATTTGACGTTTTCGAAAACGGCCATCGTGTAATAGGAGATTTACTTTCTTTATTAATAACATGACGTACACGTTAACGATTTATTAAAATAGATTTCCCATAAGAGAAATTGACAGTTCGTTTACGATATCGTAAGCTTTGCGGAGTTTACAACGCTTACAATATGGGTATTCATGCAACAGCTTACGTTGTAAAGTTTAAAACTTCTTTCCGTCTCAATTTGTAAGGTAAATTTGACAGATTTACCAAACTTACAACTTAACCACGTTTACGACGACTTTACGCTGTTGCATGAATACCCTTAATGATTTTACGGCGTTGCGTGAAAATCCTAATGTTGTTTTTCATTGTTGAAAAGATTTGATATGTTTGCGAGAAGTTTTGTACTTTTTTTGTTTTATTAAAAAAAAAAGGTGAGTTCTAGATGAGATCTGAAGACGCAAAATGCGATCTTTCTAGCTTAGAAGATTTGTTCTGCATTCACCCATACTAGCAAACATTCTTCTGTCAAACGTCAAATCAAAATTGAACAATTTCTTTGTTTTGGTGCCAGTGACAAGTCCGATGTATTTTTAATTAAAACTGTTAAAACAATAAGAAGGTATCAGCTAAAATCACCCTGATAACAAAATCTGATCAATAGGTTCCGGATCCTATTCGACAGAATTATAAAAAGGTATCAGCTAAAATCACCCTGATAACAAAATCCGATCAATAGGTTACGGATCCTGTTCGACAGAATTTTCGCTAGTGAAAAACTGCAGCAATGTCGATAACATAGTTTGAAAATTTTAGATTAGTGAATACTCAACCCATCCACGTTCTATTTATAAACTTTGACATTTTAAATCCACCCCGAAAGTGTTGTGGATGCAAGTGAATTCATTGATTTCGCTGAGAACTCTTGCCAAGTAAACACACGGAAAAGGCAAAGCAGCAAGTTGAATTTTTAAACAGGAAATGAACAACAAATCGCTACCAGTTCGAGAAGATGGTGGATGCAATGAAAACTGACACGGATATTGCCAAAAATCTTACAATATTGGTTGAATTATTCAAAGAAATATCTCAAAGAAATGTTTGAGAGGAAAAAATTTAGTTTTAAAACAAAATTCATAATTTAAAATAAAATAGTTTTATTTTTTGATTTTACATACATACCTACATACATATCTACATATACGTATGGTGAGATTATAAATCTTAAAATTTTCACTCCGCTCGAAGAGGAAGCCATTCAGTTGGTGGCATTTTGTTTTCAATGTGGCTAAAAAGGGATGTTCAAAGGGTAGACACGGTGCATTCAAGAGGACACAAGCGTCCACAAGCTTTTTTTTTCAAAGCGAACCTCTGTCTATCAACTCCTACTCTCACCTCCAAGTGGTGAACATCGGGGGCCTAGTACCTTTAACTAAAGATGGGGTTCATATCCCAGTGGACTGTTTTAGGGGGCAGCAAACGAGAGAGGGGGGGAGGAGTGTTCCCACTAAGGCACTTCTCCTTCATCCAGGCGGCAGCGGAAGAATTCTCAAGATGGAATCAACGGTGGCGTCTACAGTTCCAGTTAGGCTGAACTACTTAGTGAACACCATATACGGGCTGCTACGACATATTCGGAGCTCAGGCCTATAAGGAGCGGTTAATCCGGCTCCCCGGCCTTGGAGTTATATATATAGGGTCTGGTCCTCCAGGTTGGGGGTCGTGCCATCGGGGTGACTTCCCGGCCACGTTAAGCTTTTTTAGTTGCGAAGCAACAACAAGCCTCGGATACGGACGGATTAACTGTTGACGAACCTAGCAAACGAAATAAGGACAACGAACTTCGGATCTGCACGTGGAATGTTCTGTCTCTCTATAGACCACGTGCAGCCGAACATTTAGCGGAGGCCCTAGACTGCTACAAAGCAGACATCACCGCCATCCAAGAAGTGCGATGGGATGGGCCGGGCAAGAGAAAACTGAAAGACTGCGATATATACTACGACGACTGTTACCGACCACAAGGGCAGCGTCTCTTTGGATGTGGATTCGTCGTTAGAGGCAGACTTAGGCAAGAAGTCTTGAGTTTCAACAATGTGAACGAGCGCCTCACGACAATTCGCATCAAGGCTAAATTCGCCAACATTAGCCTCATATGCGCGCATGCCCCCACAGAGGAAACAGATGACGACACCAAGGATGAGTTCTACGAGCTCCTGGACAAGACATATGAGCAATCCCCTAGCTATGACATTAAAATTGTCTTGGGTGATTTTAATGCCAAGCTAGGAAAAGAAGACGTCTTTGGTGGCACAATCGGAAGATATAGCCTGCACAACACCACCTCCGATAACGGACTCAGGCTAATCGACTTTGCTGCGGGGCGAAATGTTGTGGTAGCTAGTACGCAGCTCCCGCATCTCGATTTACACAAGGGGACATGGCGAATTCCTAGTCAATCAACCGCTAACCAGATTTACCACATTGCGATCGACGCAGGGCACTCCTCCAGTATCAAGGATGTACGAACGTTCCGAGGAGCCAACGTTGACTCGGACCACTACCTCGTTGTAGCCAAGGTAATGCTACGGATATCCAGACCAAAGTCAAAGCAGAGAAAGGAAGGAAGTTTAACGTCGGAGGGCTACAGTCGCAAGAAATCGCCAGGTCCTTTTCCGATCGAGTCTCTCGCACCCTCTTAAATAGTCCTATGCCACCAACTGCAAGCATCGAGAACCAGTGGAAGAATTGCCAGGAAGCCATCAGAGATGCCGCCTCTGACGTGTTGGGCTTTTTTCGACCACCACAGCGAAACCCCTGGTTCGACGAAGAATGCCGTCAAGTACATGCAGCCAAACAACAGCCATACAAAGCGGCACTGCATAGAAGGACCAGAGCTGCTCGCGAGCACTACGAGCAGAAGAGGAGAGAGGAACACAAGCTTCTAAGAAGGAAAAAGAAAGAGCATGAGAAGCGTGCGATCGAGGAATTAGAGGGATGCCACTGCAGGAATGAAGTTCGGAAGTTTTACCAAAAGGTTAAGAGAACCTGGCAGGGTTACAAGGCCCGGACCGAAGCCTGCAAGGACGATCAGGGGAACTACGTAGTAGAATCGCAGTCGGTGCTGAGGATATGGAAAAATCATTTCTGCAAATTGTATAACGGCGATGACGAACCGAATTCCGCTAACATGCTAATTTCACTATTCACCCTGGACGACGTAGGCCTACAATTCCGTCCACCCGATCTCGACGAAGAAAAGATAGCTATATCTAAACTTAAGTCCAATAAAGCTGCTGGAGCTGATGGCCTTGCGGCTGAGCTATTCAAAGCGGCTGGCGATGAATTGGTTAGGAGTATGCACCAGCTCATCTGTAAAATATGGTCGGAGGAAAGCATGCCCGATGAATGGAACCTCAGCATTGTTTGCCCGATCCTCAAGAAAGGTGATCCTCTGGACTACACCAACTACAGAGGCATCAGTCTTCTTAATATCGCCTACAAGATCTTCTCTGCAGTACTTTGTGAACGCCTGAAGCCATTCGTCAACAAACTGATAGGTCCATATCAGTGTGGCTTTAGGCCAGGGAAGTCCGCCATCGACCAAATATTCGCACTACGGCAGATCGTGGAGAAAACCCAGGAGTTTCAAATCGATACCCACCACCTTTTCATCGATTTCAAGGCCGCGTATGACAGCATTTATAGAGACGAGCTATATAGAGCAATGTCTAGTTTGGGCATCCCTGCCAAACTCGTCCGTTTGTGTAGGATGACGATGGAGAATGCACGCTGCTCCATCAAGGTCGGCAAACACCTTACCGGCACCTTTAATGTCAAAAAAGGTTTTAGACAAGGCGACGCGCTGTCATGCGACTTCTTCAACATCGTTCTTGAAAGAATAGTGCAAAACTCTCACGTCAACACTAGATTCACAATCTTTCAAAAGTCCGTCCAATTACTTGCTTACTCTGACGTCAGTGGTGCTTTTGTGAGTATTGAGAAGGAAGCCAAGAATATGGGTTTTACGGTGAATGAAAACAAAATGAAATATATGCTGTCAACAAGAAAGGACACCCAACACCGACGTCTAGGACAGAACGTCACTATAGACAGCTATAATTTTGAGGTGGTCAGAGACTTTGTCTACCTAGGATCCGCTATAAACTCAGCGAACGATACCAGTGCTGAGATCAAACGAATAATTACTCTTGCAAATCGCTGTTTCTTCGGGCTAAGAAGGCAATTGAGAAGCAAGACCCTCTCTCGAGCAACTAAACTGTCCCTGTATAAGACGCATCCCAGTCCTAATGTATGGTGCAGAGGCATGGACACTGCTAACGTTGGATGAGAGGAAAATTCTCCGGGTGATTTTTGGTCCCGTCTGCATAGATGGGGAATGGAGAAGAAGATACAACCACGAACTGTATGGGCTGTACAGTGACACCGACCTAGCCTCAAAAGTGAAAAGCCAACGACTAAGATGGCTGGGTCACCTAGAGCGAATGGACATCAATGCTCCGGCCCGGAAAGTCTTCGAATCCAACCCCGTGGGACATCGCAGTATAGGTGGACTGCGTAAAAGGTGGCGCATGCAAGTGGAAGAGGACCTCAACCAACTTGGCGTGCAAAACTGGAGACAGCTAGCTATAAACCGAGCCGGCTGGAAGAAGCTTGTTGGTTGAGGCCCTGGTCCACCCCGGACTGTAAAGCCACCTTAAGGCCGTGTGCCAATTGCGTTAAAATCCTGGTTAAATTTGATCCCATGGCTAAATTTTGACATTACCGAGGTGAATATAGACTTCAAAATTTAACCTGCTCAGGAGCTCGTTAAAATTTTAGTCGGTGGTTAATTTTTGACATGTCTATGGGCGCGTTCGGCTGCTTATCTTAAGCGATCCGGATTTGTTTGTGTTGTTGTAAACCCTTATAAAAAAACTGCCGAGGGAGATGAATGTAGATAAATATTTTATTTTGCTATCAAGAAGTCATGAATCCTATCGGGAAAGATGAAAAATGGAAAAAAAAAACTAAAATTAAATGAAAGGATTAAGAAATATAGACAAAGACCTTATAATAAATTTAAGTATGCACTCAAGAAGAAGTTTGAATAACTTGAGATAAATCCTTGATAATGTAAAAGAATCAATAAAAGTTATTGAAAATACTTTTTCAGATGATTCATTCATTTTGCAAACTGATATGTTTGCGAACTATCATTACTGAGAAAAATGCAACAACAAAACTAATGGGAAGTGAATGTAAAAAAAAAATCCCATTTAATCAAATTGACACAGCAAAAACCTTAAATTTTACTCACCCCTATAAAAAGGGATAACATTTAACTGGGATCAAATTTAGCCAGAATTTTAACGCAATTGGCACACGGTCTAAGTAAGTAAGTATACCATATCTATATTCTCTCTCTTTCTTGTTCTTTTGACAACAATTATATTGAAAAATCAACAGTTTCAATAATTGATAAATAACAGTGTGGTCTAAAAGAACTCAGACACTGGACTATCAAAGGGCACGGTAGTGCCCAGCCAAGTTCGCGGCACTACACCCTTTTTACAGGAACAAACTCAGGTGATTTTCAATCCTTCTCTTACTTCATTACCAATAAAGTCAGAAACTTCAAATTCGCAATATTTACTGAGCTAACCAAACACAGGTGGCTGACCAAATTTCAACTCTTTAGCATTAGTAGATCCTGAGATATAGGACTTCAAAAATCGCAAAAAACCGTAACTGACTCACTGACAGATCATCAAAATTATGGAGCACTTCCCGACATCGTAGAAACTTGAAATTTCGCACAACGCCTTGTGGTGCATACAAAGAAAAAAATTGAAAAACTGTAATTTTCCATTCAAGGGGCGTGGCATCCACCCACATTCTCAAAAATTCTTATAAATTATATGGGGCACTTCCGATTTTTGTAGAATGATGAAAATTGGTAGCTCGGTAAGGCTTGAAGTACTTCGAAAGAAAAAAATCGAAAATTTGGGATTTTCCATTCAGGGGGCAGGCGTGCCATCCATCCACTTTATCAGCATTGCTATTATTTATATGGAGCACTTTCGGTTATCGTAGAATTATGAAACTTAGTGGAGCGGTAGCGCTTGATTTCACCTGGCAAAATAAATCTTTGCAAAAAGGAGTGAAATCACAACAAAAACATAAATGTTAAAAAAAGAGCCAAGTTCTTATAATGTACAAGAAACCTGTGCGTAAAAAGTTAACCAAAAAAAGTATGAGACATAAAATATATGCCAAGTTTTAAGTTCAGGATATTTAATATCAAATATCTGAATTAGAGTTATATCGAAACCCTAATAATGACAGAAATTTGGTATTTAATGATGACTGATTAAAATTTGGTGGATTTACTTTACAAGTTTTTTCTTAATTACTTACTTAATCACAAATTTAAAATGAATGAAAACTTGACCAGTGAAGCCACCAAAATTTTAACCAGTAATCATTAAATACCAAACTTCTGTCATAATTAGGAGTTGTTTCGATATTACTCTAATTTTGATATTTGATATTAAACTTCCTGAACTTAAAACTTGGCATATATTTTATAGACCGGGAGGTGGCAATACAATAAAAGGAGAATGAGCAAGTTGGCCCATATGCTCAACACAATTGTCATTACATTTTTGAAAAGGTTATTGTTAGGACATCATTTCATTATATGGCCGTTAAGCTCTTAACCATGGGGTTCGCGAGATATTCGACTCCAAAGCACGGCAAAGAAAAATAATTTGGACATTGTCTTCCTGCTCAATATCAATGTGTTGTGCATCGTTGGAAAGGTTATAGCATGTACTTTATTTTTGTAGGCAACCGTTAAACTGTAGATCATGGGGTTCAAGAGATATTTGGCATCCAAAAAGTCGAATAAAATAATAATGCAATTCTACATTGGCACTGGCCTGCCAACTCAACAGAAATGTGAAAAGGTTATTGCGAGTACTTAATTATCTTTCAAGAATGTTAAGGTGAAAGTGGAGTCGTTCGAGAGATATTTGACAAAAACGCAATATTAAAAAAAAATGCAATTCTGCATTGGAAACCGGTCTCCAAAGTCAACAGTAATGTGTGCTATATTTTTGAAGAGGTTATTGCATGTACTTCATTTTGTTATATAGCCGTTAAATTGTAAACCAAGGGGTTCGAAAGATATTTGGCATCAAAGGAGGCGAACAGAAAACTAATGCAGCTCTGCATTGGGGGCTGGTCTACCAACTAAAAACTTTTTTTGGTTGACTTTCTACGCACAAGTTTCTTGTACATAAAAGAACTTGGCTATTTTTTAACATTTATGTTTTTGTTGTGATTGACAACTATCATGATAGAAAACAATCACGATAGAAAACCTTCATGATGGAAAACTATCATGATAGAAAACTATCATGATAGAAAACTACATGATAGAACACTATCATGACTGAAAACTATCATGGTAGAAAACTATCATCATAGAAAACTGTCATGATAGTAATCTATCATGATAGAAAACTATCATGACAGAAAACTATCATGATAGAAAACTATCATGATAGTAATCTATCATGATAGAAAACTATCATGATAGAAAACTATCATGACAGAAAACTATCATGATAGAAAACTATCATGGTAGAAAACTGTCATGATAGAAAACTATCATGATAGAAAACTATCATGATAGAAAACTGTCATGATAGAAAACTATCATGATAGAAAACTATCATGATAGAAAACTGTCATGATAGAAACTATCATGATAGAAAACTATCATGATAGAAAACTATCATGGTAGAAAACTGTCATGATAGAAAACTATCATGATAGAAAACTATCATGATATAAATCTGTCATGATAGAAAACTATCATGATAGAAAACTATCATGATAGAAATCTGTCATGATAGAAAACTATCATGATAGAAAACTATCGTGATAGAAAACTGTCATGATAGAAAACTATCATGATAGAAAACTGTCATGATAGAAAACTATCATGATAGAAAACTATCATGATAGAAAACTGTCATGATAGAAAACTATCATGATAGAAAACTATCATGATAGAAAACTGTCATGATAGAAAACTATCATGATAGAAAACTGTCATGATAGAAAACTATCATGATAGAAAACTATCATGACAGAAAACTATCATGATAGAAAACTGCCATGATAGAAAACTATCATGATTGAAAACTGTCATGATAGAAAACTATCATGATAGAAAACTATCATGACAGAGAACTATTATGATAGAAAACTATCATGATAGAAAACTATCATGATAGAAAACTGTCATGATAGAAAACTATCATGATAGAAAACTATCATGACAGAAAACTATCATGATAGAAAACTATCATGATAGAAAACTGTCATGATAGAAAACTGTCATGATAGAAAACTATCATGATAGAAAACTGTCATAATAGAAAACTGTCATGATAGAAAACTATCATGATAGAAAACTATCATGATAGAAAACTGTCATGATAGAAAACTATCATGATAGAAAACTATCATGGTAGAAAACTGTCATGATAGAAAACTATCATGACAGAAAACTATCATGATAGAAAACTATCATAATAGAAAACTATCATGATGGAAAACTATCATGACAGAAAACTATCATGATAGAAAACTATCATGATAGAAAACTATCATGATAGAAAACCGTCATGATAGAAAACTATCATGATAGACAACTATCATGATGATAGAAAACTATCATGATAGAAAACTGTCATGATAGAAAACTATCATGATAGAAAACTATCATGATAGAAAACTGTCATGATAGAAAACTATCATGATAGAAAACTAAAATGACAGAAAACTATCATGATAGAAAACTATCATGATAGAAAACTATCATGATAGAAAACTATCATGATAGAAAACTATCATGATAGAAAACTGTCATGATAGAAAACTATCATGATAGAAAACTATCATGATAGAAAACTTTCATGATAGAAAACTGTCATGATAGAAAACTATCATGATAGAAAACTATCATGATAGAAAACTGTCATGATAGAAAACTATCATGATAGAAAACTATCATGACAGAAAACTATCATGATAGAAAACTATCATGATAGAAAACTATCATGATAGAAAACTGTCATGATAGAAAACTATCATGATAGAAAACTAGCATGATAGAAAACTATCATGACAGAAAACTATCATGACAGAAAACTGTCATGATAGAAAACTATCATGATAGAAAACTATCATGACAGAAAACTATCATGATAGAAAACTATTATGATAGAAAACTATCATGATAGAAAACTGTCATGATAGAAAACTATCATGATAGAAAACTATCATGATAGAAAACTGTCATGATAGAAAACTATCATGATAGAAAACTATCATGATAGAAAACTGTCATGATAGAAAACTGTCATGATAGAAAACTATCATGATAGAAAACTGTCATGATAGAAAACGGTCATGATAGAAAACTATCATGATAGAAAACTATCATGATAGAAAACTGTCATGATAGAAAACTATCATGAGAGAAAACTATCATGATAGAAAACTATCATGATAGAAAACTGTCATGATAGAAAACTGTCATGATAGAAAACTATCATAATAGAAAACTATCATGATAGAAAACTGTCATGATAGAAAACTATCATGATAGAAAACTATCATGATAGAAAACTGTCACGATAGAAAACTATCATGATAGAAAACTATCATGACAGAAAACTATCATGATAGAAAACTATCATGATAGAAAACTATCATGATAGAAAACTTACTTACTTACTTATCCGGCTCCCGATCCATGAAGGGTCTCTGCCTGAGATATTGCGGTCTTCCATCGGTTGCGGTCCCTCGCACGCTCCCTCCAGTCGTCGAGACCAAGCGCTCTTGCGTCTGTGACCGCCTGGTCCCTATAGCGGAGGTTCGGTCTTCCTGGTCGTCTCGAACCTGGGGGCTGGGATTCGAAGATTTTCTTGGCTGGAGCGTTATTGTCCATTCGCTCGATGTGGCCGAGCCAATGTAGTCGACGTGTTTTGGCTCTTTGGACTACATCCACATCTTGGAACAGCTCGTACAGTTCACGATTGAATCTTCTCCTCCAATCGCCCTCTTCGCATATAGGACCAAATATCCGCCGTAGAATTTTTCGCTCGAAAGTGTCCAGGATCAATTCCCCTTTTTTACTTATCGTCCAGCACTCGGCACCGTAGAGTAGAACTGGTAAAATTAGAGTTTTGTATAGCGTGCACTTTGTCTTTCGAGAAAGGAGTTTTGAACCCATTTGTTTGGCCAAACCGAAGTAGCAGCGGTTCGCTAGGGTAATTCTTCGTCGGATTTCCACAAAGGTGTCGTTCGTGGGATTGATGTTTGTTCCGAGGTAGGTGAACTCCTTGACTACCTCGAAATTACTGCTACCAACAGTGACGTTTTGTCCTAGGCGATGGACAGATGAGGCTTTGTTTGTTGATAGCATGTACTTTGTTTTGTCCTCATTCACTTCAAGACCAACGCGTTTCGCCTGTTCATCAATAGCTGTGAATGCTTCAAGTACAGCTCTCTTGGAACGGCCGATGATGTCGATGTCGTCCGCATAACCAAGCAGTTGAGAAGACCTGTTAAAGATAGTGCCTTCCATGTTAACACCACTCTTGCGCACTATCTGCTCCAGGACTAGGTTGAAGAAATCACATGATAGCGCATCTCCTTGTCTGAACCCTGTACACGTCTGGAATAACTCGGATGAGCTGTTACCCATTTGCACGTTGCACCGCGTATTTTGTAACGTCATGCGGCATAGCTGGATCAGTTTTTTCGGGATCCCGAGTTCCGACATCGCCAATAGAAGCTCTTGGCGACTTATGCTATCATATGCGGCTTTGAAGTCGATGAATAGGTGGTGGGTCTCGACTTGAAATTCGTTGGTCTTTTCCAGGATTTGCCTCAATGTGAAGATTTGGTCTATCGTTGATCTGCCTGGCCTGAAGCCACACTGGTACGTGCCGATCATAGTGTTGCAGAAAGGTTTTAGACGCTCACATAGTACGTTGGATAGGATCTTGTAGGCAACATTAAGCAGGGATATGCCTCTGTAGTTCTTGCAGGACATAGGATCGCCTTTTTTGTAGATTGGGCATATGGAGCTATTTGACCAGTCGTCGGGCATACTTTCCTCCTCCCAAACTTGGTTGATGAGCTGGTGCATGCACCCTACCAGAACATCTCCTCCATACTTGAAGAGTTCCGCTGGTAGGCCATCCGAGCCGGCGGATTTGTTGTTCTTAAGCTTGTGGATGGCTTTCTTAACCTCTTCAGTACTGGGTGCTGGGACTGGATCTTCATTGACTGGTCTAATGCTTCTTTGTTCCCCTGTCGCCTCCTCTACATAATGCCCATTAAGCAGCTGCTGGAAATGCTGCTTAAACACGTCTACAATTCCCTGTGCTTCGGTGACTAGGTTCCCTTCGCTGTTTCGAAGAGCTTGCGTGCCAGTCCTATAACCAGATGCCAGTTGCTTGGCTGTTTTGTAGAACCGGCGGGTGTTGGTGGCGGTGCTGGACTCTTCGAGATACTTGAGCTGAGAGGCTGCGGATGCTCTTTTCTTTCTACGCAGGGTTTTTTTCTCTTTCCTTCTCTTTTCACGGTACTCCTCTCTTGCTGCTCTTGTTTTCCGTGGCAGCATTTGCATTCGTGCATTTTCCGTCTCCTGCTTCAATAGCGCGCATTCATCATCATACCACGGGTTCTTTTTTCTGGGTGGTTGATAGCCTATGGTGGTCTCGGCTGTCTCTTTAATAATGTCGCGATACTGGTTCCACTGGTTGTTGACGCTTGTGGCTGGGTGTACGGCAGAGAGTTTCCCGGTCAATTGCTCACTGTAGTCTCTGGCTTTCTCAGATGTGCTAAGGCATGCGATGTTGAACTTCTTTCTTTGGGCGGTCTTCGTTTTCTTTTCGTTGGACAGTCGGGCTCTGAACTTTGTCACAACAAGAAAGTGGTCAGAGTCCACGTTTGCACCTCGGAAAGTTCGCACGTCCAAGATGTTCGATGCGTACCTTGCGCCAATTAGCACGTGATCGATTTGGTTGGCCGTTCGACCATCTGGAGATCGCCAGGTTGCTGTGTGTATCCTTCGCCTGGGGAACCTAGTGCTACTTATCACCGTATTACGAGCTGCAGCAAAGTCGATTAGTCGGAAGCCGTTGTCTGTTGTCGTTTCGTGGAGGCTGTGCTTTCCAACTAATCCGCCAAAGATGTTTTCCTTTCCGACTTTAGCATTGAAGTCTCCGAGCACGACTTTGACATCGTACTCCGGACAGGCTCCGTAGGCTCCGTCCAGAAGGTCGTAAAACTCCTCCTTGTTAGACTCCTCAGCTTCATCGGTAGGGGCGTGTGCACATATTAGGCTGATGTTTTGGAAGGTAGCTTTGATGCGGATCACAGCCAGGCGATCGCTTATCGGCTTAAAATCGATGACTTTTGATCTGAGTCGATTTCCCACGACGAATCCGCATCCTAGCATGTGCAGTCTTTGGTGACAGCTGTAATAAATGTCGCAATCTTTTCTTTTCGTTATACCTGATCCTATCCATCGTATCTCCTGGATCGCGGTAATGTCTGCCTTGTACCGCGAGAGGACAGATTCAAGTTTTTGAGTAGCACCTGGTGTGTAGAGTGTCCTTACATTCCAGGTGCATACTCGTAGATCATAGTCCATTTTCGTTCCGGGTCTGGTTGCCATTTGAGGGGGGTCGTTATCCGAGGCTTCTTGCGTCTCTCTCATAACAATTGGCTTTTTTACTGTGGCCGGGTCGTTAGCCCAACGCACTAACCTCCAATCTGTAGGGCCATGGGTTTAATGTTGCAATTCTTTCCTTGATCAACATTCGCACTTACAAGTTTAGCAAGTCCTGGCATAAAGTCAAGACCAGTATCCGGCGGCTACCAACTTGGAGGTATTGTAAGCACTTGATGTGTAGGAAAAGATACAGCTCGAGGCCCCCAGTTCCTACAACATCCAACCACCAAAAAAATCATGATGATAGAAAACTATCATGATAGAAAACTATCAAGAAAGAAAACTATCATGATAGAAAACTGTCATGATAGAAAACTATCATGATAGAAAACTATCATGACAGAAAACTATCATGATAGAAAACTATCATGATAGAAAACTATCATGATAGAAAACTGTCATGATAGAAAACTATCATGATAGAAAACTATCATGACAGAAAACTATCATGATAGAAAACTATCATGATAGAAAACTATCATGATAGAAAACTGTCATTATAGAAAACTGTCATGATAGATAACTATCATGATAGGAAACTATCATGATAGAAAACTGTCATGATAGAAAACTGTGATGATAGAAAACTATCATGATAGAAAACTGTCATGATAGAAAACTGTCATGATAGAAAACTATCATGATAGAAAACTGTCATGATAGAAAACTATCATGATAGAAAACTATCATGATAGAAAACTGTCATGATAGAAAACTGTCATGATAGAAAACTATCATGCTAGAAAACTGTCATGATAGAAAACTATCATGATAGAAAACTATCATGATAGAAAACTGTCATGATAGAAAACTGTCATGATAGAAAACTATCATGATAGAAAACTATCATGATAGAAAACTGTCATGATAGAAAACTATCATGATAGAAAACTATCATGATAGAAAACTGTCATGATAGAAAACTGTCATGATAGAAAACTATCATGATAGAAAACTATCATGATAGAAAACTGTCATGATAGAAAACTATCATGATAGAAAACTGTCATGATAGAAAACTATCATGATAGAAAACTATCATGATAGAAAACTATCATGATAGAAAACTGTCGTGATAGAAAACTGTCATGATAGAAAACTATCATGATAGAAAACTATCATGATAGAAAACTGTCATGATAGAAAACTATCATGATAGAAAACTATCATGATAGAAAACTAAAATGATAGAAAACTGTCATGATAGAAAACTATCATGATAGAAAACTATCATGATAGAAAACTGTCATGATAGAAAACTATCATGATAGAAAACTAAAATGCCAGAAAACTATCATGATAGAAAACTAAAATGACAGAAAACTATCATGATAGAAAACTATCATGATAGAAAACTATCATGATAGAAAACTGTCATGATAGAAAACTGTCATGATAGAAAACTGTCATGATAGAAAACTATCATGATAAAAAACTATCATGATAGATTACTGTCATGATAGAAAACTATCATGATAGAAAACTATCATGACAGAAAACTATCATGACAGAAAACTATCATGATAGAAAACTATCATGATAGAAAACTATCATGATAGAAAACTGTCATGATAGAAAACTATCATGATAGAAAGCTATCATGACAGAAAACTATCATGATAGAAAACTATCATGATAGAAAACTATCATGATAGAAAACTATCATGATAGAAAACTGTCATTATAGAAAACTGTCATGATAGAAAACTATCATGATAGGAAACTATCATGATAGAAAACTGTCATGATAGAAAACTGTCATGATAGAAAACTATCATGATAGAAAACTGTCATGATAGAAAACTGTCATGATAGAAAACTATCATGATAGAAAACTGTCATGATAGAAAACTATCATGATAGAAAACTATCATGATAGAAAACTGTCATGATAGAAAACTATCATGACAGAAAACTATCATGATAGAAAACTATCATGATAGATGCATGTTGCATGTTGCATGTTGCATGTTGCATGTTGCATGTTGCATGTTGCATGTTGCATGTTGCATGTTGCATGTTGCATGTTGCATGTTGCATGTTGCATGTTGCATGTTGCATGTTGCATGTTGCATGTTGCATGTTGCATGTTGCATGTTGCATGTTGCATGTTGCATGTTGCATGTTGCATGTTGCATGTTGCATGTTGCATGTTGCATGTTGCATGTTGCATGTTGCATGTTGCATGTTGCATGTTGCATGTTGCATGTTGCATGTTGCATGTTGCATGTTGCATGTTGCATGTTGCATGTTGCATGTTGCATGTTGCATGTTGCATGTTGCATGTTGCATGTTGCATGTTGCATGTTGCATGTTGCATGTTGCATGTTGCATGTTGCATGTTGCATGTTGCATGTTGCATGTTGCATGTTGCATGTTGCATGTTGCATGTTGCATGTTGCATGTTGCATGTTGCATGTTGCATGTTGCATGTTGCATGTTGCATGTTGCATGTTGCATGTTGCATGTTGCATGTTGCATGTTGCATGTTGCATGTTGCATGTTGCATGTTGCATGTTGCATGTGTCATGTTGCA
This sequence comes from Dasysyrphus tricinctus, assembly GCA_963921185.1. Taxonomy (NCBI): domain Eukaryota; kingdom Metazoa; phylum Arthropoda; class Insecta; order Diptera; family Syrphidae; genus Dasysyrphus; species Dasysyrphus tricinctus. The sequence goes on from OY992531.1 coordinate 205,852,702, forward strand.
TGTGTCATGTTGCATGTTGCATGTTGCATGTTGCATGTTGCATGTTGCATGTTGCATGTTGCATGTTGCATGTTGCATGTTGCATGTTGCATGTTGCATGTTGCATGTTGCATGTTGCATGTTGCATGTTGCATGTTGCATGTTGCATGTTGCATGTTGCATGTTGCATGTTGCATGTTGCATGTTGCATGTTGCATGTTGCATGTTGCATGTTGCATGTTGCATGTTGCATGTTGCATGTTGCATGTTGCATGTTGCATGTTGCATGTTGCATGTTGCATGTTGCATGTTGCATGTTGCATGTTGCATGTTGCATGTTGCATGTTGCATGTTGCATGTTGCATGTTGCATGTTGCATGTTGCATGTTGCATGTTGCATGTTGCATGTTGCATGTTGCATGTTGCATGTTGCATGTTGCATGTTGCATGTTGCATGTTGCATGTTGCATGTTGCATGTTGCATGTTGCATGTTGCATGTTGCATGTTGCATGTTGCATGTGTTGCATGTTGCATGTGTTGCATGTTGCATGTTGCATGTTGCATGTTGCATGTTGCATGTTGCATGTTGCATGTTGCATGTTGCATGTTGCATGTTGCATGTTGCATGTTGCATGTTGCATGTTGCATGTTGCATGTTGCATGTTGCATGTTGCATGTTGCATGTTGCATGTTGCATGTTGCATGTTGCATGTTGCATGTTGCATGTTGCATGTTGCATGTTGCATGTTGCATGTTGCATGTTGCATGTTGCATGTTGCATGTTGCATGTTGCATGTTGCATGTTGCATGTTGCATGTTGCATGTTGCATGTTGCATGTTGCATGTTGCATGTTGCATGTTGCATGTTGCATGTTGCATGTTGCATGTTGCATGTTGCATGTTGCATGTTGCATGTTGCATGTTGCATGTTGCATGTTGCATGTTGCATGTTGCATGTTGCATGTTGCATGTTGCATGTTGCATGTTGCATGTTGCATGTTGCATGTTGCATGTTGCATGTTGCATGTTGCATGTTGCATGTTGCATGTTGCATGTTGCATGTTGCATGTTGCATGTTGCATGTTGCATGTTGCATGTTGCATGTTGCATGTTGCATGTTGCATGTTGCATGTTGCATGTTGCATGTTGCATGTTGCATGTTGCATGTTGCATGTTGCATGTTGCATGTTGCATGTTGCATGTTGCATGTTGCATGTTGCATGTTGCATGTTGCATGTTGCATGTTGCATGTTGCATGTTGCATGTTGCATGTTGCATGTTGCATGTTGCATGTTGCATGTTGCATGTTGCATGTTGCATGTTGCATGTTGCATGTTGCATGTTGCATGTTGCATGTTGCATGTTGCATGTTGCATGTTGCATGTTGCATGTTGCATGTTGCATGTTGCATGTTGCATGTTGCATGTTGCATGTTGCATGTTGCATGTTGCATGTTGCATGTTGCATGTTGCATGTTGCATGTTGCATGTTGCATGTTGCATGTTGCATGTGTTGCATGTTGCATGTGTTGCATGTTGCATGTTGCATGTTGCATGTTGCATGTTGCATGTTGCATGTTGCATGTTGCATGTTGCATGTTGCATGTTGCATGTTGCATGTTGCATGTTGCATGTTGCATGTTGCATGTTGCATGTTGCATGTTGCATGTTGCATGTTGCATGTTGCATGTTGCATGTTGCATGTTGCATGTTGCATGTTGCATGTTGCATGTTGCATGTTGCATGTTGCATGTTGCATGTTGCATGTTGCATGTTGCATGTTGCATGTTGCATGTTGCATGTTGCATGTTGCATGTTGCATGTTGCATGTTGCATGTTGCATGTTGCATGTTGCATGTTGCATGTTGCATGTTGCATGTTGCATGTTGCATGTTGCATGTTGCATGTTGCATGTTGCATGTTGCATGTTGCATGTTGCATGTTGCATGTTGCATGTTGCATGTTGCATGTTGCATGTTGCATGTTGCATGTTGCATGTTGCATGTTGCATGTTGCATGTTGCATGTTGCATGTTGCATGTTGCATGTTGCATGTTGCATGTTGCATGTTGCATGTTGCATGTTGCATGTTGCATGTTGCATGTTGCATGTTGCATGTTGCATGTTGCATGTTGCATGTTGCATGTTGCATGTTGCATGTTGCATGTTGCATGTTGCATGTTGCATGTTGCATGTTGCATGTTGCATGTTGCATGTTGCATGTTGCATGTTGCATGTTGCATGTTGCATGTTGCATGTTGCATGTTGCATGTTGCATGTTGCATGTTGCATGTTGCATGTTGCATGTTGCATGTTGCATGTTGCATGTTGCATGTTGCATGTTGCATGTTGCATGTTGCATGTTGCATGTTGCATGTTGCATGTTGCATGTTGCATGTTGCATGTTGCATGTTGCATGTTGCATGTTGCATGTTGCATGTTGCATGTTGCATGTTGCATGTTGCATGTTGCATGTTGCATGTTGCATGTTGCATGTTGCATGTTGCATGTTGCATGTTGCATGTTGCATGTTGCATGTTGCATGTTGCATGTTGCATGTTGCATGTTGCATGTTGCATGTTGCATGTTGCATGTTGCATGTTGCATGTTGCATGTTGCATGTTGCATGTTGCATGTTGCATGTTGCATGTTGTATGTTGTATGTTGCATGTTGCATGTTGCATGTTGCATGTTGCATGTTGCATGTTGCATGTTTCATGTTGCATGTTGCATGTTGCATGTTGCATGTTGCATGTTGCATGTTGCATGTTGCATGTTGCATGTTGCATGTTGCATGTTGCATGCTGCATGTTGCATGTTGTATGTTGCATGTTGCATGTTGCATGTTACATATTTTTTATAAGCTTATTTAGTTACACCTATGTCCATCTGCCTCCGGTCGTTTTATTTAGCGCCACCCCAATAATCAAGTGCAATAAGTTTCTATAAAAATTCCTAAAAATTAACAATTTCTTTTTAATCAACTGTTGCTTAGGAGCTTTCTTTATCGTTCTTCCACTTCTAAGATATTTTACAATATTTTGTGTGCTCGAATAAATATGATTAAAATTTATTTTGGCAGTTCAATTCATAAAATAAAACCATAAAGCAATATTAAAATATTTATGAACTTTTGGCTGATTAGATGACGACAATATGTTAAAATTTTCACCAAAGCAAAGGTTATTTGAATGATGATGGTTGATTCTACAAAAAAGGCGGAAAGACACTTCCGAAAGTCAGTACAGTTAAAACAGTCAAGCCAGCAAAATGAAAAAATACCTAAGACTAACATTTGTTGTAATTGCCTATGGAATGATTGAGAGATGTAGAATATTTGTGGCAATTTTGAAGATTGGAACACAAATCTTAAATTAATCGATGTGTTTTTTTTCACCATCAGGTTCAATGCTTCCTGCAGATTTTGGTAAGCCTGATGGAGATGAAATTTGGTTGATTCCACAAAGAGATGAAACTGCTCGTAGGATGACTCGACAAGAAGCTGTTGTTGAAGCTATGCTTACGGAACCTTCAGCTTTCGGATCGACAAACTCGGATAGAATCCGTTTCTTTCTCTATACCCAATCAAATCCCGTTGAACCCATTGAATTGGACATGGATGATAAGGAATCATTATTACGATCACCGTTTAATTTCAAGAACCCCACAAGGTTAGTTTTTAAAGAGAAAATGATTTCTATTTTCCTTTGCCTAACTTCTGATTACTTAACCCTCTTAACAGATTTATGATTCACGGCTGGACTGATGTATACGATCGGGACATGAATAGGCTCATTCGAGAAGCCCTCTTTCTGAATGGGGAACAACGGGAATATAATTTCATATCTGTCGATTGGAGTGTATACAGTGCAACCTTAAACTACATAGTAGCTCGGAATCGCTGCTCGAAGGCAGGCAAAGATTTTGCCAAATTTCTCGATTGGATGAATGAAAATGCAAATCTTTCCTTTGATACTTTGACTTTGTATGGACACAGTTTGGGAGCACACGTTGCAGGATTCACTGGAAAGAATGTCCATCGTGGCAGAATCCATTCCATTGTTGGATTGGATCCAGCCATGCCACTGTTTCGATACAAAAGTCCCAAGACTCGTCTGGCTGACACGGATGCTGAATATGTGGAATCTATTCATACAAATGGTGGTTGGCTAGGATTCTATCAACCTATTGGACAAATTGCTTTCTATCCTAATGGGGGAAAGTTGCAACCTGGATGCGGCAATGATATTGGTGGATTGTGCTCACATATAAGGGCTGTTGAACTTTTATCAGAGGCACTTAGGATGATGGAGAAAAATCGATTAATCGCCATAGGTTGTAGTGATTTCCATCATATCAAGGACGCCTCTTGTAATCAATACGCAGCTAAAGTTCGATTGGGTGATCCAAAAAATTCGAATAAAACCAAGGGTATTTATTATTTGGAAACAAATAGCCGGACACCTTTTGCTATTGGATCATGAGCTTGCAAGATTAAATTTGGTGAATTGATTTTTACGAATAAAGAAATTATTGTTTTGTTAAAATTTTTACTTTCATTCAGCAATTCAGGGGGAATTAATTATACAAGTTGAGGAATTCGGTTCCATGGCTATTTCATAATTGGATTTTAGAACAATTTACTTGTTCCAGAGATTTTTGAGAAGTTCAAAATCCACTTGGTGGGAATAGTTCTTTCAATTGAAACTGCTCTCCTGAAAGTACTGAAGGCTCTCACCACGAGTGGATTTTGAACTTTTTCCATAGCTGCTTCCAAATGGTAAGGAAATCGCACATGAAGACCAACACTTAAAGATCGAAAATATTACACATTTTCATGACTGAAATCAGTTAGTGGGTCATCCTTAAGTAAACAGACAAAAATAGCAGCCTTTAGGAATCTAAGTGGCAAAAACTAAAGGATCGTGTCCATTTGGGAGTAAAAATGCTATGAGCAGCCTTCTAGTGGCTTTTCGAGGGTTACTCGCAAGTGGGCTCATGTTTTGATCACTATCAGAGATGAATTCACAAAATTCCCACACATTTCATATTTTGCGAGTAGCTGTCGCGAGTAAACATAGCAGAGCAGTGGACATTTTAGGAAACGGATCAATTTATAGGGAAATATGAGTCATTTGAAACTTTGTGGAAAACTACTCATAAATCATTCCGCTACGGAGATAATAAAATTAAAGCTAAGCTTTCAGTTCGCCTGTCAGTCCTAGCTTTAATATTATAAATGTGAAAGTGAGTTTATTTGTTTGTTTGCTTGTAACGTTTTCACGCCTAAGCCCTCGAATAAAATGTGATGAATTTTAATATAGGGATAGATGGGACCCTGGAGATGGTTATAGACAATTTTGTTTTTGCTAAAAACTTATAGGGGGTGGAATGAGCAAAGCATAAATTTTCATATAAAATAGGCCTTACCGGATGATACCAGAAATCTGAGAGTAACAATAGATAATGCACTAACCAATAATACAAGCAACTTCTATAAATGGGGTATCAAATAAAAGCTAAAGGCCCCGGTCCATAGAATCCGGTTCGTCTGTTGCGACGACGGACACGGAGCCATTGAAGTTGCCGGATGCGACAGATTGAGGTAACCCCATGAATGCATTGAAACTCACATAATAACTAGTTGAAATTCAAACCCACACACATAACATCGACGAAGAATGTCGGCAAGTACATACAGCCAAACAACAGGCATACAAAGCGGCGCTGCATAGAAGGACTAGAGCTGCTCGCGAGCTCTATGAGCAGAAGAGGAGAGAGGAACACAAGCTTCTAAGAAGGAAAAAGAAGGAGCATGAAAAGCGTGTGATCGAGGAATGAAGTTCGGAAGTTTTACCAAAAAGTAAAAAGAACCTCCCAAGGCTACAAGGCCCGAACCGAAGCCTGCAAGGACGATCAGGGGAACATCGTGGTGGAATCGCAGTCGGTGCTGAGGATATGGAAAAATCATTTCTGCAAATTGTATAACGGCGATGACGAACCGAATTCCGCTAACATGCTAATTGCACCATTCAACTTTGACGACGTAGGCCAACAATTCCGTCCACCCGATCTTGACGAAGTGAGGATAGCCATATCTAAACTTAAGTCCAATAAAGCTGCTGGAGCTGATGGCCTTGCGGCTGAGCTATTCAAAGTGGCTGGCGATGAATTGATTAGGAGTATGCACCAGCTCATCTGTAAAATATGGTCGGAGGAAAGCATGCCCGATGAATGGAACCTCAGCATTGTTTGCCCGATCCCCAAGAAAGATGATCCTCTGGACTGCACCAACTACAGAGGCATCAGTCTTCTTAATATCGCCTACAAGATCTTCTCTGCCGTACTTTGTGAACGCCTGAAGCCATTCGTCAGCAACCTGATAGGTCCATATCAGTGTGGCTTTAGGCCAGGGAAGTCCACCATCGACCAAATATTCGCACTACAGCAGATCTTGGAGAAAAACCAGGAGTTTCAAATCGATACCCACCACCTTTTTATCGGTTTCAAGGCCGCGTATGACAGCATCTATAGAGATGAGCTATATAGAGCAATGTCTAGTTTGGGCATCCCTGCCAATCTCGTCCGTCTGTGCAGGATGATGATGGATAATGCACGCTGCTCCATCAAGGTCGGCAAAGACCTCACCGACACCTTTGATGTTAAAAAAGGTTTTAGGCAAGGCGACGCGCTGTCATGCGACTTCTTCAACATCGTTCTTGAAAGAATAGTGCAAAGCTCTCACGTCAACACTAGAGGCACAATCTTTCAAAAGTCCGTCCAATTACTCGCTTACGCTGACGACATTGACATAATAGGACGAACAAAGCGTGATGTCAGTGGTGCTTTTGTGAGCATTGAGAAGGAAGCCAAGAAGATGGGTTTAACGGTGAATGAAAGCAAAACGAAGTATATGCTATCAACAAGAAAGGATACCCAACACCGACGTCTAGGACAGAACGTCACTATAGACAGCTATAATTTTGAGGTGGTCAGAGACTTTGTCTACCTAGGATCCGCTATAAACTCAGCGAACGATACCAGTGCTGAGATCAAACGAAGAATTACTCTTGCCAATCGCTGTTTCTTCGGGCTAAGAAGGCAATTGAGAAGCAAAGCCCTCTCTCGAGCAACTAAACTGTCCCTGTATAAGACGCTTATCATCCCGTTCATGATGTATGGTGCAGAGGCATGGACACTGTTAACGGTGGATGAGAACTCGTTAGGCTGTTTTGAGAGGAAAATTCTCCGGGTGATTTTTGGTCCCATCTGCATAGATGGGGAATGGAGAAGAAGCTACAACCACGAACTGTATGGGCTGTACAGCGACACCGACCTAGCCACAAAAGTGAAGAGCCAACGACTGAGATAGCTGGGTCAGCTAGAGCAAATGGACACCAATGCTCCGGCCCGGAAAGTCTTTAAATCCAACCCCGTGCGACAGCGCAGTAGAGGTGGACAGCGTAAAAGGTGGCGCACGCAAGTGGAAGAGGACCTCAACCAACTTGGGGTGCGAAACTGGAGACAGCTAGCTAGAAACCGAGCCGGCTGGAAGAAGCTTGTTGGTTGAGGCCCTGGTCCACCCTGGACTGTAGCGCCACCTTAAGTAAGTAAGTAAGTAAGTAACATAACAACCAATTGGAATTCAAACACACGAAAAAAAGTTCCTTTCAACTCATCTACCGGAGAGAAAAAGTAAAAATATCGGCTACTCTGTCCATTGCGTCCGAAGCTTCCGTTGCTTATGGACCATTTCCTATAAGAAAACATGTATTTTATCGAGCTGTCAGTTGAACGCTTTGCCAAAATGGACACAACGGATTCTATGGGTCGGGGCCTTAGGACTGTCCTCTACACGATACACACTTTTTTTGGCTTTTTTGGCTGTTCCGACACTAAAAAATACAAAAATCTATCAAATCCTTACAATTTCACGGAATTTAACAGTAAGGAATGTTGAAAAATACTAAATGTAATTTTGGTTTTATTCAAATAATGGAAACGCTTTTTTTTAATTTTTTTTTTTTTTGTAAAAATGCAAAATAAGATAGGAGCTACTTTTCAATCTAAGCCGACGATAATACACTTTCTTCTAACACATGCAGGCACTAGCTTTTATCAACATTACGGAACGGAAACTCGCCCGGTTTCCCTTTGATAGTTCCAGCCCTGGGTACTTAAGAGGTGTGACCCATTCACACATTTTATTATAAGATATAATTTTTAATCTTAAAACTATTTCTTATTATGTAATTGACTTAAAATTCTTTGAATTAAAATGCGATGTTCATAATACCTACATAGGTATTATGAACATCGCATTTTAATTCAAAGAATTTTAAGTCAATTACATAATAAGAAATAGTTTTAAGATTAAAAATTATATCTTATAATAAAATGTGTGAATGGGTCACACCTCTTAAGTACCCAGGGCTGGAACTATCAAAGGGAAACCGGGCGAGTTTCCGTTCCGTAATGTTGATAAAAGCTAGTGCCTGCATGTGTTAGAAGAAAGTGTATTATCGTCGGCTTAGATTGAAAAGTAGCTCCTATCTTATTTTGCATTTTTACAAAAAAAAAAAAAATTAAAAAAAAGCGTTTCCATTATTTGAATAAAACCAAAATTACATTTAGTATTTTTCAACATTCCTTACTGTTAAATTCCGTGAAATTGTAAGGATTTGATAGATTTTTGTATTTTTTAGTGTCGGAACAGCCAAAAAAGCCAAAAAAAGTGTGTATCGTGTAGAGGACAGTCCTAAGGCCCCGACCCATAGAATCCGTTGTGTCCATTTTGGCAAAGCGTTCAACTGACAGCTCGATAAAATACATGTTTTCTTATAGGAAATGGTCCATAAGCAACGGAAGCTTCGGACGCAATGGACAGAGTAGCCGATATTTTTACTTTTTCTCTCCGGTAGATGAGTTGAAAGGAACTTTTTTTCGTGTGTTTGAATTCCAATTGGTTGTTATGTTACTTACTTACTTACTTACTTAAGGTGGCGCTACAGTCCAGGGTGGACCAGGGCCTCAACCAACAAGCTTCTTCCAGCCGGCTCGGTTTCTAGCTAGCTGTCTCCAGTTTCGCACCCCAAGTTGGTTGAGGTCCTCTTCCACTTGCGTGCGCCACCTTTTACGCTGTCCACCTCTACTGCGCTGTCGCACGGGGTTGGATTTAAAGACTTTCCGGGCCGGAGCATTGGTGTCCATTTGCTCTAGCTGACCCAGCTATCTCAGTCGTTGGCTCTTCACTTTTGTGGCTAGGTCGGTGTCGCTGTACAGCCCATACAGTTCGTGGTTGTAGCTTCTTCTCCATTCCCCATCTATGCAGATGGGACCAAAAATCACCCGGAGAATTTTCCTCTCAAAACAGCCTAACGAGTTCTCATCCACCGTTAACAGTGTCCATGCCTCTGCACCATACATCATGAACGGGATGATAAGCGTCTTATACAGGGACAGTTTAGTTGCTCGAGAGAGGGCTTTGCTTCTCAATTGCCTTCTTAGCCCGAAGAAACAGCGATTGGCAAGAGTAATTCTTCGTTTGATCTCAGCACTGGTATCGTTCGCTGAGTTTATAGCGGATCCTAGGTAGACAAAGTCTCTGACCACCTCAAAATTATAGCTGTCTATAGTGACGTTCTGTCCTAGACGTCGGTGTTGGGTATCCTTTCTTGTTGATAGCATATACTTCGTTTTGCTTTCATTCACCGTTAAACCCATCTTCTTGGCTTCCTTCTCAATGCTCACAAAAGCACCACTGACATCACGCTTTGTTCGTCCTATTATGTCAATGTCGTCAGCGTAAGCGAGTAATTGGACGGACTTTTGAAAGATTGTGCCTCTAGTGTTGACGTGAGAGCTTTGCACTATTCTTTCAAGAACGATGTTGAAGAAGTCGCATGACAGCGCGTCGCCTTGCCTAAAACCTTTTTTAACATCAAAGGTGTCGGTGAGGTCTTTGCCGACCTTGATGGAGCAGCGTGCATTATCCATCATCATCCTGCACAGACGGACGAGATTGGCAGGGATGCCCAAACTAGACATTGCTCTATATAGCTCATCTCTATAGATGCTGTCATACGCGGCCTTGAAACCGATAAAAAGGTGGTGGGTATCGATTTGAAACTCCTGGTTTTTCTCCAAGATCTGCTGTAGTGCGAATATTTGGTCGATGGTGGACTTCCCTGGCCTAAAGCCACACTGATATGGACCTATCAGGTTGCTGACGAATGGCTTCAGGCGTTCACAAAGTACGGCAGAGAAGATCTTGTAGGCGATATTAAGAAGACTGATGCCTCTGTAGTTGGTGCAGTCCAGAGGATCATCTTTCTTGGGGATCGGGCAAACAATGCTGAGGTTCCATTCATCGGGCATGCTTTCCTCCGACCATATTTTACAGATGAGCTGGTGCATACTCCTAATCAATTCATCGCCAGCCACTTTGAATAGCTCAGCCGCAAGGCCATCAGCTCCAGCAGCTTTATTGGACTTAAGTTTAGATATGGCTATCCTCACTTCGTCAAGATCGGGTGGACGGAATTGTTGGCCTACGTCGTCAAAGTTGAATGGTGCAATTAGCATGTTAGCGGAATTCGGTTCGTCATCGCCGTTATACAATTTGCAGAAATGATTTTTCCATATCCTCAGCACCGACTGCGATTCCACCACGATGTTCCCCTGATCGTCCTTGCAGGCTTCGGTTCGGGCCTTGTAGCCTTGGGAGGTTCTTTTTACTTTTTGGTAAAACTTCCGAACTTCATTCCTCGATCACACGCTTTTCATGCTCCTTCTTTTTCCTTCTTAGAAGCTTGTGTTCCTCTCTCCTCTTCTGCTCATAGAGCTCGCGAGCAGCTCTAGTCCTTCTATGCAGCGCCGCTTTGTATGCCTGTTGTTTGGCTGTATGTACTTGCCGACATTCTTCGTCGATGTTATGTGTGTGGGTTTGAATTTCAACTAGTTATTATGTGAGTTTCAATGCATTCATGGGGTTACCTCAATCTGTCGCATCCGGCAACTTCAATGGCTCCGTGTCCGTCGTCGCAACAGACGAACCGGATTCTATGGACCGGGGCCTTTAGCTTTTATTTGATACCCCATTTATAGAAGTTGCTTGTATTATTGGTTAGTGCATTATCTATTGTTACTCTCAGATTTCTGGTATCATCCGGTAAAGAGCTAAAAAATCATAATTTGAAGCTGCCAGTTAGGCATGGAGACGGTTGTATTATGATGTGGGGTTGCATATCGACCAAAGATGTTGGCAATCAGGTGTTTTTTGATGGGATAATGAACCAAGAATATTGTTTGAGGACCCCTGAGTGAAAATCTTAAACAGAATGCTGGTCCATTGGGTATTTCGCGGGTCTTCACGTTTTATCAACATAATGATCCCAAACTGTAAGCCTATACTATCCCCTAATAGCTTTCGTACAACTGCCCAAAAATAATCGCAACTTCTTCAGATTGTCCTGTCTTCATCCCATAAGAAACCTGTGGGATGGCGTGGCCAACAAGTGCGGGAGAGTCGTGCTTCGCCCAAAAATGCATTTTAAGTAAAGTTGCACAAGGAATGACAGAAAATAAACCCAGAGTACATGAAAAAAAATGCAGTAAGCACGCCAGAGCGTTCATCTGATATTCTTGTGAGCAGAAGATGCGCAATTAAATAGTAATGCACTTTTTAACCACTTAAATCAGAACTCAACAAAAAAAAACCGAATATTAATGGAGGGTTTATTTCTATTTCTATTTGCTTATTTCTTAACTTTCTTTGTGTTATAACGGTTTTTGGTAAGGTTTCTAAATTTTTCTTGGCCATAACGTGTAGATTTAATGCTATACTAAAATACAGTGAACAATTTCAGCTAAGAAAGTTGGTAAATATATGCGTTTAAGGACACCCAAAGAATTTTCATAAAATATTAAATAGAAAACCGAATATTAATGGCAGTCACTGTACATACATAAGTAATTACGATAATATGCAAATCGTTATCGTACAAATATTTTGATAAGTGATATCTGATATATGCGAACATAAAAAATACAAAGGTATTTTGTTTTTATTTTTTTGTTTGTTTTTTTGACCCACTGTACAATAAAACAAAAACATATTTTAATAATTATCTTATCTAATCTGGAACTATTATTTTTCGGCGCGCGTTCAACCTTGAGATATTGATAAGCATGAAAAATTTATTGGCCCGGATCTGCTAATCTTTTTTTTTGAGTGGATATGGATAAGAGCAGCATTTATTGAACCCATGCTTTTAAAAATCTCGATATGAATATTGTATATGGCAGCTGTAGTTACACAATAATTATTACTGTAAAATATATGTGGAATATTTGAATTTGAATTTTTCAGTTAAAACAATTTTATATCTGATGTTAAAAAAACGGCCATTTTATTTTTGGGCTATTTTTATTTTCACATGCAACAAGGATATTTTTGTTTAAGAAATTAAAAGCTTCAAGCTTGAAGCAAACTATATGTATATTCCCTTGGTCCCACATTTTTTGTTCATATAGCAGCGGTTTCCTAGGGTAATTCTTCACTGGATCTTCACCAAGTTGTTATTAGTGGAGTAAGAGCTTAAACTCTCTTACTTTCTCACAGTCTCAGAACGGACCAGCTTATATGGTTTCAATGAAATGGTTTGTACTATCGGCAACCACTTCTTCCAACCGTGTTGGTGGTTAGACGCTTGTTTGTTTGTTGATAGCAGGTTCTTGGTCTTATGCCCTCATTTAATTCAAGATCAACAAGTGTCACGTGTTTTTCAATCACCACCAGCCGTGAATGTCTCCTTCGACACATTTATGGGAATGGCCGATTATTTCGATATCATACACATACCCTTATATTAGTCAGGGGCGGATACAAGGGGAGGCAATGGGTGTATATTTTTGTAAAAAAATCGAGTTGACGATACAAAATTGGGCGCGTTCAAGTTTCAATGGATAACCTATCTAGGATAGCTTTGTATCCATATAGGTGTCTGAACGCAAGTCAGCTGTTGTTGACATTTCTCATAGGATAGCTTCGTATCTTAAAATTTTTAGGATAGCTTGGGATCTCTTTCTGCCAACAGCTGTTTCGTCATCAGCTGTGTTTTAACAAGGGATTGCAACAACACAAACCTATCCAGATCGCCTTGATGTGTTTGAACGCGGTCATTGGGAATCTAGAGAGCGTGTTCGTAAATATAAAATGTGTTCCGAGTAAATTGAATAACGTTAATAAAACCGATTTAGTGCAAGACATCAGGTCGATTGCATATGACGATTGCAATCTGCGTCAAAAAATGACGATCATTTGACGATCAAATTGACTTTGATTTGACGTTTTCGAAAACGGCTTATTTCTAAACTTGCTGCGCAGCGTTGCAGCAATGACCGGTTGCTTGTCAGGTTCAGTAAAAATACATAGTTTACCTATGCAGAAATAGCCTTCTAATCGACCAATTGGAAAGCTTATAACTTCGGTTTTAGATGTTCGATCTTCAAAGTTAAGGTCTTTTAGTAAAAGATAAATTTCAGGCTCCATTATTGCATACATTTTTATGAGAATAGTCAAATATTTTTATACAATGGACTCCACTTGCGAGTTTTACTCTCGAGAGCTTCTTCGGAGCTGCTCGCTGTTTTTTTACTCTCAAAATGATACGCACCTTAAAAGTTTGCACAAGTGTTTCAAGTGCGACGGTTTACGCGTGCAGACGCGCTGCACATCTGTTTTAGCCATAAGATGCGTTTCTTATGGTAGTATTCGTTTTATACGAACTTCTGTTTCCGTATTATTAAACGAGTTCGAATCCGATGAAAAAGATTGGAGTGAAACCAGGAAGCGACTACAACAGTCACTGCCGCAGAGAAGTTGGATCAGGCGCGGATACAGGGGGGGGGGCAATGGGTGCAATTGCCCCCCCCTGGGCAAAAACGAACGAAGCATAAAATATAAATTTAATAAAATGTAATCAAAAAAAAGTTATTTCGTTATACGTTTATAAAATTTTTTCTTGGCAGTGCAGCGTTGCAGTAATGAGTTGTTGTTTGTTTTCCGCTGGCTGATCAAGTTCAGTTAAGAAAAGTTCCGCTTTGCACAGATAGCGCCTTCAAATCGACTGAGTGGAAAGCTTATAACTTCGGTTTTAGATCTCGATCTTCAAAGTTAAGGTCTTTAATTAAAAGATAAATGTCAGGCTACATTACTGTATAACATTTTGTGAGAAAAGTCAATTTATTTCATACAAGGGAGGAGGTTGAATAATCCCAAATCGATTTCATTTTCACTTTAAAATATGCTTTGAATGAAAAATTTCACAATTTGAAAAATGATGTTTTAAAAAGTTATTGCTTCACCTCTAACCCTACTCTACAAATTTGTTAGCGGTTTTTTATACTTAAATGTAACGGGAGAGGTGACAGGGGCACCTATCTAAAACCTTGAAGTTGATTTTAATTTGAAAGAAAATTAAATCTTTAAAATACGTTAATTTACGAGTAATTGGTTTCAAAAATTTCTAATTTTGCTTTAAATGCTCGGATCTACAGGATGAAGATATCTAAATTAAAGTTAAAATAATAAACTACATTTTTGTATAAAAGTTATTGATAAATATCAAAAAAATGCATACGTACTAAATGGGTGATAGAGTTCTTTTTGTGATAAATATTAAAATGTGCGTTTTCATTGAAGAAGTACTTTCACTAGAAAACTCTCGAGAGTGACTCTCGCAAATCTGTCTTCCCCTATGGTGAGCTTATTTCATGACCGTACCTGTGTCCGCTTTGGAGTTTAATTCTCGAGAACTTCTTCAGAGCTGCTCACCGCCTTTTAACTCTGAAATTGATACGCACCTTAAAAGTATGCACATGTGTCTCGAGCTCGGAGCACATCTGTTTTAGTCATAAGATGCGTTTTTGATGTGAGGATTTTGTCGCTATCGTTGATGTGTTTTAGGAACTTCCGTGTTCCATATAATTAAACTGGCGAAGAGAACAAATCTAACGAAGAAAATTGTGGAGAAACCAGGAAACGACTATATAGAAGTCTCTGCTGAAGAGAAGTTGGCTGGAACTTTTATACCTAAGGAAAGCAAAGTTGTTTCATCAATTCGATTGTCAAATGACTGCCATTTTTGACGAGAATATTACTATTGTATCGAATTGCATGAGTCTGACATCTCTGTAGTCAATGTTTTGAGCTTAACGAAGGCTGAGTATATTGTTAATGAAATGTATAACGAAAGTTAGTCACAATCGAGAAGGTCGAATGGAAAAGTTTAAATAAGAGTGGTGTTATTTTGTTTTTGATTTTCCACTATAATCATTAGGGGTATTCATGCAACATCAACGTCCTTCGATTTTCTTGCAAACTCATTTTTTAGCAAACTCCAAACTGCATTATCGAACACATTGCTTATGAAGTAAAACTTGAATTTGCCTATTCTTACAGAAGGATTTTGCAGTTTGCGTTTGAGAACATTCTGTAAAACGCATTTTTGACGGTGATATGACGTTCTCGAAAACGGCCTTTAACTAACAAGGTTAGGTTAGGTTGCCAGCTAAAGAATAGGTTGGAAATTTCTCTCGAACTCGAACGTCATGTGTCTGAATAGGAACATACCACTGTACCATTATGTATTCCGAGTATAATAATTGTAGAGTTACGCAGATCCAGAGGGAACTCAAAAACGCTGTAAAAGACACCATGCTATAGCTACAAGCTGCAAAACTTCATTTCACAAAGTTCAAAGTACCCGCTGTTTGAGAAATGTGGCAGATATGAAAGATTCAATTGTTTTCTTCAAATTTCAAACTCATCAACTCACATTGCTTTGTGTGACCAGGCGTGTAGAGCACGGCCGTAGCCAGGATCAATCGTATGAGTGAGCTCAAGGTATTTTTGGGTGAGCTGTAGTTTTTTAACGAAAATCATAATATTGTCTATAAAATACACAATTTTGATTGAGACAATACTACATCTACCTTATTACAAATATATGAACATAAAATCACAAATATGAGCAAAAAGTTTTTGAAAAAGTTGGGTTCAGTGTTTTTTTTTTGGCAAATTTACCCAAAATATCATCCATTTCCATAAATTCAATCGTGTCTTTTCGAATGCAAGAAAATAAAGACTGCACACGCACAGGCTCTGATCGGTCATTTATGACCATCGTATAGCTTCTATTTGCGAAAGTGCTGAATATGATGACTTGTTTCGTAGATGTGCTGATCCCTAATGTATCGATTGCTTCAAAAACCAGCTTTAATATGTCGAAAAAATACAACATTTGAATTTGTTTTCCAAGTCTACAAAAAGTTTTCGTTGGTTCAGTGGTGATGAAGCCAATGATTTAAAAAAAGTTCCAGCTACAAAATTGTGCTCAATTATGTATACCAACAGAGCTCTCTCCTTATCCACTGCATTAAGATTGTTTCCGAAAGCCTTCTTAATCTTCTAGGAATGAAGTAATTGATCAATATTTGTATGTTAGTGCACATTTAAAATTTAATTTTGAAGCATTATTTTGTTTTATGTTAAAGATGTGCAAAATCTTAAAATGTCCCACAATTTTTTGGGTGAGCTCAACACTTTTCTGGGTGAGCTGAGCTCACCCTAGCGTAGGCCTAGCTACGGCCGTGGTGTAGAGCAGTATGAAGTGTACTCAAATTTTCTGTAAACCTCATCAAGATTTTCGAAATTCACGAAAATTGCCCCCCCCTGAACGAAATCCTGAATCCGCGCCTGAGTTGGATGGAACTTCTGTTCCTAAGCATAGTTGTTTTTGGGCGTTTTTGAAAACGTCAAGTCAACGTCCGTTCCATTGTCCAATAAACGTCATTTTTTTACGCGAATATAAGCAATAGTTTTGATTGCACAAAATCTTTTTTATCTACGTCATTAAATTTATTTGCAAATACATTGACGTCTACGAACACTTTATCTGGCTTCTGTCATCAACTCAACTTTTTAGTGCAGAACATGCAAAGAAGAAGAAGTAAAGGAACTGGCATCGTGGAAACAGTGAAGCATTTTTCAAAATAGTGTGAGTTACACAAAAACAAATGCATTGCCCCAGGGTCGCAGTGCAGTTACACGGCTGAAGGCTGGGGCGCCCAAAGGAAGCTAGATTTAAAAAAAAAGAAAAAAACAATTGAGATGCTTCCATCATTTTGCCGAGCTGTAGAAAAGTGTACAGAGATTTTAAATCATAAAAATAGTGAAAAAGCCTAGTGAACTGAATAAAAAAGTGAAATGAAAGTTAATATAGTGATTACTTTGAAAAACTTTACTGATAAGAAATATATAAAAAAACATGTGGTAATGCATTTAATCATATAAAAACGCCTAAAATACGGTGCACAAATATTTCGTGTCACAGGTAAGTTTTCTCTCATATTCTTCTTAATAAAGTGATGTTTTTTATGGTAGTGTACTTTTAAACCGAAATAAACACTTCGTGACGAGGATACAAATCCAACAAGATAAATAGGATTCTGCTGTTACCCATTTAAAAATATTTTATTTAAATAACTCTGCACTACGGGCGCTAAACGGATTTGAGCGCCTTGCCACCACCAACAAAAACTAGATCGACCCTGTGCGAGAATTTCTCATTTGACAGATGAGTCTCAACGAAATCACTGGATTAAAGTATATTTTTGTTTTCAACAAATTTGTTATTTTTATTGCAAATTGCGATAAAATCTTAATTTTAAAGTATTCTAAGATAATTTATTTACCTAAATAACATCACTTCACGTTACTTAATATGAAAATATCAGACAAAATTAACTTGTAAACAAAAATGTTTGTATACTCCTTTATATAGGCGTTTTTAGAGGATTTAACGTAGCCACCAGATGCTGTTTCATATTTTTTAAATAAATTATTGATAGTATTCACTATTCTAACTTTTATTTCACTTTTTTATCTAGTTTAAATAAACTTTTTCACTTATTTAACAAATTGAAATTTCAAAACACTTCCTTTCAGCTCGGCAAAATGACAGATGAATCTCAATTTGTTTTTTGTTTTCAATTCTTGCTGCTTCACTCACGTACACTGTATATGTGATATACACCACTTCCTTTACTTCTTCTTCTATGAGAACATGTGATTTTAGCAAACTGCGTTATCGAACGCAATGTTTATGCAGTAGAACCTGGGCCCGAATTACCGCTTCAGTGACCGAGTGAGTGAGTGCCATCAGTGATCGAATGAACGAGTAACCACATCAAATTAACTGATGCGGTAATTTGGCCCCTGTATTTGCCTTTTCGAATAGAAGACTTTTGCATTTTACATTTGAGAACATTTTCCAAATGCATTTTGCACGCAAAAGACGTTTTCAAACACGGCCTTCAACTAGCAAGGCCATTGGCCAAATTATCTGGTCCCAGCTAAAGAAGAAGCTGAAACTTTCACTTGAACTCGAACGTTATGTTTGGGAATAGGAACATTCCGATGTACCATTACGTTCCTTAAATTTAAGGTGGTGCTATGCAGACCCAGAGAAATTCAAAAACACTGTAAATACACCGTGCTACAGCCACAAACCGCATAACCCCATTTTACAAAGAACAAAGTTTCAAAGTACCCGCTGTTCTAGACAGTGTGGCAGTTATAAAAGAGGTAATTCCTTTCTTTAAATGCCAAACAACTCATCTACTCACATTGCTTTGTGTGACCAGGTGTATATCACGAGATCCATCAAAAGAAAGGGTATTATGTGGGTGCTACACCATGTAGTGTAATTAATGAGCGGTAGTCGTATCCAACAAGGGAAGACCTGTGCTAATACCAACCGAAACCCTCGCCACAAATTTGAAAAAAAGGAATATGTGAACAATTTGGTAGCGTGACAGATCGTAGAGTACCATGAATTATTGACCTACAACTTTCAACAATTGCAACCAATGTGTGCAATTCTCAGTTGACAGGAAAATAAAATATGTCTGTCAAATCAAAATTACTTAAATGAGAGGCATTTTTTTATTTTGTCACTGTGAATATCAATATCAAACTTCTGACAGATGAGGTGACATAAGCTATGACGCAGATATAAGCATTATATAAACGGGCAGGAGCTTCCTCGATGCACTGGAGTCTGCTGAAGAGCATTCCGAAGAGGACTTTGAATATTAAAGATACTTTTGAATAAACTCTTATATAACGGAATTGTTCTGACCTAGGGCTATCGCCATTGCCAGGTCTAGAAAAATTCTTACTTTCAGTGACAATATTGATATCATCGACAGAACCATTTACATTTTAAGCTACTGTTGCACAAGACTTCCTTCCTCTCAGTACCTACTCACATATGTGAGACTTTAGCTTCTTACATATGTCGTTTTCGATTGGTTTTACATTCTGTTCCATTTTTATAGAATATAGAAAATTTTGAGTAGTAGGAGAGGAAATAGAATGGAAAAGGAAAGTACTCCAAACATTTAATCAAAAATGACATTAGTAAATGGACCTCGTCTCGTCCCTGTTGCTTTTAAGGTAAAATCATCGGGAAACCATTATCAGTCTCAAAGCTGATATAGTGCCAAAAATAGGCCTCAGGGCACTTAGCCCATATGATCAAACACCAATAGGTAAACTTTTAGCAGCGTATTAGGTAGTACCAGTAGAAGGGAGAATAGCATGTTGAAGAAGACAAAGTGAATGTCGACTTCAAAAAAAAAAAAAAAAATTCACTTCACTCGACAGATTCATTTATTCTTTCATTGATCACTTCACAACAACTCCATTATATTATATTAATTCCAAATGGTGATTCCGAATTTGTTTTCAAATAGTAAATACCATTTGCGAATTGAGCATTTCTCGGGTCCCCTAAGTGCGATATCGAAGTGTATTGATTACAGCTTCCATTTTTTAGACTTTCAAAATCATCACATCTTATAGCAGTTAACCCACTCTTATTTCCAAGTCTCAAGGCTTCTTGGAAATAATGAAGAGATCTCCAATGAGAGCAGATACTTCCGATTTCAGTTCCACATCCTGGTTGGTTTCTTCCCCCATTCGGATAGAATGATGCCTGTCCAATTGGATGATAGAAACCCAGCAATCCACCATTTGTTTGAATAGTTTCGACATACTCAGCATCAGTATCTGACAGACGATTCTCTGGATATTCAAGTTTGAAAAGGGGCAATGCTGGATCCAACCCGACAATGGTATGCACTCTTCCACGTTGAACATTCTTTCCGGTGAATCCCGCTACATGTGCCCCCAGACTATGTCCATAAATAGCCAATGTTTCAAATGAGAGATCTGCAGTATCATGCAACCAATCAATAAATTCTGCAACTTTCTTACCAACATTCGAACAATGACTTTTAGCATAGATATAGTGAGGAGGTTGGGTGTAGAAACCCCAATCGACTGATATAAAATTAAATTGTCCCTGTTCTCCATTTAGAAGGAGTGCTTCTCTTACAGCGAACAAATCATTGTGATTGGTATTAAATCCGTGTATCATAAATCTTAAAAAAAAAGTCAATAGTTAAAAACAAGTCGAAGTGTTCTGCTCGTTTCGCCCTTCTTACCTTGTTGGATTTTTGGCATCAAAAGTTGACTCCATCAAAGATTTAATATCATTTGCATAAAGTTCAATGGATTCTGTTGGATTCTTTTGGGTGAACAAGAAAAAACGGACTTTATCTGATCTCTTTGTTTTAAATGCTGTTTCATGCTCTTCTGTAAGGGAAGCCTGTAGAATCGCTTCCCCTTCAGTCATCCAAAGAATACTTCCATTTCGTTGTGGAATTGGCCATATTAAAGGATCTTCAGAATCCTCAATAAAGGCAGGAAAAGCTTGAGCTTGGGAAAAATGACTGATTCAGAAATTGCTAGCCAGAAAGTATTAGAATACCAGGCACATACCTCTTCCCAGAACTCCAAGAACTCCCAGCACAAGACAAGTAGTGTTGAATCTCATTTTGTTATTGAAAAGATTCTTTTTTAACGTTTATGTCTTCTCGTCGTTATAGTTTTGCCTTTTATAGTAAACTTGTTTAGTAATTTTGAGATATTGAGATTAAAACCTAACAAAAAAGTTATCACTTAAATTGATTTTACAACATTTTTGGTTTGGAACCAAAATACAGTGGGTGATCAAATTATTACAGCCAAATATATGTAGATAAACCTTTAACAGTCTATTTTTTTTCGCTGGGCTCCATTTTATTTTTCGCTTTTTTAAAAGTTTGTGTTGTGAAATTTCTAGTTTTTCACCTTTTTTACAAGGTTTTAAGAAAAAAGTGAAGTGCTTATTAATTTTCAACGTATTTTCGTGCATTAAATTCCCGTTTCAAATACATTTTCGAGACATTCCGATAAAGATATTTCAAAATATTTGGTAAGAGGAAAGGACCTTTCATCACCTAAAATAGCAGACATTAAGACATCATTGTCAAGGTTAATACTGTATAATCCATTTTTGGACCATATACTGCAATTTTTTTTAAGGTGGCCGTAATATTTTGATCACACACTGTAGCCTCCCCGTCACCATAAAATGAAAATTGTTCCATCTTAAGTAAATGGTTATTGCTTTGTCATAATATTCGAAACGAAATAAGTGAGCTATAAAAATAAAACTTGTAACAAGTACCTAAACCTGTAAAATTTTAGTCAGTAATCATTTAATAACAAATTTCTTCATTATTTCAAGTTATTTCGATATTACCTACTCCACTTGAAATATTTGATATAAAACCTTTTTGAACGTAGAACTTGGCATGGCATACATTTAAGCATAATACGAAGATCGAGCAAAGACTAATTTTATCTTTACATTTTTTTTTTCTCAAGACAAATTCTGAAGGTGTATATCTACATACATTATATAAAAACAAAAGTCAAATGAGAATTGCCTTCATTTGATATACATAGATTTGAAACTTTTACATACAGAAATCAGATTCTTTCGAAGCATTTGCAGAGCGCGAAAAATTGATGGCATGCGCTTGATGGGGAAACAAATTTTCCGTCAAAATATAGTTTGTTCTCCATCTTTCAAGCCATTAACTGTCAAATTCATGGGCGTAGGAAGGGGGGAGCGGAGGTGGGCAGTGCCCACCTTAAAAAATGAACTGCCCACCTTAGAAAAATCGACATTTAAACTTTTCTGGTTCTGCAACCCACCCAAGAAGCAAGATTGAACAACTGTGAATGAAATTTCAGACACGAAAATTTAAATTTTGCCTACAGTTACAGTTGGTCGTCACATAAAAGCAATTTTTACCCACCTTAATTTTGTTTGTGTTTACACATTGCATCACTGTCCGGGAAGCCTCAGCACGCACAAACCTAGTTGAACCGGTTTAAATTTGTCTCAAACCGAGTTAGTTTGAACCTTGAAGATGAGTAGGCTTTAAGGTTTAAAAAGCTGAATCACCAAATGTAAGATATTTGGAGTGCGTTCGGAATTAGAACTATGATGGCTCCATCTAGCAAAATATTAAACTATAAAACGAATGTTAAGTTCAAGTAAAAACTTGGAAAAAATAAAAAGATTTGAATTCAAAAAATTAAAATCACCAAAAGCTAAAAGTATTGCCTGTTTTGTGTACGTCGCCAAATCGATTTTCATGCCACCAAATGAAATTTCAAATCGTCTGTTTGGCGATAAATCGCTACATCTTACAAATTTGGAACCTGAACCGAAACGTAATTCGATTTGGTTTATTTAAAATTAAAGCTTACAATTCTGTTTCGGTATGTTTAAACTCGTTTGTCATCGACTCAGACTTAACGTAGTATTTGCTCTGTAACAGACAAATCAAACCGAATAATTGGAATTTTATAAAAAAATCTAAAGCGAGTTTTCTACTTATTGCCTGCGGAACAGTAAAATGTGGATGAATTAAAAAACCTCAACAAAATCAGAAATTTTTAGGTTTTTTACGTTCCGGAAAAAGATGATTTTAGGGCAAATACAGATACGTTTTTTCTTCTTAAGGTGCCAGTTATAGCTATCATTGAAACTCATCATTGAAAATTTTAATGATTGATTTTGAGACGTTTAGGAGGCAAAATCATTTTTTATTTTGATGGACGATCAAAGCTTAGGACTTAATTAATATTTCTAGTCAAAAAAAAATTTCAAAAAGGCCCAACTTTCCACAAAAATTGACTTTTAATTTTTCAATGATCATTGGTAAGGTAGTTCAATCATTGAAATAAGAAAAGTCTTTTTATGTGGAAAGTTGGGCCTATTTGAACATTTTTTTTGGCTAAAAATATTAATTAGGTCTTTAGCATTATTTTTCCATCAAAAGAATGAATGATTTTACTTCCAAAACGTCTCGAAATCAATCATTAAAATTTTCAATGATCAGTTTCAATGATAGCTATAACTGGCACCTAACACGGCAGTACTAGACGCACTAGAAGAGAACGAGATTTACAGAGCAAGCGAAACAGAACAGGACAAACTACTTAACGACAAGTTAACTTTTAAAGCAAACGCACTATTCGAAACAGCAATAACATACTACACGAGATAAAATAAGACAAACATATTAATCCATATTAAGCCTAACCACAGATGACAGCAATTTTAACAACACAAAACAAGTTTAATAACAATCACTAAATATACAAATTTACCTGATGATGAAAATTTATTTCCAAAACGCGTTGTACTAAAAAATAAAACAAACAAAATTAAAAATTAAAACATTATTTTCATTTTTATTTTATTTTCATTTATAAATACGACCGTATAGCTCTTTTTTTTACTAAGGTGATGGATAACATATTATGTCAACTTCAAAAGGTGGTTTGAAAATATTCTATTGGCCCATTCATTTGTCGCCTTCGTCAAATTATATATGAGTACTGCAGACAAATTTTATCAAAACTTTAAAGATGTTTTAAAATGAATTCAATATAGCACTGAGTGCCGAAGTCTAGATTATGAAAAAATATGTTCGAATTAATGAGCTATTAAATAAACCTTAAACAAAAAACATATTGGAAATTTTCAAATGTATATACAAACTGCAAAAGGCCGCATTACCGTTTCCGGTTAGTTGCACCAATTGTGAAAGAAGTTTATCGGCAGTGCAGCGGATAAAAACTTGGTTGGGAACTTATTTTACCCAAAACCATTCATTTTTAATATAGATGCATCGTATCGTAAGACATTCACCTCTATTAGTGAATTCGGCAAATGACCTTTTGCAACGATTCAACTCATTTTCGATATTTTAGCTATTAGTCAATTCGAGATAGAAAATTGAACGACTATCGGTAACATTATCTGCACCACCGACATTTTATTCAACAAATTTGATATTAGTGAAACCGCAAACCATTCGCATCCATACAAACTTTCCCATTTTATATCCGCGCCAATTTTGTCGTGAATCTGCTATTGTTTTTCTTTATTTGTCAGAAAATCATGATGAATAACACAGAAATATAAATTTAGACTCATAATTCTGAGTTTAAAAGTATAGTTTAGTTAAAGTAAAGTATTTAACATTCTTTTTGAAGAAATAAATTGTTTACAACTTTAGGATTATGTTTAGACAGGCTTCATGTGAGGCGACTCATTTAGACGTGAGGAATGTCTGAACACCCCTTGAGATTGCGTGTCACCATTGTATATCCACTCTATAGTATTCTCATGAAACACGATTTTGTAGGTTGACATTTGGTCGATAGGTTCGCTATGATCGCCTTACTGAAATCCCTTAACAAAAATTAGTATTACATTTGGACGCATAGATGGCCACGAGCTTTTTTTCTTCATGAGAATGGTGTCACGTTTGAAATGTCAATAAATGACAAAAGCGATAATATAACTCGGAAAATGGTAGGGAAGTTTCGGAATCAATAATATAGTTCATTCGACGAGTTCACTAATTGAGAAAAAACGCGAATGCGAATCCAGTGCAAATCCGGTCAACTCCGGGGGAGTAGAATGTTGCGAATTGACTAATCGGCACGATTGTTGCAGAGTTGAGTTTGGTAGTACTTCTAATGACTGTTAATTTGCTTTACTGTTGACGTGTCGTTGTCAGCTTCATTCATTAGTTCTCTTTTGAACAAATTCGGGAATTAATTAAATGCTCAAGTCCAAATAAGTACATAGTTATTGAGGAATCATTTGTACCGAAAAATTGTTTAATGATAAGGTTTGGTTTGGACTGGTTGCCCACCTTAAAAAAAATTCCTTCCTACGCCAATGGTCAAATTCCATTAAAGGATGGCTACGATATTGATGTAGGTATTAAAAAACCTCTAAAAATTTCGAATTTTTGTTTTTACTTCTCCGAAAAAAAGTGATTTCAAGGAAATTGGTTGATATTTGGATTAAAATAAACTTTTTGAAGTTCTTATAGTTTTCCGGAAAAAAGTGATTTTAGGGCAATTGGATTTAAAAATGTATTGTATAGTAAAAGATATGTCTGACTGCTTAAAGTTACAAATTGATTTACAAAATCTTTCTATATGGTGCGCAAATAATAGATTGTATTTGAATGTCTCTAAGTGTCAAAGTCTTACATTTTGTCGTCGTTTGTCACCTGTGGACTTCGAGTATAGTATAGGTGTATAGGCAATACTCCGATTGTCAAAATATATGAAAAAAAAGATCTAGGAGTTATATTTGACACCAAACTAAACTTTACTAGACATATTGATTATTTGGTAGCTAAATCCAATTCTATGTTGGGATTTATAATCAGAAACTCGAAGGAGTTTAAGGACCCATTCACACTTAAATGTTTGTATTTTTCCTACGTTAGATCAGTTCTGGAATATTGTAGTGTTATATGGAACCCATTCTACTCAAATAATTCTCAAAGATTAGAGAGAGTTCAAAAACGTTTCTCAAGGCACATATTTTATCTTTTACGTTGGAATATTGTCAGACCTTCGTATGAAGTTCGTTGTTTGCTTTTTGGCCTTCAAGTCTTGAAACGCGAAGAAAATACTTCGACATCATGTTTGTACGAGATATCGTTAATTATAGAATTAATTGTCCATTTTTGCTGAGAATTATAGAATTTAATTGTCCTTCTTATACTTTAAGATCATGTAATACATTTCGGGTACCTCAGCACATAGTTAATTATGGACTTAATGAGCCACTCTCACGATGCTTAAGACAGGCAAACTCAGTCTCTCAAAATGAAATTATTGACTTCTATCAATTCTATAGTAGAGATGTTTTTAAATCACATTTCTTAATAGTATTGAACTTTGGAGGTTGATTATTGATTATGTTTAATTGTACGTAAATTTTTATATTAATAATTATTATTTTTTGTTAAGTTTAAGTAGTCTGTAGGAGCTTTTGTAGTCTGTTTGACGAAATAAATAAATAAATAAAAAAATAGATATAATTTGAACAATTTATCTTATTTTCGTGATACAAAACTATCAGGATAGAAAACTATCCCGATAGAAAACTATCGTGATAGAAAACTATGATGATAGAGAAGTATCATGATAGAAAACTATCATGATAGAAAGCTATGCAAATATTCTTAAAAACTAGCCTACTTTAAGCTTTCTTAAAACTACTTACAACCTAGAACAGCCATAGCAAGCATTTTTCGTTTTTTTGTTTTGTATTTTTTTGTGCCTCCCTTTGTGTCCCTACTTAATACTAATCACCTAAACCTATGAAAGTTGACCAATAAAATCAAAGTCAATTTTAAATAGCAGAAGAATATTCAATTAACTACCAGAACTGCGTCTCCTGCCTTACCCTATCCATTCGGTCCCGATCGGAAAAAGGCCTACTGAACTGAAGGTCCTTAGATCCGCCTTGTGCTAGGACGTCTCGATTATAAAGAAGCCACTTATCTACAGCTTTACCGCGGACATGGTTGAAAAGCGGAATCACCACTCTATCCTGGTCAGCCCTCCACTGTCTAAATTGAAAAATTTCAATATCGTCCGGCCTCGGTCTCAAATAACTAAGACTGGTCTCGTCTCAGTCTCATCTCAGTTGCTTTGAAGAAAAAATCATGGGGAATTTTCTGGTTTCGTGGACTGACCTATGAACTGCATGTGATCATTGATTATTCTTTGTGAAAATATAGCTCAGTAGACTTCGGTAGCCTGGTCACTTAGCTCATTGCTCATGCTCATATCATCAAACACCAATAGGAAAACCTTGTGTAGCGCATTCTATGGTAGATGAGAATTTGACAAAAGATGCTAATGCCGAAAGCATGATCACAACAAAAACATAAATTTTAAAAAAAGAGCCAAATACTTTAAGTTCATGAAACCTGTGCGAAAAATTCTGCCAGAAAAAGTAATGAGACCTAAAATATATGCCAAGTTTTAAGTTCATGAAGTTTAATGTCAAATATCTGAATTAGAGTTATATCGAAACAATTCCAAATCATGACAGAAATTTGGTATTTAATGATTACTGATTAAATTATGGTGGGTTCACTGGCCAAGTTTTTCTTTCAAAGTACTTCAAGCCCTACCGACCTTCCAATTTTCATTGTTCTAAAACAATCGCAAGTGCTCCATACAATTTATAAGAATTTTTAAGAAAGTGGGTGGATGCCACGCCCCCTGAATAGAAAATTGCAGATTTTCGATTTTTTCCTTTGTATGTACCACAAGGCGTACCGTTGTGCGAAATTTCAAGTTTCTACGATGTCGGGAAGTGCTCCATAATTTTGATGATCTGTCAGTGTCAGTGAGTCAGTCAGTAACGGTTTTTGCGATTTTTGGAGTCTTATATCTCGGCAATTACTAATGCTAAAGAAATGAAATTTGGTGAGCCACCTGTGTTTGATCAGTTCAGCAAATACTCCGAATTTGAAGTTTCTGACTTTATTGGTACTGAAGTTAGAGGGGGGTTGAAAATCGCCTGAGTTTGTTCCTGTAAAAAGGGTGTAGTGCCGCGAACTTGGCTGGGCACTACCGTGCCCTTTGATATTGAAAAAGAAAACATCTGGAAACATCCAAGAACCGTACTCCGGTCGCAGAGCAAATATAGACATACAAAAAAAATGTGTACTTAACTCAACAGATTCATTTATTCCTTGATTGATCACTTCACAACAACTCAATTATTTAAGTATTATATTAATTCCATATGGTGATTCCGAATTTGTTTCCAAATAGTAAATACCATGTGCGAATTGAGCATTTCTCGGATCCCCTAAACGCGATATTGATGCGTATTGATTACAGCTTCCATATTTAAGATTTTCAAAATCATCACATCTTATAGCAGTTAATGCGCTCTTATTTCCAAGTCTCAAGGCTTCTTGGAAATAATCTATAGATCTCCCATGTGAACAGATACTTCCGATTTCGGTTCCACATCCAGGTTGGTTTCTTCCCCCATTCGGATAGAATGATGCCTGTCCAAGTGGATGATAGAAACCCAGCAATCCACCATTTGTTTGAATAGTTTCGACATACTCAGCATCAGTATCTGATAGACGTTTCTCTGGATATTCAAGTTTGAAAAGGGGCAATGCTGGATCCAACCCGACAATGGTATGCACTCTTCCACGTTGAACATTCTTTCCGGTGAATCCCGCTACATGTGCCCCCAGACTATGTCCATAAATAGCCAATGTTTCAAATGAGAGATCTGCAGTATCGTGCAACCAATCAATAAATTTCGCAACTTTCTTACCAACATTCGAACAATGACTCTTAGCATAGATATAGTGAGGAGGTTGGGTGTAGAAACCCCAATCGACTGATATAAAATTAAATTGTCTCTGTTCTCCATTTAGAAGGAGTGCTTCTCTTACAGTGAACAAATCATTGTGATTGGTATTAAATCCGTGTATCATAAATCTTTAAAAAAGTCAACGGTTGAAAACAAGTCAAAGTGTTCTGCTCGTTTCGCCCTTCTTACCTTGTTGGATTTTTGGCATCAAAAGTTGACTCCATCAAAGATTTAATATCATTTGCATAAAGTTCAATGGATTCTGTTGGATTCTTTTGGGTGAACAAGAAAAAACGGACTTTATCTGATCTCTTTGTTTTAAATGCTGTTTCATGCTCTTCTGTAAGGGAAGCCTGTAGAATCGCTTCCTCTTCAGTCATCCAAAGAATACTTCCATTTCGTTGTGGAATTGGCCATATTAAAGGATCTTCAGAATCCTCAATAAAGGCAGGAAAAGCTTGAACGTGGGAAAAATTACTGATTCAGAAATTACTAGCCAGAAAGTATTAGAATACCAGGCACATACCTCTTCCCAGAACTCCAAGAACTCCCAGCACAAGACAAGTAGTGTTGAATCTCATTTTGTTATTGAAAAGATTTTTTTTAACGTTTATGTCTTCTCGTCGTTATAGTTTTGCCTTTTATAGTAAACTTGTTTAGTAATTTTGAGATATTGAGATTAAAACCTAACAAAAAAGTTATCACTTAAATTGATTTTACAACATTTTTGGTTTGGAACCAAAATACAGTGGGTGATCAAATTATTACAGCCAAATATATCTAGAATAAACCTTTAATAGTCTATTTTTTTTTCGCTGGGCTCCATTTTATTTTTCGCTTTTTTGAAAGTTTGTGTTGTGAAATTTCTAGTTTTTAACCTTTTTACAAGGTATTTAAAAAAAAAGTGAAGTTGTTAATAAATTTTCAACGTATTTTCGTGCATTAAATTCCCGTTTCAGTTACATTTTCGAGACATTCCAATAAAGATATTTCAAAATATTTGGTAAGAGGAAAGGACCTTTCATCACCTAAAATAGCAGACATTAAGACATCATTGTCAAGGTTAATACTGTATAATCCATTTTTGGACAATATACTGCAATTTTTTTTAAGGTGGCCGTAATATTTTGATCACACACTGTAGC
The DNA here is from genome assembly GCA_963921185.1 of Dasysyrphus tricinctus. Classification (NCBI taxonomy): domain Eukaryota; kingdom Metazoa; phylum Arthropoda; class Insecta; order Diptera; family Syrphidae; genus Dasysyrphus; species Dasysyrphus tricinctus. Next base: position 205,882,528 of record OY992531.1, read on the forward strand.
CTCCCCGTCACCATAAAATGAAAATTGTTCCATCTTAAGTAAATGGTTATTGCTTTGTCATAATATTCGAAACGAAATAAGCGAGCTATAAAAATAAAAATTGTTACAAGTACCTAAACCTGTAAAATTTTAGTCAGTAATCATTTAATAACAAATTTCTTCATTATTTCAAGTTATTTCGATATTACCTACTCCACTTGAAATATTTGATATAAAATCTTTTTAAACGTAGAACTTGGCATGGCATATATTTAAGCCTAGTACGCAGATCGAGCAAAGACAAATTTTATCCTCTAAAGAGTCTGAAATTTTCAGTTTTTTTATTTTTCTGGAAAAATGCGATTTCAGGGCAATTTGGATAAAAATACACTTGCTTACTTACTTACTTATCCGGCTCCCGATCCATGAAGGGTCTCTGCCTGAGATATTGCGGTCTTCCATCGGTTGCGGTCCCTCGCACGCTCCCTCCAGTCGTCGAGACCAGGCGCTCTTGCGTCTGTGACCAGCTGGTCCCTATAGCGGAGGTTCGGTCTTCCTGGTCGTCTCGAACCTGGGGGCTGGGATTCGAAGATTTTCTTGGCTGGAGCGTTGTTGTCCATTCGCTCGATGTGGTGGAGCCAGTGTAGTCGGCGTGTTTTGGCTCTTTGGACTACATCCACATCTTGGTACAGCTCGTACAGTTCACGATTGAATCTTCTCCTCCAATCGCCCTCTTCGCATATAGGACCAAATATCCATCAAAGAATTTTTCTCTCGAAAGTGCCCAGTATCAATTCCCCATTTTTACTTATCGTCCAGCAATCGGCGCCGTAGAGTAGAACTGGTAAAATTAGCGTTTTGTGTAGCGTGCACTTTGTCTTTCGAGAAAGGAGTTTTGAACCCATTTGTTTGGCCAAACCAAAGTAGCAGCGGTTCGCTAGGGTAATTCTTCGTCGGATTTCCACTAAGGTGTCGTTCGTGGAATTGATGTTTGTTCCGAGGTAGGTGAACTCCTTGACTACCTCGAAATTACTGCTACCAACAGTGACGTTTTGTCCTAGGCGATGGCCAGATGAAACTTTGTTTGTTGATAGCATATACTTTGGTTTGTCCTCATTCACTTCAAGACAAACGCTTTTCGACATAGCTGTGAATGCTTCAAGTACAGCTCTCTGGGAGCGGCCGATGATGTCGATGTCGTCCGCATAGCCAAGCAGTTGAGAAGATCTGTTGAAGATAGTGCCTTCCATGTTAACCCCACTCTTGCGCACTATCTGCTCCAGGACTAAGTTGAAGAAATCAAATCACTCATCGCATCTCCTTGTCTGAACCCTGTACACGTCTGAAATAACTCGGATGAGCTGTTACCCATTTGCACGTTGCACCGCGTATTTTGTAACGTCGTGCGGCATAGCTGGATCAGTTTTTTCGGGATCCCGAGTTCCGACATCACCAATAAAAGCTCTTGGCGACTTATGATATCATATGCCGCTTTAAAGTCGATGAATATATGGTGGGTCTCGGTGAAATTCGTTGGTCTTCTCCAGGATTTGCCTCAATGTGAAGATTTGGTCTATCGTTGATCTGCCTGGCTTGAAGCCACACTGGTACGTGCCGATCATAGTGTTGCAGAAAGGTTTTAGACGCTCACATTGTACGTTGGATGGATCTTGTAGGCAACATTAAGTAGGGATATGCCTCTGTAGTTCTTGCAGGACATAGGATCGCTTTTATGTAGATTGGGCATATGGAGCTATTTGACCAGTCGTCGGGCATACTCCTCCCACACTTGGTTGATGAGCTGGTTCATTCACCCTACCAGGACATCTCCTCTTTACTTGAAGATTTCCGCAGGTAGGCCATCCGAGCCAGCAGATTTGTTGTTCTTAAGCTTGTGGGTGGCTTTCTAAACCTCTTCAGTACTGGGCGCTGGGACTGGATCTTCATTGACTGGTCTTATGCTTCTTTGTTCCTCTGTTGCCTCCTCTACATAATGCCCATTAAGCAGCTGCTGGAAATGCTGCTTAAACACGTCTACAATTTCCTGTGCTTCGGTGACTAGGTTCGCTTCGCTGTTTCGAAGAGCTTGCGTGCCGGTCCTATAACCAGATGCCAGTTGCTTGGCTGTTTTGTAGAACCGGCGCGGGTGTTGGTGGTGGTGCTAGACTCTTCGGGATACTTGAGCTGAGAGGCTGTGGATGCTCTTTTCTTTCTGCGCAGGGTTTTTTCTCTTTCCTTCTCTTTTCACGGTACTCCTCTCTTGCTGCTCTTGTTTTTCGTTGCAGCATTTGTATTCGTGCATTTTCCGTCTCCTGCTTCAATACCGTGCATTCATCGTCATACCACGGGTTCTTTTTTCTTGGTGGTTGATATCCTATGGTGGTCTCGGCTGTCTCCTTAACGATGTCACGATTCTGGTTCCACTGGTTGTTGACGCTTGTGGCTGGGTGTACGGCAGAGAGTTTCCCGGTCAATTGCTCACTGTAGTCTCTGGCTTTCTCAGATGTGCTAAGGCATGCAATGTTGAATTTCTTCCTTTGGGCGGTCTTCGTTATCTTTTCATTGGACAGTCGGTCTCTGAACTTTGTCACAACAAGAAAGTGTTCGCACGAGTTCGCACGTCCAAGATGTTTGATGCATACCTTGCGCCAATTAGCACGTGGTCGATTTGGTTGGCGGTTCGACCATCTGGAGATCGCCAAAGATGTTTTCCTTTCCGACTTTAGCATTGAAGTCTCCTAGCACGTCTTTGACATCGTACTCCGGACAGGCTCCGTAGGCGCCGTCCAGGAGGTCGTAAAACTCCTCCTTGTTAGACTCCTCAGCTTCATCGGTAGGGGCGTGTGCACATATTAGGCTGATGTTTTGGAAGGTAGCTTTGATGCGGATCACAGCCAGGCGATCGCTGATCGGCTTAAAATCGATGACTTTCGATCTGAGTCGATTTCCCCCGACGAATCCGCATCCTTACATGTGAAGTCTTTGATGATAGCTGTAATAAATGTCGCAATCTTTTGTTTTCGTTATACCTGATCCTATCCATCGTATCTCCTGGATCGCGGTAATATCAGACTTGTACCGCGAGAGGACAGATTCAAGTTTTTGAGTAGCACCTGGCGTATAGAGTGTTCTTACATTCCAGTTGCATACTCGTAGGTCATAGTCCATTTTCGTTCCAGGTCTGGTGGCCATTTGAGGGGGGTCGTTATCCGAGGCTTCATGCGTCTATCCCATAACAATTGGATTTTTTTTTACTGTGGTCGGGTCGTTAGCCCAACGCACTAACCTCCAATCTGTAGGGCCATGAGTTTAATGTTGCAATTCTTTCCTTGATCAACATTCGCACTTACAAGTTTAGCAAGTCAAGGCATAAAGCCATGACCAGTATCCGACGGCTACCTACGTGGAGGTATTGTAAGCACTTGATGTGTAGGAAAAGATACAGCTCGAGGAGCCCAGTTCCTACAACATCCAACCCCCACAATTCATTAACTACGCTTAAGCTACTTTAAGCTTCTTAAAACTGCTTACAACCTAGAACAGCAATAGCAAGCATTTTTTATTTTTTTGTGTGCCTCCCTGTGTGTCCCTTTACTTAAAACTATTCATCTAAGCCTATGAAAGTTGACCAATAAAATCAAAGTCAACTTTAAAATAAATACCAGAAGAATATTCAATGAACCACCAGAACTCCTTCTTCTGCCTTACCCTATCTATTCGGTCCCGATCGGACAACTTCCAACTGAACTGAAGGTCCTTAGATCCGCCTTGTGCGAGATCTCGATTGTAAGGAAGCCACTTATCTACAGTCCTATGGTCGACGTGGTTTATAAGCGGAATCACCGTTCTATCCTGTTCTGCCCTCCACTGTCTAGATTGAATGAAATTGAAAAATTTCAATATCGTCTGACTTCGGTCTCATATAACTAAGACTCGTCTCTTCTCAGTCTCATCTCAGTCTCATCTCAGTTGCTTTGAAGATAAAATCATGAGGAAACCGAGACGGGTTCCCGAATTTTCTGGTCTCGTTGACAGACCTATTAACTTCCCGTCATCATTGATCATTCGTGGTGAAAATATAGCTCGGTAGACTTCGGTAGCCTGGTCACTTAGCTCATATCATCAAACACACCTATAGGAAAACCTTCTGTAGCGCATTCTATGCTAGATGTGAATGTGACAAAAGATACTAATGCCGAGAGCATGACATTGAGGAGGAAATCACTCTAGAACCGTACTCCGGTCGCAGAGTGAATATAGACATACAAACAAATTATTACCTACTTAACAGATTCATTTATTCTTTGATTGATCACTTCACAACAACTCAATTATTTAAATATTATATTAATTCCATATGGTGATTCCGAATTTGTTTCCAAAAAGTAAACACCATTTGCGAATTGAGCATTACTCGGATCCCCTAAACGCGATATTGATGTGTATTGATTGCAGCTTCCACTTTTAAGACTTTCAAAATCATCACATCTTATAGCAGTTAATCCATTCCTATGTCCAAGTGTCAAGGCTTCTTGGAAATAATCCAGAGATCTTCCATGTGAACAGGAACCTCCGATATCAACTCCACATCCTGGTTGGTGTCTTCCTCCATTCGGATAGAATGATGCTTGACCAATTGGATGATAGAAACCCAGCAATCCACCATTTGTTTGAATAGTCTCGACATACTCGGCATCAGTATCTGATAGTCGTTTCTCTGGATATTTAAGTCTGAAAAGGGGCATTGCTGGATCCAACCCAACAATGGTATGCACTCTTCCACGTTGAACATTCTTTCCGGTGAATCCCGCTACATGTGCTCCCAGACTATGACCATAAACAGCCAATGTTTCAAATGAGAGATCTGCAGTATCGTGCAGCCAATCAATAAATTCTGCAACTTTCTTTCCAGCTGTCGAACAATGACTTTTAGCAGATATATAGTTAATATTTTCACTGTAGACACTCCAATCGACCGATATAAAATTAAATTGTCTCTGTTCTCCATTTAGAAGGAGCGCTTCTCTTACAGCGAATAAATCATTGTGGTCGGTCATCCATCCGTGTATCATAAATCTTAAAAAAAAGTCAATAGTTAAAAACAAGTCAAAGTGTTATGCTCGTTTCGGTCTTCATACCTTGTTGGATTCTTGGCATCAAAGGTGGACTTCATCAAAGTTTCAACATCATTTGCATAAAGTTCAATAGATTCTGTTGGATTCTCCTGGGTGAATAAGAAAAAACGAACTTTATCTGATCTTTTTGTTGTTAATGTGATTTCGTGCTCTTCGGTAAGGGAAGCTTGTAGAATCGCTTCCTCTTCAGTCATCCACAGAATAGTTCCATTTCGTTGTGGAATTGGCCATATTAAAGGATCTTCAGAGTCCTCAATAAAAGTAGGAAAAGCTTGAACTTGGGAAAAATGATTGATTCAGGAATTGCTAGCCAGAAAGTATTAAAAAAACCAGGCGCATACCTCTTCCCAGAACTCCAACAACTCCCAGCACAAGGCAAGTAAAGAATTTCATTTTGTTATTGAATAGCTTTTTTAATGTTTATGTTTTCTCACCATTATAGATTTGCCTTTTATAGCAAAATTATTTGGTAAATTTGAGATATTGAGATTAATACCTTATAATAAGGTTTATCATTGATTTTACAATGTTTTTGTTTTGGCAACAAATTAGCCCCCCCATAAAATGAAAAGTGTTCCATCTTATGGTAATGGTTATTGCTTAGTCATAATATTTGAAACAAAATAAAGTGCCATGCTGTGTGTGGATGCCAAGAAATTCCAGATCTTCATAAAATAAAAACAAGCTCCAATAAGATGGAATAGGTAAATTTAATTTGGGTTGAGCTCATTGCTTGGTATATCTACTCTCATATTTATTTTTTCTAATTTCTATTTCAATAATTAGTCCAGTGCATTTATAACCTGACTCAGCAGTTTGTGCAGCCCCAATTTTGTTTTTATTCGAAAGAGGGTTGATCGATGACCATCCCCGTGATTTGAAGCACCTTTTTGGCCGCCATCTTGGATTGTATTTCATATAAGTTTTTATAAAAATCTTGGTTCCTAGTAGTCACAAGAAGTGTGAAAACAAAAAAAAAATGCGATAGAAAATGTTCATGATAGATGAAGGGCACGGTAGTTCTCAGCCAAGTTCTGACATTTAACCCTTTTTACAAAAATCAATTGAGGTGACTTTCGATATAGTCCAATAAATAGAGAGGTTTTACCCTAGAAAAGGTCGGGTAATTTCAAATTTTTGATATGTTATATGGTATGGTTGGTAGATGAAAATTCCAAATTTCCACAACCACGCCCCCTTGAAAATCCTGGAAAAACCACAAAAATCGGCACTGTTTTCAGTTTTTTGCCTATAAATTCTTGCCGGTATATTTTTACGGAAAAAAGTGGTATGAATGTTTGTAGACAACAAAATTTCCAAAAAATATGACTCAGAAAGTATTTTTGTACAACCACCTTTGTATATAAAATCTATAGTACTATCATGGGTGACGAACGACTGGCACGAACCAAGTGACGGCTTATGAAATTACTGGTGCTGAGCCTAACTAAGCGTGTACAGCTGAATTGTAAACTAAAGAATATGGCAAATGAAGAATAAAGTGTAATAATAAAATAATGAGAGAGCTGTATACTTTTTTATAAGAGTTGGAGGGAGGCAATTTTGTTTTTTTCAAAGGTATTGGTTTTGTCAATGAATAATAGGTTAAGAGTTGGGTGCGTATGCGTATTTGGCTCTGATGTGAGCTGAAATGAAAGTATGATTGTTTTTCTTTGTATCGTTGGGAAAGAAATAAAATGCACGACTGGATCGCACGTACTTGCTCTTATGTTCAAGTTGTGTGGAACTTAAGAACTTTAAAAATTATTCAAGTAATTATAGAAAGTATAAAAAAGCATTTAAATCGTTCTTTTAATTGTTTAAACAGCCTGATAAATAACTTAGAGCGCCAAAAAAAGTATGCCATTTGATTACTTAAGAAAATATCAATATATGCAAAAAAAAAAATTAAAATCGTTGGAGCCGTTTTCTTAAAAATTAATTTTTTATATATAAAATTTTTGTAACATTTTTCAAAAAAAAATTTGGTATGCCAATTTTGAGTATATATTAATATACATTTAAAACTGAAATTTCAAAACAATTCATCAACCCGTTTTGGAAATATTGAATTTTCAAAAAAAAAATTTGAATCTTTTTTTAAAAATCCAAAATTTACTTTTTCAAAAATTTTGGTATGCAGTATTATTTATATTCCAACAAAGCTTTTGTGCAAAAAAATTCATTGAAATCGGATGAGCGGTTAATGAGAAAACCAAAAATCAAAAAAACCGTTATATGACAGGTACCGTTAATAAATGTTTTTGGTGATTTTTTTTCTTATTAAAAGGTATATCATATCTACAATAATACACTGATTTTTTTTTATCAAAATCGTTGGAGCCGTTTTTGAGATAAATAAGCTTTTCCTTAACGGTTGTATGGCAAGTACCGTTATTTTTTGAGCTAAAAAAAAAATTTCAATTTCCCCTCTGGAGAGTTACAAAAAAACCTTAAGTTCAAAATTTGAAGAAAATCGCTTCAGTGGTTTAGGCTGTAGGTTGAGGTACGGACAGACAGACAGACAGACAGACAGACAGACAGACAGACAGACAGACAGACAGACAGACAGAATTGTACCACCCACTTTTTTCGTGTTCTCTATCATCGTAATGTCATGTTTGATTGTTATCTCGAAATTTTTTTTTTGCACGAATCCAAAACTTGCCCTATAGTACCTATATCGCAAGTAAAAATTTGTATTTGGAAACAAACAACAAAATATATGCTTGCAAGTTATATTGTAAGATTGTATTTGTAACCATGGTTACTTTAAATTTTTGTATTTGTTTATTTTACTTTTCTTGTGTTTTCTTTCGTGTTTTGTTTTTTTCATATTTCAGTCGTAAAAATGCTTTGGTGGGGGAAGGTTGCTGCTGTTAGGTGTAATTTTCGTTGTCATTTAGTGTGTATATTTTTGGGTTGTTTTGTTTACTTTCGTTTTTTGTTATTTTTGTTGGTTGTTGTTGGAATATGGTAAGCACGTAAGTGGTTGTCATTGACGGCTGCTGTTGCTTATGCTCGGCTGCTGCTGCTGCCGCTCAGCATACGATCGGAATATTTTTGTGCTGGGGTGGGTAAAAAAACGAATTTTTGTTTGGGGTGGTTGGTTGCAGGGTTGTTAGATTGGGCTATTTATCATAAATTGGGCTATCTTTTCCTTAATTTGCGACAAGAATATGAAAAAAGTAGCCCAATTTCATATTATTTCTATAACTTTTAAGAAAATTCGTTACATAAGTTCAACGATAGTATAGTTCGTACAGATTTTAAGGATTTGTCCCTGGAAATTATTCCAAAAAACAAAAAAAAAAACGTGGAATGTATAAGTAATCCTATATTTTTAAGATGAGATTGGGCTAGTTTTTGGGCTAGATTTTGGGTAGCGATTTGGGCTAAGTGAATTCTGAAATTGGGCTACACAAGTGCTTCTTGAGCTGGCAACCCTGGTTGGTTGCTTTAGGTCTGTTTTCGTTTGGATGTTCTTAGCATTGCTTTTGCAGCACTTTTCCAGTTTGACACAGTTGGAATGAAAAAGGAGTGCAAAATAACAGCCCTGAACAATCAGTGAAATTTGAAACATCTATCGATAATTAAACAATACCTATAAGGGGAGATTACGATAACTCGGGCGACAAAGTTTATTGACAGATTTGTATAGAACAGTTATTTACAAGCATTTTTTACTATTAAAGAGGGGGGTCTATCTCACCCCATTTGGACGGGAGGTGCAATTTTCTAAAAAAACACTTAAGATGAAAAAAAAAAATATTTAGAAATAATGGTAATACTTACAATTAAGAATTATACATTTTTTTAAATCTAAAAGTCTGTTCTATCATCTTGATTTTAAATCAAGTGATTTCCATGAAAACTAATTTGAAACTAAAAATTTCAGAACAAAAAATGACAAAAAACAAGCTTATAGTGTCTTTATTCCAAATTTTGAGACTACATACTAGTTTTTTTTTTAAACTATTTTTTTGCTTTTATTAGTTTTTAATCGAATACTGAAGGCTAGATGGTTATCTATAGATATTTTTAGGGACTCTGGACTCTTGCTTCTATTGACTAATGAAACATTTATTCAAAGTTCCACAGACATCCCATTATTTTAAAAGGGTTTTCGGTAATATTTCGGATTTTGAGGGACTTTTGATATGCCATAAGGGGTGCAATTCTGCGTCGATACCAATTTTAATATTTCATGAATTAATTATTTCAAGGCTCCCCATACGATTTGAGTTCTTTTTTTCTGGTCTACAAACAGTTTTTTTTTTTTTAAGAAAAAGCTAAAAACATATTATTCAACAATGTTCTTGTCTCTTATATCTCGAAAGCAAACCAATCTTTGGTATTCACTTGATTGCATATTGAACACCAGAAAAATAAAAATGAATACAAAAAATTACATACTACCAGTGTGGGTCGAGCCCAGCCTCTTTTTAACTGGCTGAACAGAATGCAAGACGCAACTGGAATAGATGTCAAAAAAGCTGCAGTAGATGTCAAAAATGCTGCAGTAAAAGTTAAAAATTGTTCAACTCTTGCAGCTCCGGCTGCAGCATTTTTGACATCTATTCCAGCTCCGTTTTGCATTCTGTTCAGCCAGTAACTTGCGATATAGATACTATAGGGTAAGTTTTGGATTCGTGCAAACGAAAATTTTGAGACAACAATCAAACATGACATTACGATGATAGAGAACACGAAAAAAGGGGGGCACAATTCTGTCTGCCTGTCTGTCTGTCTGTCTGTTTGTATCTGGATCTACAGCCTAAACAAATGATGCGATTTGCTTCAAATTTTGAACTTAAGGTTTTCTTGTAACTCTCCAGAGGGGAAACTAAAATTTTCGTTGGCTCTAAAAATAAAGGTAGGTAATTGCCATACAACCTTCGAGGAAAAACTTTTTGAATAAAAAAAAATCATTTTTGGATTTTTAAAAAAATATTAAATTTATTTTTTGAAAAAAACAATATTTCAAAAACGGGTTGATGAATTTCTTGTCATTTTGATAACGACTACGCATTGTTTAGGAACAACACAATTTGTTCCTTTAACTGGTTTGTAAGACTTTGAAAATTTGGTGTGGAAAAACGGTTCCATGAATCTATAAAAAAATACTTAAAATGGAAAAACATACATAGTGTATATTAAAAAACAACTTTTTTCACAATTTTAAGTTTGAAAACAATTTTTGTCGAAGCTGTTTACGAAAAGAACTTTATTTAAAAATAAACCATGAGAATGGACTTCTGGTTTTCCAAAAAGCTACAAAACAATACTGTAAGTGGTTGTTTGTTAATAGGTATACTTTTTCCATTCTAAGTACCTAGGTACCTAACTATTTTTTTTTTTATAAGACTGCCCCTTCTGTCCAAGCGGGGGGAAATAAAACCCCCTTCCGTAGGATTTTTTTTCTTGTCTACTTTTAACCAATAGTGAGTGTCATAAGTGATTAAACACAAATTATTTCTGGAGTTACATGAAATTTAAACAAACAAATACATAAATAAAAATTTGCATCCCAATAGTTAAAAAAAAAAAGTTTTATTCAATAGCAAAAGATCAAAACAAAACTATTCATAATAAAACTACCTACTGCATTTTTTCCTAACAAAAACTTAATTTACTCTTCATTTTACGCGATGATGGTTTAAATTCCATGAATCGTTATCGTAAGACTTATCATAATGTTATAATACAATTTAGAAAAACTGATAAAATTCCTACTACCTACATAAGGTAAATACAAAAAATTAAAATATCGCAACATGTCCTTAAATAATTCCTTCATAGATGTGGTGAAAAGTTGCAACATTGCTACAAAGATTAAAAATTTCAAGTCAAATACCCAAGATTTGAAAAACAAAATTAAAATAATAAACGAAAATATAGGTAATCTACATGCCTACCTACATTATGTATGTACGTATAAATCTATAAATAAACATATAACTTATACCTCAAGCTCACATACAAACACAATCGAGTAATAGAAAGCAATTTGTTTTATTTGTATTTCCTTTCATTTATTCTTGTCGTTAGTATGGCACAAGCAACTGATTCATTTGTCTCCCTTGCTCCCCTTATTGTTGCGAGAATCAATGTAATATAACCCTCTCTTACGACTTTTTCATTCTGCTTTTACATTTTTCTTCTATTTCAACTCTCAAATATCAAATACATTTCCATATTAGCGCCGCCTGGTGAAGGCTTATGCAAATAAAAAAAATTGGCTGATGATAGTACTATAGATTTTATATACAAAGCAACCACTACAAACGGCGCTATGGAGCTCCCAAAAAAGGTTAAAATTTCGTATTTTGTAAGATTTTAAGATTCTTCCCTCTTTACAGTACAATAACTCCTTAAGCGTCGAGCTTAGGGTAAAATTTGTTATAAACAATCTTGTAGAAAATTTAATTGGCTACCAATTTCATGAAGATACAGTCGACTCCCTCTAAGTCGAACTCCCCGTAAGTCGAATTTCCCTCTAACAAGAATTTGTTCACCATATTTGTATACTCCACTCAAATTTCCATACTGTATTTATTTCTTTCTAACTAGAAGTAAATTTGATATTCCGTGAGAAATCAACTTAGAGGGAGTCGACTGTATTTTCATTTTGTGACCAATACAATCGGGAATCGGGTGAGGATTGAAAAAGTGTTTTTACTAACTTACTTTCTTTTCATTTTCTTTTATACAGTTCATGTATTGCGGAGTCCCGTAGAAATTGTATTAACGACTTTTCTAACCACTAGAATTGATTGAGGTTTAAATAGGAGAGTCAGAAAAACTTAGGTAGACATCACGATATTCTGAACCCGGTGTTTTATTCGCTATTTTCAAAAATTTTGTACATACAGTAGTGCACTTTGTTTGAGGGAGTGCACAAAATTCAATAAAAACTAAACCATGAAATTAATTTTGATGAAATTAAAAGGCATGCTAACTGACGAGATGAAAAATCAATCCAATTAAAAAAATTCGGGTATTGTTTAGAATTTGTCTACGTTGTTTTTATACGGAGCAAGTTTTGTCATTCATCTCATCATCATAGGAATACAAATTGTATAAAGTTATGATAAAGGACAGTAAAACGAATGCCAGTAAAAGATCCCCAAAATCTTAACCCCGAGGAAAATTCTGGGAATGACTAATGAAGCTTGAAAGCTTTTGTATTGGATTCAAGGCCACTTATGGAAGCATATTCATCGTCAAAAGCTCTATATGGCGAAAGCTGAACTCAAGATCTCGAGAAAAATTATCCAGATGTATCTCGTGATATTATAAAACACAAGTTGCAATATGCCAAATGCAATGTGCAGAGAATAGCTTCTCCGAGCTGTTCAAAACATGTATAGTGCATACGGCGAGGAAATGCGATCATCATCATCATCATCGTGTCCTGTAACCCCGGCTGGGGCATAGGGCGTCAACAAAACGTCTCCATCCTTCACGGTCTGCTGCAAGGTACTTTAGCTGTGGCCACGTCTTTCTCTGGGATTCTGCTTCCGCTAAGACAGTTGATTTCCATGTTGTTCTTGGTCTTCCAACCCGCCGTGCACCCTGAGGATTCCATTCAAAGGACTGCTTTGCAATTTCATCGTTTGGTTTCCTCAGTGTGTGACCAATCCAACGCCATTTACGCTTTCTTATGTCGACGTCCAGCCGCTCTTGACTTGTCCTGCGCCACAATTCCTCATTTGATATTATTTGTGGCCAGCGAATCTTTAGGATGTGGCGAAGACAGCGATTCACAAAAGCCTGCATTTTCTTCGAAATAGTAGACGTGACTTTCCAGGTTTCACAAGCATATAACAGCACGGATTTGACATTGAATTCGAAGAATCTCAACTTAGTGCGTAAGGAGATTTGACTGGATTTCCAAATTGGGGACAGGGTACCGAAGGCAGCACGAGCTTTATTCATTCTACTTTTAACGTCCAGATCCGTACCACCGTTTGCAGAAACAATACTGCCAAGGAAGTTGAATTGTTCCACTACTTCAACTGGCTTCTCCTGTAGAATAATACGCTGCTATGTGGAGCGGCCTGTGAGCATTATTTTTGTCTTTTTGCTGTTTATTCTTAGACCACTCGACTCTCCCTTCACTTGCAGCGTTTGGCACATCCCGTTCAGCCCACTGATGTTATTTACCAGTAGACATATGTCATCGGCATAGTCTAAATGACTGAGCCTTTCGAACGGTCTCCACTGAATGCCCTGTTGCTCAGCTGTACCAACACTGGCCGTCAATACGTCGTCCATCGCCAGCAGGAAGAGAATTGGCGATAAAACATCCCCTTGTCTCACACCCTGTTGCACTACGAAGGAGTCGGATAGCTGCCCATTGTGCAAAACAAAACACCTTGCGTTGTTGTAGGACTCTTTAATAATGGCAACAATTTTTGGTGAATTTCCTCTACCAAGCAACGATCTCCATATACATTCTCGGTTAACTCGATCAAAGGCCTTCTCAAAATCCACGAACATAAGGTAAAGCGGTGATTGAAATTCCATCGACTGCTCGAGGACGATACGCAGGGTGTTGATATGGTCGACACACGATCGACCACTGCGGAAGCCAGCTTGATGCCTCTTGAGTGTAGACTCGATTCTATCCTTTATTCGCTCGAGAATGATGGAATGCGATAGCATACGTTTTTTTCGATAGTACATAGAGCAGGTGTTAACACAGAATCCTTACCTTGCGTTCCGGTTCCATTGTGTTTTTATAGAGTTCTTCATGGTGATTGAAGAACAGGTGAAATGTATTGGTCTTGAAGTAAACGAGTAAAAGTCCAACTAACTGCTGTAAAGAAAAAGGCATATGTTCACAACCTTGGCCAAAACGTCACTTTTATTAGCAGCAGATTCGAATTAGTTAAGAATTTCAATTACCTTGGAGTTAATACTCGTATTTACTCCACGGATGACACCTATGTGAATTTTCAGCGAAAAAATACTTTTAGAAACCGCTGCTATTTCAGTTCGTCAAAAAATTAGGTTCATCACTCTTCTTACGCTCAAGACACGTTTAAACTCGGTAAGATAAAAAGCAGAAATGAAAACTGATACTAAGCTCTTTTGCAAGTAATGTTATTCGACGGAGTTTTGGAGCAGAAGGTACAAACATGAGCTCAATGATCTGTACAAAGATGTAAATGTAGTCCAAAAAGTCAAAATACGTCAACTTGGCTAAGCCACACTGTGCGAATGTGAAACAATGCTCCAGCATACATACAGAGTTTTTGAATCCCAAGTTATATTTGCAAAAAAAAAAATGGAAAAAAGCCCACTAAATGGGCGTGGTAAAAATCTATGCACAGTCGATTTACTAAAAATATTTGTATCACCTAAACAACACCCGAATTTTTTCCGAAAATATGTTTTAAAAAAGTGGGAGTGGCAGTGTGTGGAGAATAATTGTATTGGTTTTTCATCTCTTCGATTATCATATCTATAAATTTCAACAAAACCAGTAAAGTGGTGTAGTTTTTATAGAATTATTGTGTGCGCTACCAAAAAAAAAAATAGTGACTAAAACAGCAGGTTCAGAATATACTGAGGTCTATCCAAGTTTTTTGGAACTATTTCAATCGGTTCTAGTGGTTAGACCAATCGGTAATAAAGTTCCTACGGGACTTCGGTACATGGACTGTATAAAACAGAATGAAAAGAAAGTTAGTTAGTAAAAACGTTTGAATAAAAAACACTTTCTCAATCCTCACCTGATTCCCGATTGTATTGGTCACAAAATGAAAATACAGTCAAGTCCAACTAAGTTGAATTCTCACGGGATATCAAAATTATTTTTAGTTAGAGAGAGTTTTGCAAAAATTCGGTAAAGAGAGAAATAAATACAGTATGGAATTTTGAATGGAGTATACAAATATGGTGAAAAAATTCTTATTAGAGGGAAGTTCGACTTACAGGTAGTTCGACTTAGGGGGAGTCGACTGTAGTTACATGAAATTGGTAGCCAATTAAATTATCTACAAGATTGTTTATAACAAATTTGACCCTAAGCTCGACGGTTAAGGAGTTATTGTACTCTAAAGAGGGAAGAATCTGAAAATCCTACAAAATACGAAATTTTAGCCTTTTTTGGGAGCTCCATAGTGCCGTTTGTAGTGGTTGTTCAAAAATATTTTCTGAGTCACATTTGTGGGAAATTTTGTTGTCTACAAACATTCATTCCACTTTTTTCCGTAAAAATATACCGGCAAGAATTTATAGGCAAAAGACTGAAAACAGTGCCGATTTTGTGTGGTTTTCCAGGATTTTCAAGGGGGCGGAAGGGGCGTGGTTGTGGAAATTTGGAATTTTCATCTACCAACCATACCATACAACATATCAAAAATTTGGAACTACCCGACATTTTGTAGGGTAAACCCCCTTTTTTACCTCTATTTACTGGACTAATACATGGTTTGTAGAAAGAACGATAAAATACGATTCGTTCTCCCGTGAAAAATTGAGAAGGGAATAATTATTTTTGATTCCATCGCGAATGGTTCCTTTAAAAGAAAATTAGTTCTTTTTCGGTCGAATAGAATCTGGTAGAGTCTCTAAAATATGTTACGTTCCCAAATTTATCATGAAGATCCATTCACGAATCGTTCAAATAAGAAAGAAAATTGTAGTTTTACGAAAAGAGAAAGTTTCGAAAATCCAAAGTTACGCAAGGTTAAGTATCGAAGAACAAAGTTTAAAAAAGAAACGTTTCGAAATCCTCGGAAATTCAATGGTCCTTGAGCGATTTCAATGAAATTGACACAGGTGATGGTGATGTTTTTGACATATTTTAAACCACCCTGTTTTGATTTTTTTTGTTATTCTGTAGGTATCAGCTATCACCTGCGTCAATTTAATTGAAATTGCTCAAAGAACAAGGAAGTTGAAAAATCTTTACATATTTTTGAAACACTATTTTGAAAATAAAAATCAACTTTTTCCGGAGCAGTAGCAAACTGTCAAAATTCCTGATTTTTAGTGGGTTTTTAAATGCATTGACATCGTAGCCATCCTTCAATTGAATTTGACAGTTTCGCAGTATTTACTAATCTAGCCAATATCAGACGTGTCACCAACTTTCCACATTGCTTTTTTCTGAGATATAGGACTACAAAAATCACAACAACCATAACTGACTCAACAAAACTATCATGCGAGAAAAATATCACGAAAGAAAACTATCATGCGAGAAACCTATCATGATAGACAACTTGTCACGGTAAATTTGCTACGACAAAAACTGCTATTTCTTTTAGTCGTTATTTCCCTTTTTTTTTCTACAGGTGTTCCCTTCAATATACTGGGAGAGACTAGAACAACTATGATGCAGCAGCAATTAGTACCCTATCGCCGTATGTTGAAGAAACAAGATAATCGAGGTTACTGGCTCTTAAAGTATGGAAGAGCAAACCACTATCCCACAACAGAACAGACGTGCGGTCTGTGTAAAAATATATCCAAAACCACAAAAGGTGCAGGTGATAATTGATTTCGGAACGATGTTCAAGTCCATTTAACCAAAGAAACGGGTGACATTTGTTCCCCGTTTGCTAGATGTTATACTCTTTTTGAGAATGGCTTAGTGCCAACAACTGTAAAAAAGAAAAGATGAAACGTTATCGACTTATCCCTAAATCCCCCAATCCCCAAATCTAACAAAAAGGAGCTTATTTTCTTTATCGCGAGTAGAAAATAATTTTCAATTTACCTTTTTGCATTTTAAGTTACTATTTATTGACATTCTCTTACTTTTGTCGCCGGAGCTCTAATAACTTTTGGGTTCTGTTTTAAGAAATTTGGAGGGGAAAAATGGTTTTGCAGTTTTGAAATTGATTTTTTAGAATTTTGGCGCTTTGATCTGGTTTTCTCTTAAAAAGATAGAAAATAGGGGGAAAATGGCTGAATGCGTTAATTATTGTGTTCGTGCTACTGGAAGTGACACCAGCGATCGGCGAATTCCAGGAAAAGCTAGGTTAGGTGCGAGTATAATAGCCCTTCCACACTATCCCACTGAGTATTAATACAAATGTCAAAAAAGTGTGATGCAATTCAAGTATAATAGTGTGGAAACAAAATATGAAATTTCATTACACACAACTTGACAGCGCATCCTACATTATTTGACATGATTGTGTTTATACTTGAAAGATTTTAGGATTGGTTCTAAATCATCACACATTTCTTTCACACTTTTGTGATTATTGAGGTTAAATTTGAAACATTTCGGGCATAGCGGGTGCGTCTAGCTCAAATATGGACAAAAAACCTTTGGAAAAGGTATACAAAAATAAAAAATGTAAGTTAAAATTTTAGTAAAAATTTCATTGCAGATTGACTGGAACAGAGAAATGGTTTGTGAGCTCACTGATCAGTGGAGCACTTTCGAATCCCACCAACCAATTCTCCCACAATAAGCATGCCCGGTACGAGGCACTGATAAAAATATCGGGCAAACTCCGCAGTTTTTGCCCCCAGCTTTTGATACAGGACGTAAAGGTAATAAAGCTATCATTATGTCTACAGATATACCTACATATTTTAAATAAATAATTTATAGATTAAGATTAGCTATCTACGAAGTCAGTTTTGTCGGGAAAAACAAAACATGAAGGAAACGTGTACCAGTGGGGCTGGAACCGACGATTTGTACGAACCTACAGCGTATTGGTTCGAAAAAATGAAATTCATTGAACCATTTAAAAAACTAAGATAAGGAAAAAGTAATGCAAGTATTCAACCAACCTCCAACTGAATCTCTGAATCCGCGAACTACAGCGGTTTCCTCTTTTGGTTTTTTCAATACATTTCTTTTTAACAAATGATAAACCTATAGACCTATGAACATATGTTTACTATTAACTTTTTCTTTATTTTCAGTTAAACACATCAGAAGTCAATGAAGAAAATATATGTAATTTTTTTGATATATTTGTTCGAATGGAAAATGGTTTTCAAAACTAGTTAGAGTTCTTAAAAACAGATCTAGAGTCGTTTCAATTATTCAGATTGATCAACAAAACAAAACTGGTACAACGAAAGTGACCATTTCCTTTAAGAATTTCTTCTATTAAATTGAAAAACTTTTATTTCAGAAACAGTGTATTTTATTAAAAATTAATTCATTAGGTACTTTTGTTTTTGTTTAAGCAAATGAGTGATACATCAATAAGTAGAGAACTTTTGAAAATTTAATTTTTTAATGGCTTCCCATTGCCAGGGCACAACACCACTAGTGTTAAAATACTCTGTAAAGAGATTTCTTGTCTGTATTCCATTTTCACTTGCGCGATTTCCAGCAGCCCTTTGTAAACCAGTGACAAAAACAGTGCTTCTCCACGATCCCGGTTGTACGTTCAACATTGTGGTATCTTCTGTATCGACCGTACCATAGAAACCTTCCTCGCATTTGAGAAAATGATGTAGTGCACAAGCCGCTAGGGTTACTTTTTCCACTTTCTCAACACTAAGGTTGATGTTCTTTTGGAAAATTTGGAAACGGTTTGCCAGAATTCCAAAAGTATTTTCAACTACTCTTCGAGCCCTCGAAAGCCGATAGTTGAATACCTTTTGCATCTCTCCGCTTCGTTGTCCATGCGGCTTGAGTATACGATTTGAGAGGCGAAAAGCATCGTCCGCTAAAGTTCAAAGTATTTTCCTTTATCGCCTGGCAAAAACTTGATTGGTTGAATGCTGCAGCATCATTGGCTCTTCCGTTCGTTCCTACATCAACAAAGATAAATTTATAATTGGCGTCCACGACTGCCATCAAGATAACGCTATTGAACCCTTAATAGTTGAAGAATAACGAACCATCTTCTTTCTTGGGACGTATAGCTATGTGCTTGCCATCTGAAAATTAGTATTTTTATAGGTAGGTATAATGTTTATACATTTAATACATTTTATCGCTGTAAGGTAACCTATAGCTCCCAAAAACATTGGAAAGTTCCATTTTTCCTCGAATTCCTTGGCTATTGCTTCCCATTCCGTTGAACTATTAGGTACTTTTTTCAGAAATGAAAATCAAAGACAAAATAGTGATACATACAATTTTAATTCAACCTACTTTTATATATTCGTCCTTCAAAACAGAATAGATTGCATCCAAAGTCTCCGGAACAATCAAACTTATGGCTTGGACAGAAACACGAAATCCGTATGAAATGTCTGTATAGATTGAGCCAACAGCTAGGAACCGCAATGTTATTAGTAATCTATGAAAAAGAATTTCAATGAGATAATAAACACCTTGATCTCTATCCACTGTGCCAAATCTTTCCTATCCTCCTACTCTTTCTAACTAGTGCCGTGCAATTCAGGTTGCATTTAAAAAGACCTTAGGTCTTACAGGCATATAGTTAAAATTATTATTATTATTATTATTGTTATTCAGAAAAAAATAAAGAAATCATATCAAACCTTGTGGACGCGGGAATAGCTTCACGAAGAACAGTGTCTTGTCTCGAAATGATTGGTTCCACTTTCCTTAAAATATTATTGAAGGTATTCGGAGTCATACGGGTAAAGTTTTTAAACCCTCCCGAATCCTCAAATTGCAGTTCTTGCAGAGCGAGATGCGATAAATCTTTACCGTGTTGGCGTTCCAAGAGCCATTTACGGCTCCACATATCTCTATGCCTTTTCAAAGCCTTGTTTTTTTTTTATTTTTATTTTTCTTAAGTCTATTATTAGGCAGATGATTGAAATTAAAGTTTCTCGTTCGTACAAATTGATCCTTAAAACAAAAGAGTATAATTGGATAAATATTTTGTTTAGGTTTTATTTCGTTCTGCATTTTTGTCACATAAACTAATATATTTGCCAACTTACACTTAGCCAAGCTATGCAGTTTTGTTGTATTATTAATTAGGTTGGTATTAAAACTAAAATAGTTAAGTTTTAAAAAGAAATTTTCACAAATGAAGTTTTAAGTGTGCGCCTAAAATTATTAAAAGACAATTTGACAGGTATTAACAAAAGCAAGTGTGGAAGCAAAATATGAAAATCATTTTCTATCACACAAATTTGGCAGTTGTATGAAATTCTTTCCCACTTTATTCTGACATGTGTTAATACTTTGTGGGATAGTGTAGAGGCGCTTTAAGTAGGACCGCTGGATTTCATCAACGGTGGCACTGTTCAACATAGCTGAGAGTTGCTTAAGCAATGATTAGAAGGTCAACGCGTTGACTCTCTGAAGTCAAACTGACGTAAAATTCTGTCCCAAAGTTGTCTTGTTGTGTGATCGTCAACGCAGATTACTGTCCACGCGTTGACGGCTGCGTTGACACTCCCGTTGGCATGAATTTAAGGGTCAATGCGTTCATTATTTTCGTCAACGCAGTTAAGATACTATGACAGACTACACACCAAAGCGTTGACTGTATCCTTACGTTGACACAGCGGATTTTTCTGCCATATCAACGTACCCTGCGTTGACCTTTTTCCAATCTCGAAAATTTGGAATTTTTTGAGGATTTTTAAAACATCGATACTTGATGGCTTGACAGATGAGAGGACAAACTATATTTTGAAGGCAAAAGAATATTTCAATAAAAATGTCACCCAATTGCCCTATAATCACTTTTTTCCTGAGCAGTAAAAAGTTAAAAAAAAATCTGGTTTTGTAGCTGCTTTTTAATCCATCGACATCGTTGCCATCCTTCAAAGGAATTAGACAGTAAATGGCTTGAAAGATGGAAGACAAACTATACTTTGGCGGCAAAGTATATTTCGATGCAAATGCCACCCAATTGCCCTTAAATCACTTTTTCCAGAGCAGTAAGGAAACTTAAATTTGTTGGACTTTGAAGAGGTTTTTAAATCCATCGACATCGTAGCCATCCTTCAATGGAATTTGGCAGTTGATAGCTTGATAGATGAAAAACGAGCTCTATTTTGACGGCAAAGGTATGTTTCGATATATCACTTTTTTCCGAAGCATTTTTAAACCATCGACATCGCAGCAATCCTTCAATGGAACTTGACAGTTGATGGCTTGACAGATGGTGGATGATAAATTGATGATGAGCTATATTTTGACAGAAATAATTTATTTCGATCTAAATGTCAATCAAATGCCCTAAAATCACCTTTTTCCCGAGCAGTAAAAAAACTTCAAAAATTTCTGATTTTTTAGAGGTTTTCTTAATACAACTACATTGTATTGTTCGATAACACAACAGTTAATGGCAGGAACTTCTTTGTGCAATTGGGAAACTGCTCATCAACTGTGAAGAACATCAAAGCCGGAGTCGCACAAGGTTCGAAGCTTGGCCCCTTCCTCTACAGCCTGATGACATCAGACCAACCCGTCCCAACTGGCTGTGAAAACCTGCTGTTTGCAGATGACTCACTCACATACGCTACCTCAATGTCACCACTCGTCGCAGTCCGGATAGTAGAGGCTCACATCCACAGACTGTTCGAATTCTACAAGAAATGGGGCATCAAGATCAACTCAGCAAAATCGGAGCTTGTTTGCTTCAGGAGACCCCGTGACGGCAGAAGTCGCTCAGCAGCCACTTGCAGAAACTTAGTTCTGAAACTTCCTGATGGTTCCACCATTGCCGCCAAAAGGAATACCAAATACCTGGGGATCAACTTCAACGAGTTGCTAAAGTTCAATCCACACTCAAAAAGTGTACTCAGAAAAGCGAACTGGGCATTCCACCGACTACACCCTTTGATGAGGAGAAGATCAGGACTGAGCCAACAGACGAAGAAACTTGTTTACAAGCAACTCCTGCGACCAGTAATCAGCTACTGTTTCCCAGTCTGGTTCACAATTACAAAATCAGCGATGAAAGATCTCCAAGTCTTCGAGAGGAAGATGCTAAGAATCTGCACCGGGCTCCACTTTGACCGGCAGCGAAGAAAGCATTACAGGAACGAGGATCTTTACAGAGAAGCAAAGATTATACCGCTGGACAAATACCTAGCAAATTCGGCGAAGAAGCTAGTGCAGAACACCGTCAATCACCCCAATCAACTAATGAGAAGGATGGCCACCCAGCAACGACATCCCGAGCCGAGGTACCTCAGTGTAATGGAGACCCTGGATGCCAATATTTTCACCGACAACGACGAAGCAGCCGTTTCCTTTTACGCTGACACAGGGTCAGCCTACAGCCGTGGCTAAACGCCAACCCTTTCCACCAAACCACACCCAAACCACCAAGGGACAACCGGGACGGAACACCCCGAGAGCATCAAAGTCAACCGACTTTTAATTTTAAGTTGACATGCATAATATATACTTATATTTCCTATTAAATCTAAGCCAATGTATAACAATAGGCCCCCTATGTGCCATAAGATTTATATTCTTCAATGTATTTAATAGTCGTAAGTTAACTCAAATTGTATATAAATGTTCAATAAAAAATCGTTAAATCGTTAAACAGTTAATGGAATGTGATCGTCAACGTAAAAAATGATTAATTTTCCTCTTATCAAATCCGCGTCAACGTTCATATATTTGGGTGCGGTCAAGTAGTGCAATCGTCAACGTTTCAGGTGTCAATACGTTGACACAAATTGCGATGACACAGATAACACGTCAACGCATTTTGGGGCAACCTGGCCGAGTGCCGTCATTCATGTGATCTTAAACGTTTCAAGCGTTGACACAGTCAACGCGCCAATGCGTTGACCATTTATGTTGACCGTCTAATCCAAGCTTTTCAAATGACGTGATCGATATCCGCAGTGTCCGATTGGCCGAAAGCACAGGGAAAGCAAGTTAACCAGCGATAACATGACCCGATTATTCCAATGACGATCTTTTTGTTGTTGTTGTAATGCACTATCTTTCCCCTCATTTTTAACTCCTTCCTATTAATTCCACCAACAAAAATCAAAAATCGCACTGGAAAAATCGGGTCATGTGAATGCTGACTTAAAAAAGGGTCGAACAGACATTAAAAAATCGTGAAGGACACTTCTTGAATGAAGAGCAGAGTATCGAGATCAAATAAGAGAGAATTAGAAGAAAGTTTTAGATATCGAAAATTTTGGTGTCCAAGTCTAAAAAGTAAAACGAGAAAATCCAAAATTTGAAATTGGAGGTATTTTGAAGAAAGTTGAAGGAGAACTTGAGGAGGAAAAATAGACAAAGACGTAAAGGGAACAAAATTTCGCAGAACCCACCCTTCCTGAACAGTTGGAAGTGATAGCATTTTACCTACTGAACGTGCTTCTTTCTCTTCGGCAACGAAACTAATTTCGAAAATTCGAATTAAACGTTCGCTTCATGGTTTCGCAACTAGTTTTTTGTTACGTCCATTCGTGCCTGTTAGAAAAAGGTAAGAAACTATTGTGTGAGAAAACTATCAGGATAAAAAACTATCATCATAGAAATCTATTTTGGAAGAAAATTTGTTTTCTATCAACACTGTGGATTACACTGTGGATAAAACTTTGTGTATCACCTCATTTTCTTAATAATAGGTGTTTTTTTTGCAAGTCCAGAGGAATCAGACGAAAAAAACGACATCGGCACTTAGCGACGCCACCATTACAGAAAAAAAAGTAGTGTCCATACAAACTATCGATAACATTGTATGAAATTCGCGCCGGTAACACAATTTTTATCTGGGCAAGCCCCAAAAATTCTCTGGGCTGAGCCCGAAAGGGCTTAGCTGTTGTTGCTTTTAACATGTAAATTGCTTAGCCCCGACGTAATTTTTTTCGTCAAAGCCTATTCGGGCAAGGAAAAAAACACATACCTAATGTCAAATCTTCTTAAATGCTTTAAGGCCCGCTTGTTTATAACTTGGAAATTTTTTTCTAATAATAATATGAACTAATTTGTTTTTATTTATGAATTTATTATGTTTACCATTTGTATTGCTCTAATGGAGAAGCAGTGTTGATCGGAATTTTTATTATTAAGAACAGGGAACGTCTATTAAAATATTTGTTTAAATCGAAAGATTAGAAAAGTATAAGCAATTATATTATAAAATCAATGGGGGTAGTTCATTCACGCGCTAATTTGTTTGGTTAGATCTTAATATGTATGTATATATATTTTTTATCAAAGTCCTAATCTGTTTTCAATTATTATGCAATTAATACGCAATTCGAGTAGAAACAAGTGGAACACTTGAAACAGATCTTTTATCTTATAACGCTTTGCTGGGGGTAAAACTAAAGCGTGGCTGTACTACAATTAAGTTTTTGTAAACAACTTTATCTTTTAACAACCTTAAAAAACGTGCGTTTTATTTTTCGATAAGAAGTTATAAGTTTACCATAAACTAGAGTTATAAATTCTTATAAGATTTTGAATAATAAATTAGCAAAATATTTTTCGAAAAATATCTAGAAAGTGGGTTTAGTTTATTTTTAAAGTTAAGATCAATCTTAAGATTTATTCCCGGAACTGAACATTAACCTCAATATAAATACATTTAATGGTCTAGTGAGTGAGTTATAAGTTACAACTCTCAAAAACTCTGCGTGAGTGTTGTAAGTATGGCAGAAATGGAAGGAACGCATACAACATACAAGTTTCTGTGGATTGCGAAAGGCTAAGGGGCACTTTCCATTTTAAGAGATGCACAGCTAGCTAGCTGTCTGCAGTTTCCCACATCACACACAAAATTGATTGAGATCCCTTGTGCTCTTGCGTGCACCACAACCTATACAGACGTGTCCAATAATCAACGGGGAATCATCCCCACAATAGATGTCATCTTCAGGTGTATTTTCATGTTGACAGCATATATTTCCGGTTGCCCTCATTGACCATTATAGATTAAACCCATCTTCTTGGCTTCCTTCTCAATACTCATAAAAGCGTCACTGGCATCACGCTTTGTTCTTCCGATTTTGTCGGCACGGCCTCGGCGGCGTGCGGCGGCGGCGTATGAGAGTAATTGGACGGATTTTTGAAAGATTGTGCCTCTAGTGTTGACGTGAGAGTTTTGCACTTTTCTTTCAAGAACGATGTTGAAGAAGTCGCATGACAGCTTGTTGCATTGCCTTAAGCCTTTTTTGGAGCAGCGTGCATTCTTCATCGTCATCCTGCATAAACGGAAGAGTTTGGGAGGGATGTCAAAACTAGACATTTCTCTATATAGCTCGTATCTATAGATGCTGTCATACGCGGCCCTAAAATCGATGAAAAAATGGGGGGTATCGATTTGAAATTCCTGTTTTTTTTTACAAGATCTGCCGTAGTACCACACTGATTAGGACCTATAAGGTTGTTGACGAATGGCTTCAGGCGTTCACAAAGTACGGCAGAGAAAATCTTTTAGGCGACATTAAGAAGACTTATGCCTCGCCTCTGTAGTTAGTGCAATTCAGAGGATCGCCTTTCTTGAGGATCGTGCAAACAATGCTGAGGTTCCATTCATCGGGCATGCTTTCCTCCGACCATATTTTGCAGATGAGCTGGGGCATACTCCTAACCAATTCATTGCCAGCCGCTTTTAATAGCTCAGCCTCATTATTTTTCCATATCCTCAGCACTGACTGCAATTCTACCACGATGTTCCCCTGATCATCCTTGCAGGCTTCGGTTCGAAGGGGTGTGAAAGTAAAACATTCAAAAATAAAACGGTCTGCACAGGCAGACGAAGGTCTGCCAAGTCTACGCAGGCTTATGCATGTAAACCTAGGTCATGCAGGTAAATGCAGGTAGACGAAAGGTTACGCAGGTAGACACAGGTCTACGCAGGCATAAGTTTGCGCAGGTCAACGCAGGTCTACGAAGGTCTACGGAGGTATACGCAAGTCTACGCTGTTCTTCACAGGTAGACATAGGCCTACGGAGGTAGATGCAGGTAAACGCAGATTTACGCAGGTATACGCATTAAGACGCAGGTCTGCATTGGTCTACGAAGACTTACGCATGCTTACGCAGATAGACGCAGGTCTACTCAGGTTCACGTTAGACTACGCAAGCCTACGTTAGGTCTACCCAGGTTGACGCAGGTCTACGAAAGTCTGCCCAGGTCTACGAAGGTTTACGTGGGTATGTAGGTAAATGCAGGTAGACGCATTAACACGCAGATCTAGACAGGTCTACAGAAATCTACGCAGGTTCACGAAGGTAGATGGAGGCAAACAGAGGTCTACGCAGGTAGACGCATAAAGACGCAAGTCTACGTAGGTCTACGCAAGTGGACGCAGGTGTTCGCAAGTAGACGCAGGTAGATGAAGGTCTACGCAGGTCCACACAGGTATTCGTAAAGACGCAAGTCTTCGTAGGTCTACGCAATTCTACGCAGGTGTTCACAAGTAGACGCAGGTAGATGCAGGGCTACGCAGGTCCACATAGGTATTCGCAAGGATCTACGCATTGAAGCAGGTCCACGCAAGTCTGCGCAGGTGTTCGTAGGTAAACGTAAGTCAACACAGGCAACACAGGTCTACGCAGGAACACGTAGGTCTACGCAGATCTATGCAGATAGACGCAGGTAGACCCAGTTAGACGCAATTCTACGCAGGAAGATGCAGGTCACCGTAGGTCCACGCAGGTCTACGCAGGACCACGCAGGTATACGCAGGTAGACGTAGGTCTTCGTAAGTAGCCATAAAATTAAGACGCAGGTCTATGTAGGTAGACGCAAGTCTACGCTTATGTACGCATGTCTATGCAGGTAGACGCAGGGCAACGCAGTTCTACGCAGATAGACCCATGTCACGCAGGTACACGCATGTCTGCACAGGAGCACGCAGGAGTACGCAGATCTACGCAAGTCTACGCAAGTTAATTTAGATAGGTATACTTCGAGAACCAGATAACAAAGACGGTTTAAGTCTTACAATTTTGAATAGCTCTTGAAAATCTAATTATAAATTTCTTACCGCAACCTTTTACAAGGCTTGGTTTCGGAAATATTGCCGTCTAAAGACATTAAGTTAGGTAGTTGGGGCAGAAAATCAGTGTAAGGTAAACAACGTTAATATCTACAATAATACAACAAACACCTGAAACCCATCAGTTCATGGCTTAATAATTTGCTGTTAATTCGTCGGTAATTAGTTGTGACAGTTTCGAATTTGTCGTTCAATGTTTTCTGTTATTTCGGTCGCTTTGCAATATTGACATAACTCGAAAAGCGGTAAACACTCTTTATACTTAGGGCGGTATCCACCGAACGCTCATAACTTAAGAGCTTCATAAACCTATTCACCAAGCAATAATAGTGAATATTTATGAGCGCTCATAAAAGTTATGAGTGATCCCGACCACTCATAAAGTTATGAGCGCTCTCTCCGAAAATTAATTCGAAAACCTTCGAAGTAACCCTTCAAGCAAATTCACTGACTCATTTTGTCGGTACTTTTTGGATCCTTACAAAAATGAGTCGCACGAACGCATATTGTAATTTCTTTTGTCTCCAGGGATTTTATTTATTGCTTTTTTTTTTGTCCGTTTTGGTGTGAAAACTTGAAAAACTAGGATATTTAAGGTGTAATGAATCTATTCCGAATAGAAAATTACAGAAAAGTATAGGATTGTGTTTTCCATGAGTAAAAACCTTGCTCCAAACTGTTCTTCATTCTGTCACTATGTCTTCCATGATTTTTTTTTCAGAACAGTTAAGAACAATATTTCCTGCACCTACTTTTGTGTTGGAGCAAGTGAGTGAGAAATGTCGAAGTACTAGTTGATTTGTTTGTTTGTTTGGGATAATAATTAGGCAAAATTTATCTGAGACGTACTTTTTGCTTAAATTGAATTGAATTGAATTGAATTTGAATTTATTGAGTCCTTATTCTCCTAACAATTTTTTAATAACTTATATCTATGATAAATAAATACACATTCAGTTTTTATAATAATTTAAGAGAATAGTTTGTAGCATTTAAATTTAAATACAAATTGAGATAATGCCACATTAACAAAAATTTATTCTATTGTGGGGTGAATACAGAAATTAACGTTGGATAAAAAGAAAAATATTACAATAATTGATATGAATTAAACAAATAACATAATTTTCATCAATTGAATAAAAAAAGAAAGAAAGAATATTTACAAAAAAAAACATTCATAAGAGATCATGGTAGTTAATTAAAAATTAAATCAAACAATGTAGCTTAGCAGAGATTCGATGTCATGAGTATTAAAGTGGAGAAGCCATGATTTTAAGGAACTTAAAAAAAGTGGCAAGTTTCTAATGCTCCGTAGTTCGATTGGGAGTCTGTTGTATAATTTGCGAGAAACGATTGTGTATGAGTTTCTAAAAAGTGTAGTCCGAAAGGGTAAAGTTTGAACGGTGGTAGCATTTCTTCTCAAGTTATATAGGTCTGTTATAGGGCTTTCCAAATAACCACCTCTCATAAAAAATATTTTTAAGACTTTAAAATAAAACAAGTGTCTTACTGGTAGAATTTTCGTCTGTCTAAATAATTCTAAAGAGTGAGCTAAGCGAGAAGCGTTGCATATCTTTCTTAAAACACATTTTTGAAGGATCGTCAGTTGATGAATTTTATTTAGATAAGCGCCTCCCCAACAACAAATTCCATATTGAAATATTCCGTAATAGGTGTTTTTTAATGTTGAATTTGAACAGAACTTTCTTAGGCGATAAAAACCTCTTATCGTAGAAAGGAAGTACTGCTTAAGATTCAAAATGTGCTCAGTCCACTTCAAGTGTTGATCAATTGTGACGCCTAGATATTTGAAATCTTTTGCAATTTCAACATTAAAACACATACTATTGCAAGCTTCTATGTCATTAAAACTAAATAATGGAGAAGATCTTAAGCAGTCACTATTAAACAGGCTAAAACGGCTAAATCTGACAGTTTTTACACATTTATTCTGTTCTGGGGCCCAATTCCGCAAGGGTGAATGATTATCTGTATACTTATTCTATTCACACCCAAAACAAGTGTGAATAAATTTGACTGATTGTGCATGCGGTATCTGTCAAAAACTTAAAACTCACTCTTGCGGAATCGCATAAATTGATGTGTACATACATTTCTGGGTACACAGAAAAATATACTCTTGCAAAATTAAGCTCCTGATCTAGTTTTTCTTCACTAAACACAGCTAATATAAACCATAGTTTGACGTCTATCTCCCCTCCAAGTGAACGAGTCCATTTTGGATCCGCAAACGTAGTAGACAATGTACGAACGAAATAATTAGCGAAACTTAAAAGTAAAGTAAGAACATTTCCCTATATAAAACAAACTAAAACGTGCAATGATCTTCACCCCTAGACAAAACTAAGAAAATAAGTGGAAAGAAATTAAAATCACTGTAGTCACAAAGAATTCATTTATGTGCATGCAACACTCATTTTTTCAAGGATCCAAGAAGTACCGACAAAGTGCGGTCATTTTTGAAAACAGTTTGATTTCACAGTTTGGGGGTACCTGGGAAAGAGAGAGTTGTTCTCATTTTCGAAATTCGAAAAAGAGCTATGAGTGGTTGGTGAATAGCACAAATATCATTTGAGTTATGAGCCTCATATCATAACCTTAAGAGCCGTTTATGAGTGCTCAGTGAATACCGCCCTAAGTCTTCTACTTGGCTGACTTATTTCAGTAGTATATAGAATTTGTATTATAAAACCTTCTTATATATATCTACTCTCGCAATTAGTTATGATATGAAGATGAGCCACTCTTTGAAAGGTTTCCACTAGATGGCAGGAGATTCTTCCTTCCTTTTAGCCACGATCAGGTCATGGCTGAATTGCGGTATACTACCTCAGATTTTTCCATTGTGATGTTTATTAATATCTAATACAGAAAACAAAACTTATTCAAAAAATGTTTATACTTTCCGCCGCTCAGCGTTCAGATCCATTCTTCTTCTTCAAAATTCTCTTATCAAAATCGTCTTGGTTCACCTTTCAATATAGTGAATTGGATGTGTTGTCGTGCTGCCATGAAAAAAATGTGCTGCCAAATTTATGATTGAGCTTTGTTTTCAGCGCCGCCGCTAACCCTAAAAGTACCCCCATATGGTTTCAATTTCAATCATCATTTAGAGGGTATGAAACTTTATTATACCAATATCAATATCAATGTATTTATTTATTGTATTTACCTACCTACTTCAGTATCATTTATTTTTGGAAATGTAATTCTTATAAATTCAAAGTGCTTTGTTTTGAAAACAAATAAATTAAAAAACGATAATGCACAAAATGTCATAAATACATATATGTAGGTGCACCTAACATTAATTACACCTACTCATATGTTATTAATTGATAAATTGCTAGAATAATAAAGCAACAAACATCTTTTAAACCTTCAACAATAATAGCTAAAATTAGTTTTAATCCCAAGCTTGAAAAATTCAAGAGCTTTAATCCTATATGGAACTGATTAGATTTTCAAAACTACCTTTGCGGTGGTCTCATATAAAAGTCAAGTCCCAAACAAGAACTAATGCACAATTTGAAAAAATACCTAATACAAAATGATTGGATATACTTTGCTAATAACTACTGTCTATTTTGGAGTTGTAAGGCTTGGTAGGATGAAGCTGGGTAAACAGTTAAATAAAGAATCATGTCAACTCTTTGTTTTCTAGGTCAGTCATTTCCTACAAGCCTCGATGGACCTGTGGAAAAAGTTTGGCAAATTCCACAAAGTGATGGAAGTTTTCGTTGGATGACACAGACTGAGGCAGTTAGAGAAGCCTCATTCTTGGGGCCTAAAGTGTTCAGTGAAAAGAAATTTGACAAAATACGATTTTTCTTGTACACTCCTGATAGTCCAACTGAACCCATTGAAATCAACAAGGACGAACCAGAAACCTTAGTGCGGTCAAGTTTCAACTTCAAAAATCCAACACGGTAAGAAAGGTATAATTAATGTGTTTCTGAGTAAATTGTTCAAACTTCTCCCAGATTCATGATTCATGGCTGGAATGGTGGACACAACTCCTCCGAGGTGCATCTAATTCGAGAAGCTCTTCTCCTACAAGGAAGCGATAGGCAGTTCAATTTTATTGCTGTTGATTGGTCAGTTTACGCTGAGTCTTTGTTGTATATTCCATCACAAAAGAGTGTCCCTAAGGCGGGTAAAATTGTCGCCGAATTCATAGATTGGATGCATGACAATGCAAAGCTTTCATTCGATACACTGGCTTTGTATGGTCACAGCCTGGGTGCACATGTTGTAGGATTTGCTGGAAAGAATGTTCAACGTGGCAGAGTTCATACCATTGTTGGGTTGGATCCAGCTATGCCATTGTTCAATTACAACAATCTGAAAGGTCGTTTAGCAGAAACAGATGCCAAATATGTTGAATCGATTCACACGAATGGTGGAGTGTTGGGTTTCTATCATCCCATCGGAAGAGCTTCATTCTATCCAAATGGTGGACAAACTCAACCAGGATGTGGAGAGAATGTGGGTTGTGCACATGGACGATCTGTTGAGTATTTATCAGAAGCACTTGCTCTGTCTAGAAAAAATGGATTGATTGCTGTGAAGTGTAAGGAGTTTGATGATATTAAGAATGCATCTTGTTCCCGTACAATAAGTGGCATCGGTGGCGTTCGGTTGGGTGATCCGAATAATGCTCGTTATGCCAAGGGGATTTACTATCTAGAGACAAATAGTCAATCTCCTTATGGACTTAAGAGTAAAAAAAACAAATCCTCAGAAATCTTAGGCTTTAAATAAAATCTAAAAGTGTTTATAAATATTTTTAAGGGAAAAATAAAGAATCTGTTATGTATTTATTTAAGACAACTACTTACGTTTAAAAAACTTTTAATGAAGTCTCATTTTTGTACTCATAGCTCATAGAATTTGCGGTTGTATATTCATCATTTTTGTTCCTCGCTCAGATCTTTCAAAAGAGCCCAGGTTTTTAATTTTTGTAACTTATAAAAATACTAAGGCAGGTAAAAGGTAAAATATAGGTACATGGTTTTATTATTAATACTAGCTGACCTTGAAGATGTTGCTCTGCCATATCAATTATCAAATAAATCCAACAAAGTATTAATCGAAAGTGAAATAATAAATTTGAAACTGAAAGTGAGCTGTTGTTGTGTGTGTTGCAGTTCTGTTCTAGGAATTTTTCGGACCCGATTTCTGATGCAGCTCTACCGGGCTGATTACCTCAAGTACACGACAGTGGACATAACTTATTTGCCGTTGAGGATAGATTCCTGAGATGTTCGATGTGAAAGATCCACAATTCAGCATGAAAGAGCTTTTTGTAGTGCTAAGAAAAGCCAAACAAAATGAAGCACCAGGAGAAGATCGAGTCCCCTACGAGTTTTATCAAAATGCTTCAGTCAATTTCCTTGAAAAAACTCTCAGAACCCTTAATTATTTATACAAAAAAGCAAAAGTACCAGAAGAGTTTCAAATGTCTATTATATTCCAATATTCAAGAAAGGTGACCCCAATAACTAAGCGAACTATAGAGGAATCCCATTTATGAACACTATAGCAAACATTTTTACTGGACTTTTAAATACATGACAAACGAAATGGGTTAATGAAAATAGAAAATTAAGCCAATTCCAAGCGGGATTTAGAGAAGGTTATTCTACTGTGGATCAAATCTTTAATCTAACAAGTATAGCGCAAACCTACTTAAACCGGGGGAAAAAATTGTATGCATTTTTTATCGATTTTCGTGCGGTGTTCGATACGATCAATAGAAACTGTCTATTTTACAAGCTTTCTAAAATCAGTGTATCAACAAAGTTTTTGAGCATCCTCATCAATCTACCTATATACAGTGCCAATAAATCAGCGATAAGGAATGGAGATAAGTTGTTATTGGTTTGGGATAGAAAACAGGGATGCTTGCTTAACTCATTAATATTTTCACTATTCCTGGACGACATCTCAGAGACCCTTCCTGCAGGAATTTTAGTCGAAGGTATCAGAATCACCACCTTGCTTTTTGCTGACGACCTTGTCATCCTATCAGAATCACATAGCTCTCTACAACTTATGATAAACAAACTAGAAAACTTCTGCGAGTACAATCGAATCCAAGGGTTTGAATACCTTCCAAAATAAAAGTCTTTGAAGCAGTTATGCGTTCCGTAATGTGCTATGGTGCCCAAGTTTTACTTACTAACTTACCCGGCTCCCGATCCATGAAGGGTCTCTGCCTGAGATATTGCGGTCTTCCATCGGTTGCGGTCCCTCGCACGCTCCCTCCAGTCGTCGAGACCAAGCGCTCTTGCGTCTGTGACTGCCTGGTCCCTATAGCGGAGGCTTGGTCTTCCTGGTCGTCTCGAACCTGGGGGCTGGGATTCGAAGATTTTCTTGGCTGGAGCGTTGTTGTCCATTCGCTCGATGTGGCCGAGCCAGTGTAGTCGACGTGTTTTGGCTCTTTGGACTACATCCACATCTTGGTACAGCTCGTACAATTCACGATTGAATCTTCTCCTCCAATCGCCTTCTTCGCATATAGGACCAAATATCCGCCGAAGAATTTTTCTCTCGAAAGTGCCCAGTATCAATTCCCCTTTTTTACTTATCGTCCAGCAATCGGCGCCGTAGAGTAGAACTGGTAAAATTAGCATTTTGTATAGAGTGCACTTTGTCTTTCGGGAAAGGAGTTTCGAACCCATTTGTTTGGCCAAACCCAAGTAGCAGCGGTTCGCTAGGGTAATTCTTCGTCGGATTTCCACTAAGGTATCGTTCGTGGAATTGATGTTTGTTCCGAGGTAGGTGAACTCCTTGACTACCTCGAAATTACTGCTACCAACAGTGACGTTTTGTCCTAGGCGATGGACAGATGAGACTTTGTTTGTTGATAGCATATACTTTGTTTTGTCCTCATTCACTTCAAGACCAACGCGTTTCGGCTGTTCATCAAGAGCTGTGAATGCTTCAAGTACAGCTCTCTTGGAGCGGCCGATGATGTCGATGTCGTCCGCATAGCCAAGCAGTTGAGAAGACCTGTTGAGTGTAGTACCTTCCATATTAACCCCACTTTGCGCACCATCTGCTAAAGGACTAGGTTGAAGAAATCACATGATAGCGCATCTCCTTGTCTGAACCCTGTACACGTCTGGAATAACTCGGATGAGCTGTTACCCATTTGCACGTTGCATCGCGTATTTTGTAACGTCATGCGGCATAGCTGGATCAGTTTCTTCGGGATCCCGAGTTCCGACATCGCCAATAGAAGCTCTTGGCGACTTATGCTATCATATGCGGCGTTGAAGTCGATGAAAAGGTGGTGGGTCTCGACTTGAAATTCATTGGTCTTTTCCAGGATTTGCCTCAATGTGAAGATTTGGTCTATCGTTGATCTGCCTGACATGTAGCCACACTGGTACGTGCCGATCATAGTGTTGCAGAAAGGTTTTAGACGCTCACATAGTACGTTGGATAGGATCTTGTAAGCAACATTAAGCAGGGATATGCCTCTGTAGTTCTTGCAGGACATAGGATCACCTTTTTTGTAGATTGGGCATATGGAGCTATTTGACCAGTCGTCGGGTATACTTTCCTCCTCCCAAACTTGGTTGATGAGCTGGTGCATGCACCCTACCAGAACATCTCCTCCATACTTGAAGAGTTCCGCTGGTAGGCCATCCGAGCCGGCGGATTTGTTGTTCTTAAGCTTGTGGATGGCTTTCTTAACCTCTTCAGTACTGGGTGCTGGGACTGGATCTTCATTGACTGGTCTAATGCTTCTTTGTTCCCCTGTCGCCTCCTCTATATAATGCCCATTAAGCAGCTGCTGGAAATGCTGCTTAAACACGTCTACAATTCCCTGTGCTTCGGTGACTAGGTTCCCTTCGCTGTTTCGAAGAGGTGCCCAAGTTTGGTGAGGCAAATACTACGAAGACGTAGAGAAAGTGTTGCATTTCTTTTTGAAAAAAAAAACTTTTACTGCTACCGTCATTGACACCCAATTATATGGTTCTAATTGAAAGCGGCATGTCACCCCGCTTCGCTTTCACACTTAAACTTTCCATGAACTATGTGACAAAAGTTATAAGCGAGGAAGATGATTCACGCCTGACGAAGGTTCTCGTTATGAAGGCGCTCAGAGTGAAAACAATGTTCTTTAAGGACTGGGAAAATGTTGCATTGAAGTACAACATCGTGCTGGATCTACGTGAAAACAATATTGAAGAGTGGGGAAACATCACACGAAAATTCGTACTGGATGTGGAACAGGCTATCAAAATGGAAAGCATATCACAAGCAGAAAACTCAACAACTCGTTTTTTGTATCGGCAACTCGAGCACCAACCGATAAACTACCTGAACATTAGCCTTATTACTGCACAAATTTCAATGGTAATCCGAGTGCGAGGAGAACTACTTAAACTCAACTGTATGCCACACCGCGAAGATGTTCCACTACGTTGTTGTCTATGCAATATTGGAGAAAACGAAGACGTGATGCACTTTCTAGGTACCTGTCCCATCTTGAAAGAAATTAGGCGTTATCACTACGGAGTTGATTCTATGATGATGGAAGATTCTGCTCTCAACTATAGAACAAGAATAATAGATGAAATTTTTTAATTATTTGTAAAGTTTCTTTTAATTATATGTATTGGTAAATCTACTCTCATTTTTCGTTATTTAAAACCTTGCATTTTGAAAAATTATTATTAAATTTGTTGTCATTTCTCGGCAGACGGCCAAGCCATGTAGGCCAGGAAAAATAGGTTCAAAGGTTGAAAAAATTAATTCATGAAATATTAAAATTGGAATCGACGCAGAATTGCAACCTCTATAACATATCCAAAGTCCCCGAAAATCCCCGCATTGGCTTTTTGTTTAGATGCATTTGAAGAGGTGCAGATGGGGAGAACTTAAAGGTCTATCAAACTAAAATATTTGTTTTGGTACAACCTAACCATATGGTACATGATTTGAGGGTAGTTCTTAATGCTTAATCTAATGAAATCAAATTCAAAACCATACGACCCCCCCAAAAAAAGTTATAGACCTTTTTATGTAATGATGACATTTTTTTCAGGTACAACAGGTAAACTATTACCGAAAACCCTTTGAAAATAAAGGTATGTTAATGAAACTTGGAGTGAGTGTTCCATTTGTCATACGAACCAAGAATCAAGACAGTCCCCAAAAATATCCATGCTAGAAGGGTGTTTTTTTAAGGGGGAGGGGTAAGTGTAGAATGTTTACCATAACACCCACGAAAAAAACTCTTACACTCATGAAACTCGCCAAAAATATTGAACTCTTCATGGCAACCAAGAATCAAAATAGTCCATACAAATATCTTTGTTCTAATAGTGTTTTTGGTGACTGTTAACTTTTGACTTGTTCTACGGAAAATACGATTTAAAAAATTAATTTTTGCTTGGAAAGGCCCATAGCTTTGTTAAGGGTGCTTGTATCATTTTAGTTTTGCCTTTATTAGATTCAGCGTTAAAAAATACCCTTAAATCATATACCATACTTTGTGTATATACCTCAATTACACCAAATCGGAATTTTTGCTCAAATCTTCCAACTTCTTCCAAGATTTTCCCTCTCCTTAATAAAAAACCCCTAAAACAAATATATTTATGTGGACAATATTGATTCTTGGTTGCCATGACAAATTTAATATTTTTGGTGAGTTTCATGAGTGCAAGAGTTTTTTCGTGGGTGTTATGGTAAACATTCTACACTTACCCCTCCCCCTTAAAAAAACACCCTTCTAGCATGGATATTTTTGGGGACTGTCTTGATTCTTGGTTCGTATGACAAATGGAACACTCACTCCAAGTTTCATTTACATACCTTTATTTTCAAAGGGTTTTCGGTAATAGTTTACCTGTTGTACCTGAAAAAAAGTCATCATTACATATAAAGGTCTATAACTTTTTTTTGGGTGGTCATATGGTTTTGAATTTGATTTCATTAGATTCAGCATTAAAAACTACCCTTAAAGCATGTATCATATGGTTAGGTTGTACCAAAACAAATATTTTAGTTTGATAGACCTTTAAGTTCTCCCCATCTGCACCTCTTCAAATGCATCTAAACAAAAAGCCAATGCGGGGATTTTGGGGGACTTTGGATATGTTATAGAGATTGCAGTTTTGCGTCGATCCCAATTTTAAAATTTCATGAATTAATTTTTTCAAGGTTCCCTATACGATTTGTGCTATTTTTCCTGGTCTAATGCTTAAATGTACTAAATTTTGAATAACCATTGTAAATTTTACTAATTTTTAAATAAAGTACCAAAATAATAATAATAAAGAGGCCTTCATTCCAAAACTGAGTCAGTTTCGCAAAAAAACTTATGCCTTATCTTTCGACTTATATGCACTGAAACGAATCTTATCCCGAGCATCAAAAGTCAAGAATTGTTCCCTTCTACTGTTAACATTTATAGCAATGACGATTTGTCCTTCTTGCTGTAAAAAATACTATTAACTCTTCCCTTACTGCCATATCTTCTTCTCCTATTCTCGATTATGTGTCAATTAAGATTTCATTACACCGAAAGTTACTTTACGTTGTCTGTTGTACCGTCACAACCCATCGAATCTTATAAACTTTCAATTAAAACGATCGATCAACATCACCGATTGTTGGACCCCCATGATGAGATCCTTCTTTTCGGTGACTTCAATCTTCCTAATTTAAAATGGACTCATCAGACGACCTTTCTTTTTATTTTGTTTCCAATCCCACATCTTCCAAAGACTGTCTTTTCTTAGATAGCCTTCCTCATTCAAGCATCTGCGAAGTTAGTGGCATCTGAAATTTCATTGACCTTATTTTCACAACAGACCCCATTAACTCTCATTTTGTCACGATTATCCAATTCTACATTATAGTGGGGGGCCCCCCACGG
Organism: Dasysyrphus tricinctus; assembly: GCA_963921185.1. NCBI lineage: Eukaryota > Metazoa > Arthropoda > Insecta > Diptera > Syrphidae > Dasysyrphus > Dasysyrphus tricinctus. The sequence goes on from OY992531.1 coordinate 205,920,433, forward strand.
ATTTTTCTTCGTATGACTTCCAGGAAGCAAACTTTCGTCTAATAAATGAATAAGTCAACAAAGTCTCGCTAAAACTTTATTGTACAGTGAAATAATTAACTCTATTTCTCTTTATGTTCCTTTTCCGCCACAAAACCTCGTCTACTTCTCCATCTTGATATAATCGAAAACATCGTTCTCCACGAATTAGAAGAAATAAGTTGTGGGAAACTTACCTCCGCTTTCATTCTCCTACTGACTATTCTAACTATCTATCTATACAATTTTCTTCACCAGCTTATCTAACGGAAACCTAATCCCACCATATCAAGGATCCTAAGTCATTTTCTCAGTTTATTAACTACAAATACAAAAGAAAATCCTATTGCTACCCAACCACTCTCTCGAAAGTTCAAATGATCCTAGCACTATCGCCAACCTTTTTTGCCACATTCTTCAAACAATCTTTTGCCGATGACTCCTTTGTTTCTGATTCTCCCTATTTCATACCGTCGATCCCTATCTCATCGAATATAAATTGAATCAACTTAACGATGAGTTTAATCCTGGTCCAGATGGTCTCCCTGCCAAACTTCTAAGAAAAATTCCACCCTTTCTCTCCCTTTCTCAAAAATTTTCAGCCTTTCCCTAAATCAATGAGAGTTTCCTCAGGTATGGAAATCATCTTTCATAACCCCAATACACAAATGGGTTTGAAGGGCGATATTCACAATTGACGTCCCATTGCCAAGCTTTCACGCACATCCAAACTCCTTGAAAGTATTTTGTATGACACCTTAAGTTCCTACTGCAAATCTTTCATCTCCTCCTCACAACATGGCTTTCTCAAAGGCTGGTAACCACTAATCTTGTTGAATTTGTGTTCTTCTCCCTCTCAGCCTTAGAAAAAGGCTACATAGTCGATGCTATCTCAACCGATCTCAGTAAGGCCTTCAACAAAATTTCCCATAAGCTTATTCTCTTCAAATTGTCCACTCTCGGCTTTAAATCATCTTTATTACAATGGATTTCATCGTACCTTGAAAACTGTTATTACAGCATTCGTTTTAGATCTGCCACCTCTTGCCCTTCCTTAGCTACCTCCAGTGTCAACCACCTTTTGTTCATTCTCGGTATTAACGATATTGAAAGGGTCATCAGGCATTCGCATTCCTCTATCTCTCTGTACGCCGATGATACCTAGTTTTTCAAGTGAATTTCCTCAACACAAGACTCTTCCCTTATTCAAAAGGATCTTGACAGTTTTTCAAATTGGTGTCTAAAAAATTGCTTGGAACTAAACGTCGCCAAATGCCAATCAATCACTTTTTCATGCAAGCATACCAAATCACCTCCAAGTCTCTACTTGCTCAATAACCAACTCGTACCCACCGTTGATAATATTCGCGACCTTGGCATTTTATGTAACGCAGAGCTTATTTTTCTCACTCACATATAGACGATATCATTCTCAAAGCAAACTCAGCGCTGGGCTTCGTCAAAAGATGGTCCAAAGAATTCTTTAACTCCTATGTAACCCGATCCTTATACGTATCATTTGTTTGTCCACTCCTAGAGTACTCCTCTTGAGTTTGGCCCCCTTACCAACTTACTCACATTTCCAGAATCGAGAGCATCCAGAGTCAGTTCCTACTATTTGCTCTTTGAGGTCTATCATGGAACAATCCTCTGATTCTGCCTCCTTACCTCCGCCTTAAACTAATCAAATTGAATTTGTTGGAAGAACGAAGAGAAATATCAGATACTCTCTTCATTCATCGACTTCTCTCCGGTTCCGTTGACTGCATGTCAGTTTACAACTCTATTGGCCAATTTCAAGAAAGGCTTTTAATTATTTTAAAAGCCATTTAGCCTTAAAATGATGTTTTTTGGTTTCACCAAATGCTTTTATATTTAAGAAGATTTTAAATGCCCTTGTAAACTAAAAGCTCATTTTTGTCTCATTAAATTATAAAAGTCCTTTTTGCTAAGCCATTCCAGTCAACAACAGCTGATATTTTGCTGTCAGAATAATTGTCCCTCATCCATAATGCTTTTTCACTTTTTCTCATAGACCTAGCATGTGCGAGGGAAACAACCTCTTTTTTAGAATCCAGGGATGTGAGCAAACTCAGTAAAATTAAAATATCCCTAAAATATCCCCTTTCTGTATTGGTGAAACTGAAAAATTTTAAATGTCTGATAAAATTTAGAAGGAGTTTAGATAAAAGTAATTTTAGTGTTTGTTTATGAAATTGGCCATATCTCTTTTAATACTTACCCTCGTAATACACGTAATCCTCGTCTCTTTTATATACCCACCCACAGAACATCTTATGGCTTCAACGAACCTATCTCTCGTATGCTGCGTGCTGTTAATTCGAACATGTGCTCCTTCAACTTTAACCTCAGTACTCCTTCCTTAAAACTCCGGCTTCTGAATCGCCCTCTCCCTTTCGAAACTTAGTTAAAGTTCTTAGTTTTTAAGTTTGATTAAAGATCAGCTTGTTAAGCCGAATAAATGGGGGTTTTGCCCCCACGTATTTGCTCGGTTGAATCTATCCTCAGTGGCGAATAAGTTGTGTCCACTGTCATCGTACTTTAGGTAACCGGAACGGAACTATGCAACACACAACATCACGATCCGATGTAACTGTTCTTGTATCATTGCAAAAGTGTAAAAGTGTAACACTTTCTTGCACTACAACACCAAAATGTACTGATGTGTGGAGCGGCCTGTGAGCATTATTTTTGTCTGTTTGCTATTTATTCTTAGGCACATCCCATTCAGCCTGATGTTATTTGCCAGGAGACATAATGTCATCGACATAGTCTAAATGCTTAGACTAAGCCTTTCAAAAAGTCCCCATTGAATTTCCTGTCGCTGTATCAACACTGGCCGTCAGTACGTCATCCATCGCTAGCAGGTAGAAAGTTGGCGATAGAACATCCCCTTGCCTCACACCCTGTTTCACTATGAAGGAGTCGGATACGTTGCTGTAAGACTCCCTAATAATGACAACAAATTTGGTGGAATTCCAATACCAAGCAGTGATCTCCATATATGTACATACATTCTCGGTTGAAAAACGTATGTATTTACTCTGGAAATTAGCTATGATGTTTAGCCACTCCTTAATATTTCCACTTAGTAGCAGGAGATTCTATTTTTCCGCAATCTATTTCTTCAAAATCCTCTTATTAAAATCTTGAGTCAGCCCATTTTTGTTGGCGTGTATCTTCTTCATTAGACCAGTCAATGAAGATCCAGTCCCAGCACCCAGTACTGAAGAGGTTAAGAAAGCCATCCACAAGCTTAAGAACAACAAATCCACCGGCTCGGATGGCCTACCTGCGGAACTCTTCAAGTATGGAGGAGATGTTCTGGTAGGGTGCATGCACCAGCTCATCAACCAAGTTTGGGAGGAGGAATGTATGCCCGACGACTGGTCAAATAGCTCCATATGCCCAATCTACAAAAAAGGCGATCCTACATATGTCCTGCAAGAACTACAGAGGCATATCCCTGCTTAATGTTGCTTACAAGATCCAACACTATGATCGGCATGTATCAGTGTGGCTTCAGGCCAGGCAGATCAACGATAGACCAAATCTTCACATTTGTTCAGTTTATATTCCATGAGCGCTCACTGAGCTGACGGAGCAAAAATTTTTTTTACTTAGTTTTTGACAGCAAAACCCTGGAAATTCTCTGAGCCCTCAGAAATATAAACTGGACAATTGAGGCAAATCCTAGAAAAGATCAACGAATTTCAAGTCGAGACCCACCACCTATTCATCGAATTCAGGGCCGCATATGATTACATAAGTCGCCAAGAGCTTCTATGGGCGATGTCGGAACTCGGGATCCCGAAAAAACTGATCCAGCTATGCCGCATGACGTTACAAAATACGCGATGCAACGTGCAAATGGGTAACAGCTCATCCGAGTTATTCCAGACGTGTACAGAGTTCAGACAAAGAGATGCGCTAACATGTGATTTCTTCAACCTAGTCCTTTAGCAGATAGTGCGCAAGAGTGGGGTTAACATGGAAGGCACTATATTCAACAGGTCTTCTCAACTGCTTGGCTATGCGGACGACATCGACATCATCGGCCGCTCTAGGAGAGCTGTACTTGAAGCATTCACAGCTATTGATGAACAGCCGAAACGCGTTGGTCTTGAAGTAAATGAGGACAAAACAAAGTATATGCTATCAACAAACAAAGCCTCATCTGTCCATCGCCTAGGACAAAACGTCACTGTTGGTAGCAGTCATTTCGAGGTAGTCAAGAAGTTCACCTACCTCGGAACAAACATCAATTCCACGAACGACACCTAAGTGGAAATCCGACGAAGAATTACCCTAGTGAACCGCTGCTATACTTCGGTTTGGCCAAACAAATGGGTTCAATACTCCTTTCTCGAAAGACAAAGTGCATGCTATATAAAACGCAAATTTTACCAGTTCTACTCTACGGCGCCGAGTGCTGGACGATAAGTAAAAAAGGAGAATTGGTACTGGGCACTTTCGAGAGAAAAATTCTTCGTCGGATATTTGGTCCTATATGCGAAGAGGGCGATTGGAGGAGAAGATTCAATCGTGAATTGTACGAGCTGTACCAAGATGTGGATGAAGGGCAAAGAGTCAAAACACGTCGACTTCACTGGCTCGGCCACATTGAGGAAATGGACAACGCTCCAGCCATGAAAACCTTTGAATCCCAGCCCCCAGGTTCGAGACGACCAGGAAGACCGAACCTCCGCTATAGGGACCAGGCAGTCACAGACGCAAGAGCGCTAGGTCTTGACGACTGGAGGGAGCGCAACCGATGGAAGACCGCAATATCTCAGGCAGAGACAGTGATGGGACTTGGGAAAACTAAAGTGGTGGTAGATAGCCCAAAAAAAAAGGTGGTAGAAAAAAATGTTTTAATGGTAAATAAACCATTTATTTATAACAATTAAATCAAAGAAAAAAATCAGCCCATTCAAATTAAAAATTATAAATCACATGTAGTTCACAATCGATAAAATTATTATTTTTTAAAGCATGCGTCTTTGAATTTGTATTTAGAAGCATAATTAACCAACAACTCTTGGGGATCAAAATGTTCCCCGTTTCCCAAAAGTTCTTTCGCAGCTAAAATGTTGTGAACAGTTGTTGTGTTTAATTTATTTCTTTTATCTTTTGTGTGGTAAACAACAAAGTTGTAACATGTAATCCACTGAGGTACAATGTCATCAATTTTGAAACTTTTTATTATTTTAAATTCGCCGATGAGTTTTCTCCACTTAACATTGAGCGTTTCAATGGTTGTAGAGTTTGGCGGAATATATTTTGTAAGTCCAATGACTGTTGGGTTGGCATTGTTCAAGCAATGACTCTTTTAGGACCTATGTAAATATTTTAATACTTTAATTTTATCATCAAAAAAAGTAAATCGTTCTTGAATTTGAACACATAACTTTTCGTAGCTCTGACTGTATTTTCATGTATTTCATTTTCAAGTATATATGCTTCAAAATATTAACCAAAATACATTAGGCCAGGAAAAATGGGTTCCGAGGTTGAAAAAATTAATTCATGAAATATTAAAATTGGAATCGATTTGTTTTGGTACAACCTAACCTTATGATACATAATGTAAGGGTAGTTTTTAACGCTGAATCCAATGAAACCAAATTCAAAATGATACAACCACCCAGGAAAAAGTTATAATCCTTTTTATGTAATGATTACTTTTTTCAGGTACAACAGGTAAAATATTATCGAAAACCCTTTGAAAATAAAGGTATGTTAATGAAATTTGGAGTGAGTGTTCCATTTGTCATACGAACCAAGAATCAAGACAGTCCCCAAAAATATCCATGCTAGAAGGGTGTTTTTTTAAGGGGGAGGGGTAAGTGTAGAATGTTTACCATAACACCCACGAAAAAAACTCTTACACTCATGAAACTCGCCAAAAATATTGAACTCTTCATGGCAACCAAGAATCAAAATAGTCCATACAAATATCTTTGTTCTAATAGTGTTTTTGGTGACTGTTAACTTTTGACTTGTTCTACGGAAAATACGATTTAAAAAATTAATTTTTGCTTGGAAAGGCCCATAGCTTTGTTAAGGGTGCTTGTATCATTTTAGTTTTGCCTTTATTAGATTCAGCGTTAAAAAATACCCTTAAATCATATACCATACTTTGTGTATATACCTCAATTACACCAAATCGGAATTTTTGCTCAAATCTTCCAACTTCTTCCAAGATTTTCCCTCTCCTTAATAAAAAACCCCTAAAACAAATATATTTATGTGGACAATATTGATTCTTGGTTGCCATGACAAATTTAATATTTTTGGTGAGTTTCATGAGTGCAAGAGTTTTTTCGTGGGTGTTATGGTAAACATTCTACACTTACCCCTCCCCCTTAAAAAAACACCCTTCTAGCATGGATATTTTTGGGGACTGTCTTGATTCTTGGTTCGTATGACAAATGGAACACTCACTCCAAGTTTCATTTACATACCTTTATTTTCAAAGGGTTTTCGATAATATTTTACCTGTTGTACCTGAAAAAAAGTCATCATTACATATAAAGGTCTATAACTTTTTTTTGGGTGGTCATATGGTTTTGAATTTGATTTCATTAGATTCAGCATTAAAAACTACCCTTAAAGCATGTATCATATGGTTAGGTTGTACCAAAACAAATATTTTAGTTTGATAGACCTTTAAGTTCTCCCCATCTGCACCTCTTCAAATGCATCTAAACAAAAAGCCAATGCGGGGATTTTGGGGGACTTTGGATATGTTATAGAGATTGCAGTTTTGCGTCGATCCCAATTTTAAAATTTCATGAATTAATTTTTTCAAGGTTCCCTATACGATTTGTGCTATTTTTCCTGGTCTAATGCTTAAATGTACTAAATTTTGAATAACCATTGTAAATTTTACTAATTTTTAAATAAAGTACCAAAATAATAATAATAAAGAGGCCTTCATTCCAAAACTGAGTCAGTTTCGCAAAAAAACTTATGCCTTATCTTTCGACTTATATGCACTGAAACGAATCTTATCCCGAGCATCAAAAGTCAAGAATTGTTCCCTTCTACTGTTAACATTTATAGCAATGACGATTTGTCCTTCTTGCTGTAAAAAATACTATTAACTCTTCCCTTACTGCCATATCTTCTTCTCCTATTCTCGATTATGTGTCAATTAAGATTTCATTACACCGAAAGTTACTTTACGTTGTCTGTTGTACCGTCACAACCCATCGAATCTTATAAACTTTCAATTAAAACGATCGATCAACATCACCGATTGTTGGACCCCCATGATGAGATCCTTCTTTTCGGTGACTTCAATCTTCCTAATTTAAAATGGACTCATCAGACGACCTTTCTTTTTATTTTGTTTCCAATCCCACATCTTCCAAAGACTGTCTTTTCTTAGATAGCCTTCCTCATTCAAGCATCTGCGAAGTTAGTGGCATCTGAAATTTCATTGACCTTATTTTCACAACAGACCCCATTAACTCTCATTTTGTCACGATTATCCAATTCTACATTATAGTGGGGGGCCCCCCACGGATTTTTCTTCGTATGACTTCCAGGAAGCAAACTTTCGTCTAATAAATGAATAAGTCAACAAAGTCTCGCTAAAACTTTATTGTACAGTGAAATAATTAACTCTATTTCTCTTTATGTTCCTTTTCCGCCACAAAACCTCGTCTACTTCTCCATCTTGATATAATCGAAAACATCGTTCTCCACGAATTAGAAGAAATAAGTTGTGGGAAACTTACCTCCGCTTTCATTCTCCTACTGACTATTCTAACTATCTATCTATACAATTTTCTTCACCAGCTTATCTAACGGAAACCTAATCCCACCATATCAAGGATCCTAAGTCATTTTCTCAGTTTATTAACTACAAATACAAAAGAAAATCCTATTGCTACCCAACCACTCTCTCGAAAGTTCAAATGATCCTAGCACTATCGCCAACCTTTTTTGCCACATTCTTCAAACAATCTTTTGCCGATGACTCCTTTGTTTCTGATTCTCCCTATTTCATACCGTCGATCCCTATCTCATCGAATATAAATTGAATCAACTTAACGATGAGTTTAATCCTGGTCCAGATGGTCTCCCTGCCAAACTTCTAAGAAAAATTCCACCCTTTCTCTCCCTTTCTCAAAAATTTTCAGCCTTTCCCTAAATCAATGAGAGTTTCCTCAGGTATGGAAATCATCTTTCATAACCCCAATACACAAATGGGTTTGAAGGGCGATATTCACAATTGACGTCCCATTGCCAAGCTTTCACGCACATCCAAACTCCTTGAAAGTATTTTGTATGACACCTTAAGTTCCTACTGCAAATCTTTCATCTCCTCCTCACAACATGGCTTTCTCAAAGGCTGGTAACCACTAATCTTGTTGAATTTGTGTTCTTCTCCCTCTCAGCCTTAGAAAAAGGCTACATAGTCGATGCTATCTCAACCGATCTCAGTAAGGCCTTCAACAAAATTTCCCATAAGCTTATTCTCTTCAAATTGTCCACTCTCGGCTTTAAATCATCTTTATTACAATGGATTTCATCGTACCTTGAAAACTGTTATTACAGCATTCGTTTTAGATCTGCCACCTCTTGCCCTTCCTTAGCTACCTCCAGTGTCAACCACCTTTTGTTCATTCTCGGTATTAACGATATTGAAAGGGTCATCAGGCATTCGCATTCCTCTATCTCTCTGTACGCCGATGATACCTAGTTTTTCAAGTGAATTTCCTCAACACAAGACTCTTCCCTTATTCAAAAGGATCTTGACAGTTTTTCAAATTGGTGTCTAAAAAATTGCTTGGAACTAAACGTCGCCAAATGCCAATCAATCACTTTTTCATGCAAGCATACCAAATCACCTCCAAGTCTCTACTTGCTCAATAACCAACTCGTACCCACCGTTGATAATATTCGCGACCTTGGCATTTTATGTAACGCAGAGCTTATTTTTCTCACTCACATATAGACGATATCATTCTCAAAGCAAACTCAGCGCTGGGCTTCGTCAAAAGATGGTCCAAAGAATTCTTTAACTCCTATGTAACCCGATCCTTATACGTATCATTTGTTTGTCCACTCCTAGAGTACTCCTCTTGAGTTTGGCCCCCTTACCAACTTACTCACATTTCCAGAATCGAGAGCATCCAGAGTCAGTTCCTACTATTTGCTCTTTGAGGTCTATCATGGAACAATCCTCTGATTCTGCCTCCTTACCTCCGCCTTAAACTAATCAAATTGAATTTGTTGGAAGAACGAAGAGAAATATCAGATACTCTCTTCATTCATCGACTTCTCTCCGGTTCCGTTGACTGCATGTCAGTTTACAACTCTATTGGCCAATTTCAAGAAAGGCTTTTAATTATTTTAAAAGCCATTTAGCCTTAAAATGATGTTTTTTGGTTTCACCAAATGCTTTTATATTTAAGAAGATTTTAAATGCCCTTGTAAACTAAAAGCTCATTTTTGTCTCATTAAATTATAAAAGTCCTTTTTGCTAAGCCATTCCAGTCAACAACAGCTGATATTTTGCTGTCAGAATAATTGTCCCTCATCCATAATGCTTTTTCACTTTTTCTCATAGACCTAGCATGTGCGAGGGAAACAACCTCTTTTTTAGAATCCAGGGATGTGAGCAAACTCAGTAAAATTAAAATATCCCTAAAATATCCCCTTTCTGTATTGGTGAAACTGAAAAATTTTAAATGTCTGATAAAATTTAGAAGGAGTTTAGATAAAAGTAATTTTAGTGTTTGTTTATGAAATTGGCCATATCTCTTTTAATACTTACCCTCGTAATACACGTAATCCTCGTCTCTTTTATATACCCACCCACAGAACATCTTATGGCTTCAACGAACCTATCTCTCGTATGCTGCGTGCTGTTAATTCGAACATGTGCTCCTTCAACTTTAACCTCAGTACTCCTTCCTTAAAACTCCGGCTTCTGAATCGCCCTCTCCCTTTCGAAACTTAGTTAAAGTTCTTAGTTTTTAAGTTTGATTAAAGATCAGCTTGTTAAGCCGAATAAATGGGGGTTTTGCCCCCACGTATTTGCTCGGTTGAATCTATCCTCAGTGGCGAATAAGTTGTGTCCACTGTCATCGTACTTTAGGTAACCGGAACGGAACTATGCAACACACAACATCACGATCCGATGTAACTGTTCTTGTATCATTGCAAAAGTGTAAAAGTGTAACACTTTCTTGCACTACAACACCAAAATGTACTGATGTGTGGAGCGGCCTGTGAGCATTATTTTTGTCTGTTTGCTATTTATTCTTAGGCACATCCCATTCAGCCTGATGTTATTTGCCAGGAGACATAATGTCATCGACATAGTCTAAATGCTTAGACTAAGCCTTTCAAAAAGTCCCCATTGAATTTCCTGTCGCTGTATCAACACTGGCCGTCAGTACGTCATCCATCGCTAGCAGGTAGAAAGTTGGCGATAGAACATCCCCTTGCCTCACACCCTGTTTCACTATGAAGGAGTCGGATACGTTGCTGTAAGACTCCCTAATAATGACAACAAATTTGGTGGAATTCCAATACCAAGCAGTGATCTCCATATATGTACATACATTCTCGGTTGAAAAACGTATGTATTTACTCTGGAAATTAGCTATGATGTTTAGCCACTCCTTAATATTTCCACTTAGTAGCAGGAGATTCTATTTTTCCGCAATCTATTTCTTCAAAATCCTCTTATTAAAATCTTGAGTCAGCCCATTTTTGTTGGCGTGTATCTTCTTCATTAGACCAGTCAATGAAGATCCAGTCCCAGCACCCAGTACTGAAGAGGTTAAGAAAGCCATCCACAAGCTTAAGAACAACAAATCCACCGGCTCGGATGGCCTACCTGCGGAACTCTTCAAGTATGGAGGAGATGTTCTGGTAGGGTGCATGCACCAGCTCATCAACCAAGTTTGGGAGGAGGAATGTATGCCCGACGACTGGTCAAATAGCTCCATATGCCCAATCTACAAAAAAGGCGATCCTACATATGTCCTGCAAGAACTACAGAGGCATATCCCTGCTTAATGTTGCTTACAAGATCCAACACTATGATCGGCATGTATCAGTGTGGCTTCAGGCCAGGCAGATCAACGATAGACCAAATCTTCACATTTGTTCAGTTTATATTCCATGAGCGCTCACTGAGCTGACGGAGCAAAAATTTTTTTTACTTAGTTTTTGACAGCAAAACCCTGGAAATTCTCTGAGCCCTCAGAAATATAAACTGGACAATTGAGGCAAATCCTAGAAAAGATCAACGAATTTCAAGTCGAGACCCACCACCTATTCATCGAATTCAGGGCCGCATATGATTACATAAGTCGCCAAGAGCTTCTATGGGCGATGTCGGAACTCGGGATCCCGAAAAAACTGATCCAGCTATGCCGCATGACGTTACAAAATACGCGATGCAACGTGCAAATGGGTAACAGCTCATCCGAGTTATTCCAGACGTGTACAGAGTTCAGACAAAGAGATGCGCTAACATGTGATTTCTTCAACCTAGTCCTTTAGCAGATAGTGCGCAAGAGTGGGGTTAACATGGAAGGCACTATATTCAACAGGTCTTCTCAACTGCTTGGCTATGCGGACGACATCGACATCATCGGCCGCTCTAGGAGAGCTGTACTTGAAGCATTCACAGCTATTGATGAACAGCCGAAACGCGTTGGTCTTGAAGTAAATGAGGACAAAACAAAGTATATGCTATCAACAAACAAAGCCTCATCTGTCCATCGCCTAGGACAAAACGTCACTGTTGGTAGCAGTCATTTCGAGGTAGTCAAGAAGTTCACCTACCTCGGAACAAACATCAATTCCACGAACGACACCTAAGTGGAAATCCGACGAAGAATTACCCTAGTGAACCGCTGCTATACTTCGGTTTGGCCAAACAAATGGGTTCAATACTCCTTTCTCGAAAGACAAAGTGCATGCTATATAAAACGCAAATTTTACCAGTTCTACTCTACGGCGCCGAGTGCTGGACGATAAGTAAAAAAGGAGAATTGGTACTGGGCACTTTCGAGAGAAAAATTCTTCGTCGGATATTTGGTCCTATATGCGAAGAGGGCGATTGGAGGAGAAGATTCAATCGTGAATTGTACGAGCTGTACCAAGATGTGGATGAAGGGCAAAGAGTCAAAACACGTCGACTTCACTGGCTCGGCCACATTGAGGAAATGGACAACGCTCCAGCCATGAAAACCTTTGAATCCCAGCCCCCAGGTTCGAGACGACCAGGAAGACCGAACCTCCGCTATAGGGACCAGGCAGTCACAGACGCAAGAGCGCTAGGTCTTGACGACTGGAGGGAGCGCAACCGATGGAAGACCGCAATATCTCAGGCAGAGACAGTGATGGGACTTGGGAAAACTAAAGTGGTGGTAGATAGCCCAAAAAAAAAGGTGGTAGAAAAAAATGTTTTAATGGTAAATAAACCATTTATTTATAACAATTAAATCAAAGAAAAAAATCAGCCCATTCAAATTAAAAATTATAAATCACATGTAGTTCACAATCGATAAAATTATTATTTTTTAAAGCATGCGTCTTTGAATTTGTATTTAGAAGCATAATTAACCAACAACTCTTGGGGATCAAAATGTTCCCCGTTTCCCAAAAGTTCTTTCGCAGCTAAAATGTTGTGAACAGTTGTTGTGTTTAATTTATTTCTTTTATCTTTTGTGTGGTAAACAACAAAGTTGTAACATGTAATCCACTGAGGTACAATGTCATCAATTTTGAAACTTTTTATTATTTTAAATTCGCCGATGAGTTTTCTCCACTTAACATTGAGCGTTTCAATGGTTGTAGAGTTTGGCGGAATATATTTTGTAAGTCCAATGACTGTTGGGTTGGCATTGTTCAAGCAATGACTCTTTTAGGACCTATGTAAATATTTTAATACTTTAATTTTATCATCAAAAAAAGTAAATCGTTCTTGAATTTGAACACATAACTTTTCGTAGCTCTGACTGTATTTTCATGTATTTCATTTTCAAGTATATATGCTTCAAAATATTAACCAAAATACATTAGGCCAGGAAAAATGGGTTCCGAGGTTGAAAAAATTAATTCATGAAATATTAAAATTGGAATCGATTTGTTTTGGTACAACCTAACCTTATGATACATAATGTAAGGGTAGTTTTTAACGCTGAATCCAATGAAACCAAATTCAAAATGATACAACCACCCAGGAAAAAGTTATAATCCTTTTTATGTAATGATTACTTTTTTCAGGTACAACAGGTAAAATATTATCGAAAACCCTTTGAAAATAAAGGTATGTTAATGAAATTTGGAGTGAGTGTTCCATTTGTCATACGAACCAAGAATCAAGACAGTCCCCAAAAATATCCATGCTAGAAGGGTGTTTTTTTAAGGGGGAGGGGTAAGTGTAGAATGTTTACCATAACACCCACGAAAAAAACTCTTACACTCATGAAACTCGCCAAAAATATTGAACTCTTCATGGCAACCAAGAATCAAAATAGTCCATACAAATATCTTTGTTCTAATAGTGTTTTTGGTGACTGTTAACTTTTGACTTGTTCTACGGAAAATACGATTTAAAAAATTAATTTTTGCTTGGAAAGGCCCATAGCTTTGTTAAGGGTGCTTGTATCATTTTAGTTTTGCCTTTATTAGATTCAGCGTTAAAAAATACCCTTAAATCATATACCATACTTTGTGTATATACCTCAATTACACCAAATCGGAATTTTTGCTCAAATCTTCCAACTTCTTCCAAGATTTTCCCTCTCCTTAATAAAAAACCCCTAAAACAAATATATTTATGTGGACAATATTGATTCTTGGTTGCCATGACAAATTTAATATTTTTGGTGAGTTTCATGAGTGCAAGAGTTTTTTCGTGGGTGTTATGGTAAACATTCTACACTTACCCCTCCCCCTTAAAAAAACACCCTTCTAGCATGGATATTTTTGGGGACTGTCTTGATTCTTGGTTCGTATGACAAATGGAACACTCACTCCAAGTTTCATTTACATACCTTTATTTTCAAAGGGTTTTCGATAATATTTTACCTGTTGTACCTGAAAAAAAGTCATCATTACATATAAAGGTCTATAACTTTTTTTTGGGTGGTCATATGGTTTTGAATTTGATTTCATTAGATTCAGCATTAAAAACTACCCTTAAAGCATGTATCATATGGTTAGGTTGTACCAAAACAAATATTTTAGTTTGATAGACCTTTAAGTTCTCCCCATCTGCACCTCTTCAAATGCATCTAAACAAAAAGCCAATGCGGGGATTTTGGGGGACTTTGGATATGTTATAGAGATTGCAGTTTTGCGTCGATCCCAATTTTAAAATTTCATGAATTAATTTTTTCAAGGTTCCCTATACGATTTGTGCTATTTTTCCTGGTCTAATGCTTAAATGTACTAAATTTTGAATAACCATTGTAAATTTTACTAATTTTTAAATAAAGTACCAAAATAATAATAATAAAGAGGCCTTCATTCCAAAACTGAGTCAGTTTCGCAAAAAAACTTATGCCTTATCTTTCGACTTATATGCACTGAAACGAATCTTATCCCGAGCATCAAAAGTCAAGAATTGTTCCCTTCTACTGTTAACATTTATAGCAATGACGATTTGTCCTTCTTGCTGTAAAAAATACTATTAACTCTTCCCTTACTGCCATATCTTCTTCTCCTATTCTCGATTATGTGTCAATTAAGATTTCATTACACCGAAAGTTACTTTACGTTGTCTGTTGTACCGTCACAACCCATCGAATCTTATAAACTTTCAATTAAAACGATCGATCAACATCACCGATTGTTGGACCCCCATGATGAGATCCTTCTTTTCGGTGACTTCAATCTTCCTAATTTAAAATGGACTCATCAGACGACCTTTCTTTTTATTTTGTTTCCAATCCCACATCTTCCAAAGACTGTCTTTTCTTAGATAGCCTTCCTCATTCAAGCATCTGCGAAGTTAGTGGCATCTGAAATTTCATTGACCTTATTTTCACAACAGACCCCATTAACTCTCATTTTGTCACGATTATCCAATTCTACATTATAGTGGGGGGCCCCCCACGGATTTTTCTTCGTATGACTTCCAGGAAGCAAACTTTCGTCTAATAAATGAATAAGTCAACAAAGTCTCGCTAAAACTTTATTGTACAGTGAAATAATTAACTCTATTTCTCTTTATGTTCCTTTTCCGCCACAAAACCTCGTCTACTTCTCCATCTTGATATAATCGAAAACATCGTTCTCCACGAATTAGAAGAAATAAGTTGTGGGAAACTTACCTCCGCTTTCATTCTCCTACTGACTATTCTAACTATCTATCTATACAATTTTCTTCACCAGCTTATCTAACGGAAACCTAATCCCACCATATCAAGGATCCTAAGTCATTTTCTCAGTTTATTAACTACAAATACAAAAGAAAATCCTATTGCTACCCAACCACTCTCTCGAAAGTTCAAATGATCCTAGCACTATCGCCAACCTTTTTTGCCACATTCTTCAAACAATCTTTTGCCGATGACTCCTTTGTTTCTGATTCTCCCTATTTCATACCGTCGATCCCTATCTCATCGAATATAAATTGAATCAACTTAACGATGAGTTTAATCCTGGTCCAGATGGTCTCCCTGCCAAACTTCTAAGAAAAATTCCACCCTTTCTCTCCCTTTCTCAAAAATTTTCAGCCTTTCCCTAAATCAATGAGAGTTTCCTCAGGTATGGAAATCATCTTTCATAACCCCAATACACAAATGGGTTTGAAGGGCGATATTCACAATTGACGTCCCATTGCCAAGCTTTCACGCACATCCAAACTCCTTGAAAGTATTTTGTATGACACCTTAAGTTCCTACTGCAAATCTTTCATCTCCTCCTCACAACATGGCTTTCTCAAAGGCTGGTAACCACTAATCTTGTTGAATTTGTGTTCTTCTCCCTCTCAGCCTTAGAAAAAGGCTACATAGTCGATGCTATCTCAACCGATCTCAGTAAGGCCTTCAACAAAATTTCCCATAAGCTTATTCTCTTCAAATTGTCCACTCTCGGCTTTAAATCATCTTTATTACAATGGATTTCATCGTACCTTGAAAACTGTTATTACAGCATTCGTTTTAGATCTGCCACCTCTTGCCCTTCCTTAGCTACCTCCAGTGTCAACCACCTTTTGTTCATTCTCGGTATTAACGATATTGAAAGGGTCATCAGGCATTCGCATTCCTCTATCTCTCTGTACGCCGATGATACCTAGTTTTTCAAGTGAATTTCCTCAACACAAGACTCTTCCCTTATTCAAAAGGATCTTGACAGTTTTTCAAATTGGTGTCTAAAAAATTGCTTGGAACTAAACGTCGCCAAATGCCAATCAATCACTTTTTCATGCAAGCATACCAAATCACCTCCAAGTCTCTACTTGCTCAATAACCAACTCGTACCCACCGTTGATAATATTCGCGACCTTGGCATTTTATGTAACGCAGAGCTTATTTTTCTCACTCACATATAGACGATATCATTCTCAAAGCAAACTCAGCGCTGGGCTTCGTCAAAAGATGGTCCAAAGAATTCTTTAACTCCTATGTAACCCGATCCTTATACGTATCATTTGTTTGTCCACTCCTAGAGTACTCCTCTTGAGTTTGGCCCCCTTACCAACTTACTCACATTTCCAGAATCGAGAGCATCCAGAGTCAGTTCCTACTATTTGCTCTTTGAGGTCTATCATGGAACAATCCTCTGATTCTGCCTCCTTACCTCCGCCTTAAACTAATCAAATTGAATTTGTTGGAAGAACGAAGAGAAATATCAGATACTCTCTTCATTCATCGACTTCTCTCCGGTTCCGTTGACTGCATGTCAGTTTACAACTCTATTGGCCAATTTCAAGAAAGGCTTTTAATTATTTTAAAAGCCATTTAGCCTTAAAATGATGTTTTTTGGTTTCACCAAATGCTTTTATATTTAAGAAGATTTTAAATGCCCTTGTAAACTAAAAGCTCATTTTTGTCTCATTAAATTATAAAAGTCCTTTTTGCTAAGCCATTCCAGTCAACAACAGCTGATATTTTGCTGTCAGAATAATTGTCCCTCATCCATAATGCTTTTTCACTTTTTCTCATAGACCTAGCATGTGCGAGGGAAACAACCTCTTTTTTAGAATCCAGGGATGTGAGCAAACTCAGTAAAATTAAAATATCCCTAAAATATCCCCTTTCTGTATTGGTGAAACTGAAAAATTTTAAATGTCTGATAAAATTTAGAAGGAGTTTAGATAAAAGTAATTTTAGTGTTTGTTTATGAAATTGGCCATATCTCTTTTAATACTTACCCTCGTAATACACGTAATCCTCGTCTCTTTTATATACCCACCCACAGAACATCTTATGGCTTCAACGAACCTATCTCTCGTATGCTGCGTGCTGTTAATTCGAACATGTGCTCCTTCAACTTTAACCTCAGTACTCCTTCCTTAAAACTCCGGCTTCTGAATCGCCCTCTCCCTTTCGAAACTTAGTTAAAGTTCTTAGTTTTTAAGTTTGATTAAAGATCAGCTTGTTAAGCCGAATAAATGGGGGTTTTGCCCCCACGTATTTGCTCGGTTGAATCTATCCTCAGTGGCGAATAAGTTGTGTCCACTGTCATCGTACTTTAGGTAACCGGAACGGAACTATGCAACACACAACATCACGATCCGATGTAACTGTTCTTGTATCATTGCAAAAGTGTAAAAGTGTAACACTTTCTTGCACTACAACACCAAAATGTACTGATGTGTGGAGCGGCCTGTGAGCATTATTTTTGTCTGTTTGCTATTTATTCTTAGGCACATCCCATTCAGCCTGATGTTATTTGCCAGGAGACATAATGTCATCGACATAGTCTAAATGCTTAGACTAAGCCTTTCAAAAAGTCCCCATTGAATTTCCTGTCGCTGTATCAACACTGGCCGTCAGTACGTCATCCATCGCTAGCAGGTAGAAAGTTGGCGATAGAACATCCCCTTGCCTCACACCCTGTTTCACTATGAAGGAGTCGGATACGTTGCTGTAAGACTCCCTAATAATGACAACAAATTTGGTGGAATTCCAATACCAAGCAGTGATCTCCATATATGTACATACATTCTCGGTTGAAAAACGTATGTATTTACTCTGGAAATTAGCTATGATGTTTAGCCACTCCTTAATATTTCCACTTAGTAGCAGGAGATTCTATTTTTCCGCAATCTATTTCTTCAAAATCCTCTTATTAAAATCTTGAGTCAGCCCATTTTTGTTGGCGTGTATCTTCTTCATTAGACCAGTCAATGAAGATCCAGTCCCAGCACCCAGTACTGAAGAGGTTAAGAAAGCCATCCACAAGCTTAAGAACAACAAATCCACCGGCTCGGATGGCCTACCTGCGGAACTCTTCAAGTATGGAGGAGATGTTCTGGTAGGGTGCATGCACCAGCTCATCAACCAAGTTTGGGAGGAGGAATGTATGCCCGACGACTGGTCAAATAGCTCCATATGCCCAATCTACAAAAAAGGCGATCCTACATATGTCCTGCAAGAACTACAGAGGCATATCCCTGCTTAATGTTGCTTACAAGATCCAACACTATGATCGGCATGTATCAGTGTGGCTTCAGGCCAGGCAGATCAACGATAGACCAAATCTTCACATTTGTTCAGTTTATATTCCATGAGCGCTCACTGAGCTGACGGAGCAAAAATTTTTTTTACTTAGTTTTTGACAGCAAAACCCTGGAAATTCTCTGAGCCCTCAGAAATATAAACTGGACAATTGAGGCAAATCCTAGAAAAGATCAACGAATTTCAAGTCGAGACCCACCACCTATTCATCGAATTCAGGGCCGCATATGATTACATAAGTCGCCAAGAGCTTCTATGGGCGATGTCGGAACTCGGGATCCCGAAAAAACTGATCCAGCTATGCCGCATGACGTTACAAAATACGCGATGCAACGTGCAAATGGGTAACAGCTCATCCGAGTTATTCCAGACGTGTACAGAGTTCAGACAAAGAGATGCGCTAACATGTGATTTCTTCAACCTAGTCCTTTAGCAGATAGTGCGCAAGAGTGGGGTTAACATGGAAGGCACTATATTCAACAGGTCTTCTCAACTGCTTGGCTATGCGGACGACATCGACATCATCGGCCGCTCTAGGAGAGCTGTACTTGAAGCATTCACAGCTATTGATGAACAGCCGAAACGCGTTGGTCTTGAAGTAAATGAGGACAAAACAAAGTATATGCTATCAACAAACAAAGCCTCATCTGTCCATCGCCTAGGACAAAACGTCACTGTTGGTAGCAGTCATTTCGAGGTAGTCAAGAAGTTCACCTACCTCGGAACAAACATCAATTCCACGAACGACACCTAAGTGGAAATCCGACGAAGAATTACCCTAGTGAACCGCTGCTATACTTCGGTTTGGCCAAACAAATGGGTTCAATACTCCTTTCTCGAAAGACAAAGTGCATGCTATATAAAACGCAAATTTTACCAGTTCTACTCTACGGCGCCGAGTGCTGGACGATAAGTAAAAAAGGAGAATTGGTACTGGGCACTTTCGAGAGAAAAATTCTTCGTCGGATATTTGGTCCTATATGCGAAGAGGGCGATTGGAGGAGAAGATTCAATCGTGAATTGTACGAGCTGTACCAAGATGTGGATGAAGGGCAAAGAGTCAAAACACGTCGACTTATTATTATTATTATTATTATAAATTCTTTATTTCATTAAAAATGTTTCACAATAAATTACTTAAGAATAAGGACCTGGCTATCTGCCGTCTGCCTGATATAACATTTCATTTAAGTGTTTAATAAAAATATATAAAGAATAAAAAGAAAAGTAACTGGTTTTGTACAGTAATAAATCAATTAAATATTAATTAAACTCAAAGGTTTACAATTTTTAAAAAAGGTAGATTCATAGGTTTTGTATAAATAAAATAATTTATGATATATCACAATTTTAATATAATTTGAAACATAAAAAAATGACAATTTTGAAGTGATTTGAAACACAAAAATATACCAATTTTGAAATGATTTGAAACATAAAAAAAATCAATTTTCAAGTGATTTGAAACACAAAATAAATAATTTGGGTGTTTTAAAGAGTAAAAACTGGTTGAACTTAAACATTTTAAGTTAGAAACTGTTTCGAAAAGTAAAGGCATGTTTACAATACTTATATAGTGTAGACCATCCTACAGCTCCGTTTAATATTTCATACAACCGACTTGATGAGAGAAAACTTTCTTCGAAATATAAACGACGGATTTCTTGCAATATTGGGCAAATTGCAATAAAGTGGTAGACATCTTCGTTTTCCCTTCTATTGCATAGACTACAGATTTGTGTCAGATCAGTTCGATGAGGCATAAAGTTTAAGTTAAAGAGCTCAACACGTGCTTTAAAAATGTAGCTTATAGCTTCGACCGAAAACTTGTTGCTGAAGTAGTTTGTTTCTGATGGCAATTGGTGCTGGAGATTCCTATATGTATTCCTTGATGATGAAAAAGCCGCTCTGGATAAATGCTGCATGTAAATATTCTCGTCTAGCTTAGCAGTAACCTCTGCAAACATACCTCGCCAATCATCAACGTTTGACTCTGTTAGCGACAGCCGAGCTTCATGAGAAAGAGCTATTTCATTCCAATCCTTAAATGGGGAGGCATTGGTTTGCAGTAATCTTATCAAAATGGATTTGTGAAGATTTCTTCCACTTCTTTCCATTACTCTTACCAGATAGTCAGAGTTGGATTTGAGGTTTTGAATAAATAGAGGAGTTATACCAGATTCCACGTAGATGGCGTAATTAGGGGTTGAATTCGGCAATCTGAATAAGCGCTTAAAAAAGTATCTCTGCAATTTTTCAAACGCCTCGAAAAATAAGTATCCAAATACCTGCACACCATAGCACATGCATGTGTTCACAGTTGCCAGAAAAACGCGATATTTAGACATCAGGTCTATTTCTTGGTTTGCAAAAAACTTGGGCCACATTAAGCTCAAAGCCAGTTTAGCATCATTGCTTTTTTGTTTAGCGTGTTTCGAAAAATTTAGGTTATGTGTAATTAAAACTCCGAGATATTTAAATTCTTGCACAACTTCAATTGATACACTATTAAGGGACCAGCTTTCTTCGGGACGCCTCCTTCTTTGATTTGCTTCAAAAATCATCACTTTGGTTTTGCTTGTATTGATAAGTAACCCCCACTTCTCGCAAAAGGTATTCAGTTTGTTGATTTGCAACTGCAGGGTGAATGGGTTGTCAGCAAGTAAGACTAAGTCGTCAGCGTAGAGCAGAACTTTCACTTGAATGTTGGCAAAAAGGATTCCTCCAGGAAGTATTTCACAAATTTCATCAATAAATAAGGCAAACAGAATTGGACTTAAAATACAGCCTTGGGGAACACCTGTCGTTGTTTCAAACCAGTTTGAAAGATCAGACCCATCCCATACCGAGGCACTCGATGAGACGAGAAAGTTTATGTACATCAGCAAGAATTTCCGGGAAATTCCCAGTGTTGAAAGCTTGTAGACCAGAGCCTGTCTGTTGACCTTGTCAAAAGCTGCCTTGAAGTCTACGAAACAGGCGTATAATTTATTCTTCTTTTCAATTGACTTCTTTGCAATACTGGTTAGCGCGAAAATATGATCCATTGTAGAGAAACCAGGACGAAAACCGGCATGAAACATACTCAGTAGATTTCTGTCCTCGATCCATTTGGTGAGCCTTTCATAGAGAATCGACGTAAAAATTTTCCTTAGAGTGTTTAAAATAGAAATTCCTCTGTAGTTTTCAGCTAGGGTTCTGTCTCCACTCTTATATACGGCAAAAATTACAGCTTTGTTGAAGTTGTTTGGCACATAAGATTCGTTATATAATCTATTGAAGTATATCACAAGATAGTTTTTCAATTGATCAGTACTATTTTTATAAAATTCTACTGGAATTCCATCAATTCCCGGTGCTTTGTTATTTTTCATCTTATGAAGGGTTGATTCCAGTTCACACAAAGATATTGGTTTATCCAGATCGCTGACGGTAATGTTTGGTAGAGCGTAAGAAAAAGTATGGTTACTCTCGTCCGCTGACAAAAGAGTTTTAAAATGTGCTGCTAGTGCCTCAGTTCCGAGAGTACATACCATACTTCGACTACGCCCCCCGAGTTCCCGGACATTATCCCAAAAAGCCTTTGAATTCTTAGATTCAGTTAGTTTTTTTGCTAAGTTTTTTAGATAATAGTTTCTTTTCGCTGCACAAAGTAGTTTGTATTGTTTATTAACATATAGGTAGATATTTTTGAAAAACAAGGCATCTGTCGATCGAAATATTTTGAGGTACACAAAAGATAGTTTACGGAGATTTTTACACTCATTATCGAACCAAATGTTCTTAGGTTTGAAGGAGTAATTATTATTGTGGCTTTGAGCAAAGGGAGCTGAGATTTTAATTACTCTTATTATTTCGTCATCTACTTGTTCTATACTGGTTGCTGGTTGTAAGGGGAGGGAGCCACAGTGGCGGTTCAAAAGTGCTTTATAAAGAGAAGCACTATTCTCTTTCCATTTTAATTTGAGAAAATTATTTGAATTTCTTTGTATAGCTTCATTAAAAAGCTGAACTTTGACTTCTATTGGAAAGTGCGCTGAAAAGTTCGCTGTGCCCACTTTTAAGTCTGCAAATGGGTTAAGCCACTCTGCCGATACTGCACAAAAGTCAATTACTGATTGTCCTTGGCGGGTTATAAAAGTCCACTCTCCATGGGTATCCTCTTTAGTAGACCCGTTCAGCACGAATAGTCCAAAATTTTCAAAGAATTCGGTAAGGAGTCTTCCACTTCTGTTTATGATTTCATCTTTTGAGCTTCTGGTAGGGTTAAGAGTGTCTTGCGAATGTAGGTTTTCAGCTGAAGGATTTTGGTATGTACCGATTCGGGCATTTAGGTCTCCAATGATCATTATATTTTGCAAATTAGAATTATTCACGAAGTCTACTAAACAATCAAAATCATTTTGCCAGTTGTTACAATTTAAATACACCGGAATAATTGAATATTGAAAATTATAGTTGGAGATTTGAAAAATAATTCGGTTTTCTATACAATTGAGTTTGACAAAATTACAATTTAAAGTTTTTTTGACCCCACATATAATCCCACCACTGGCCCTGCCATGGATACTTGATCTAGTTGCCGGTGAAAACATAATTTTGAAATTTGTAAAATATTTTAAATAATCTTTTTCATTTTTTTCTTCCAAAAAAGTTTCTAATAAGATAATGACATCGAAATTTTGAATATAGTTAAAAAATTCAGGCAGTAAAAGTTTACTTTTAAGACCTGTAATATTATATGATAGAATTGTTAAATTGTGAAAATTACTTGAATTGTGGCAGACGACAGCTTCTCCCTACTGTGTTCCCACCCTTTCTACTTGTAAAAGTTGACCCACAGGTGGCGCTGACATCGGTTGAGAGTCGACGTCGACTTCACTGGCTCGGCCACATTGAGGAAATGGACAACGCTCCAGCCATGAAAACCTTTGAATCCCAGCCCCCAGGTTCGAGACGACCAGGAAGACCGAACCTCCGCTATAGGGACCAGGCAGTCACAGACGCAAGAGCGCTAGGTCTTGACGACTGGAGGGAGCGCAACCGATGGAAGACCGCAATATCTCAGGCAGAGACAGTGATGGGACTTGGGAAAACTAAAGTGGTGGTAGATAGCCCAAAAAAAAAGGTGGTAGAAAAAAATGTTTTAATGGTAAATAAACCATTTATTTATAACAATTAAATCAAAGAAAAAAATCAGCCCATTCAAATTAAAAATTATAAATCACATGTAGTTCACAATCGATAAAATTATTATTTTTTAAAGCATGCGTCTTTGAATTTGTATTTAGAAGCATAATTAACCAACAACTCTTGGGGATCAAAATGTTCCCCGTTTCCCAAAAGTTCTTTCGCAGCTAAAATGTTGTGAACAGTTGTTGTGTTTAATTTATTTCTTTTATCTTTTGTGTGGTAAACAACAAAGTTGTAACATGTAATCCACTGAGGTACAATGTCATCAATTTTGAAACTTTTTATTATTTTAAATTCGCCGATGAGTTTTCTCCACTTAACATTGAGCGTTTCAATGGTTGTAGAGTTTGGCGGAATATATTTTGTAAGTCCAATGACTGTTGGGTTGGCATTGTTCAAGCAATGACTCTTTTAGGACCTATGTAAATATTTTAATACTTTAATTTTATCATCAAAAAAAGTAAATCGTTCTTGAATTTGAACACATAACTTTTCGTAGCTCTGACTGTATTTTCATGTATTTCATTTTCAAGTATATATGCTTCAAAATATTAACCAAAATACATTAGGCCAGGAAAAATGGGTTCCGAGGTTGAAAAAATTAATTCATGAAATATTAAAATTGGAATCGATTTGTTTTGGTACAACCTAACCTTATGATACATAATGTAAGGGTAGTTTTTAACGCTGAATCCAATGAAACCAAATTCAAAATGATACAACCACCCAGGAAAAAGTTATAATCCTTTTTATGTAATGATTACTTTTTTCAGGTACAACAGGTAAAATATTATCGAAAACCCTTTGAAAATAAAGGTATGTTAATGAAATTTGGAGTGAATGTTCCATTTGTCATACGAACTTAGAATCAAGACAGTCCCTAAAAATATCCATGGTGAAAGGGTGTTTTTTTAAGGGGGATGGGCAAGTGAAGAATGTTTACCATAACACCCACGGAAAAACTCTTACACCCATGAAACTCGCCAAAAATATTAAATTTGTCATGGCAACCAAGAATAAAAATAGTCCACATAAATATATTTGTTCTGGGGGATTTTTTATTAAAGAGAGGGAAAATCTGGGAAAAAGTTGAGAGATTTGAGCCAAAATTCCGATTTGGGTTAATTGAGGTATATACACCAAGTATGGTATATGATTTAAGGGAATTTTTTAACGCTGAATCTAATAAAAGCAAAACCAAAATGATACAAGCACCCTTAACAAAGTTATGGTCCTTTTCAAGCAAAAATCAATTTTTGAAATCGTATTTTCCGTAGAACAGGTCAAAATTTAACCACCACAAAAACACTATTAGACAAAAGATATTTGTATGGACTAAGGTAGGTGCGGGTAATAAGGCCTAGCTAAGGGAGATTTGAAATAAAACAAAAACTATTTATGAAAATCAATAAATTTTATTGTTGGTTAACGTAACATATACATTTGTTTACAAAAATAAAAAAACATGGCAACTTCTGCCTTAAACAAAAACAAAAATCATCTTTTTTAAAAACCTTGTCAATAGGCCTTATTATACCATGGGCGGGTAATAAGGCCTAAGTCTTAAATATACTTAAAAAATCAAAAAAAAATTCATAAATTTGGTAATTGAGATCAAAAAAAATGTGAACACATTAATATTGCTTAAACTCTTTATAAATTCTTTCTGGATGACTTTTCAAATCTAGTGCATCATAGACTTCATTCAGTCTTTTGAAATGGTCTTCAACAATAAATTTATTAAGCTTCTGTGCCCTGGCGGGGTTCATAAACTGAGCTTTTCTTCTGGAAATTTCTGGATGTCTTTTCATAAACGATTTAAACCAGTCTATTGAAGCTATGATTGATGTTATTAAGCTCGCAGTATTTTGGACCAAGCGTTTGAGGATCCGTGGTGTTACAGGCAGCCCAACTTCAGCGAACCTCATAACTCTGCTTACAAGAATAGCTTCCTGCATGTCACTGAGTATGGATTTTCGACCTAGAGCTTTTTTCAAACTGCCAGTCTGAAGATGATTTCTGAT
Organism: Dasysyrphus tricinctus; assembly: GCA_963921185.1. Taxonomy (NCBI): domain Eukaryota; kingdom Metazoa; phylum Arthropoda; class Insecta; order Diptera; family Syrphidae; genus Dasysyrphus; species Dasysyrphus tricinctus. The sequence continues at coordinate 205,946,363 of OY992531.1, forward strand.
GGTTCTTCTGGGAACTTAATACCTCTCAGCAGTTCTATAGGTAATAAGCGTCCCTCTTTGCACTGCCGACACCAAGTCATTTTCACACCACATAGCTCGTTTGGGAGACATTGTAGGTTAAGTCACTAAAAAGACAATAAATCAAATAAAAAATTGTTGTAATTACTTACTAATGTGTCCTAAATTTTGAAAAACACACAAACAAATTTTAAAACACAAAAATATTGATACAAAAAAAAGGAGGGTAATAAGGCCTACCATTTAATTTTGTAGGCCTTATTATCCCCCTACACCATTTTTAAAGAAAAATTAAAAAAAACATTATTTAAACTATAATTAATTTTTAAACATAAAAAGTAAACAAAGCAGGAAATAATGTAGAACTAAAGTGCAAATTTATAAATATAAGTGTAATTTTACAAAAAATACTTACGATTAAATATGATGAATTCTTCTTATTTAGACTGCACAATCACCTCTCACAATAAATAACACAACACTGATGTCTATGAGCGAGCAGACACGTAGCAACAAGTTTGATGAGTCATTTATGAGCGTTAGCTACATAGTAGGCTGGCCGTTAGTGTCTACTACTATTTAAAGTTGTTTTTTCGAAACTTAGGCCTTATTAGCCGACAGGCCTTATTACCCGCACCTACCTTATTTGGATTCTTGGTTGCCATGACAAATTCAATATTTTTGGCGAGTTTCATGGGTGTAAGAGTTTTTCCGTGGGTGTTATGGTAAACATTCTACACTTGCCCATCCCCCTTAAAAAAACACCCTTTCACCATGGATATTTTTAGGGACTGTCTTGATTCTAAGTTCGTATGACAAATGGAACATTCACTCCAAATTTCATTAACATACCTTTATTTTCAAAGGGTTTTCGATAGTATTTTACCTGTTGTACCTGAAAAAAAGTCATCATTACGTAAAAAGGACTATAACTTTTTTTTGGGTAGTTGTATCATTTTGAATTTGGTTTCATTAGATTCAGCGTTAAAAACTACCCTTACATTATGTATCATAAGGTTAGGTTGTACCAAAACAAATACTTTAGTTTGATAGACCTCCAAGTTCCCCACGTCTGCACCTCTTCAAATGCATCTACACAAAAAGCCAATGCGGGGATTTTTGGGGACTTTGGATATGTTATAGAGGTTGCAATTCTGCGTCTATTCCAATTTTAATATTTCATTAAATTATTTTTTCAAGGTTCCCCATACGATTTGTGCTATTTTTCCTGGTCTACATTTGACTGTATGGAAAATAGCTTTCAGAATTTTTTACATTCGTATTCAAGTCAATATTTTCCTGTTTTATAAAATTTTTCATTATATTTAACTTAAAAGATTCCAACTTTCGACTAAGAGGTGGATTTTTGTCGTCTCAGATTGAAATATTCTACATATTTAAGTCGTTCATTTTTTTAAATTCAAGGCAATACAATAAAAAAAAATTTCTTTATTTTTCAGAAAATTGAAAATGCTCATAGCTTTTTAGTAAGGCTCTTCGAATGAGTGTAATATAAAAAATCAAATAGGGGATTCCACTGCTCTGTGATTCTTTTGACGACAATTTCTAAAGAGGACCACCGAGTTTGACAAACTTTTAAAATTTGATGTTCATCGATATCAAGTGCTTTCTGAAAAGTTATGAAATCTTTTTGTTTTTTTGAGCAATGACAGAAGTAGATATATATGTCCCTCAACAATTTTTCAATGTGTCCTGGTAAATACTTTGCAGCATAGATGGATCACAAACTTAAATTATGGCAGCTACATCCAATCGTTAAGACATTAGGATTCACATTTTTCAACCATGTGCTAAGGCCAGTCAGTGTACCCGTCATAACAGCGGCATTGTCAGATGAAAAGCCAATCATATTGTCAAGGGGAATACTAAAAGACGCAAGCGTTTCTATAACTTTGCTGTAGATTGCTTCGGCTGTAGACTCAGCTTATTTAAATAAGCCAACAAATTTGTCCTTAACAGACTTAGCCATAGAGTCAAAGTACCTTAACACTACAACGAGACATTTTTTTGAAGAAACGTCAGGAGTTTCCGCATTTTACTCGTAATATTCACCCCAATTACAGAATCCAACGAATGAGCTGCGGGGGGAGCCAAATGTAAAATTTGAATCAGATTCCCTCCGCAGCTCATTCGTCGGATTCTGTAATCGTCGGGATTATTTAGTTCAAATAATTATTATTATATTATTAAAAATGTACATAAATATCAAACGCAAAAAAAGAATGATAGAAATGAAAAATTATTATTACTAGCAGCAAAATGGTAAAAGGTGGTAGATTTTGAGTTGAAGGTGGTAGGATTTTAAAAACAAAAAAAGGTGGTAGAAATCCCACTTAAGTGCTAGAAGTCCCATCACTGGCAGAGACCCTTCATGGATCGGGAGCCGGATAAGTAAGTAAGTAAGTATCTTCTTCTTCTAGTGAGATGGGTGTGCTGCTATGCTGCCCCATGAAACAAATGTGCTACCAAATTTGTGATTTAGCTTTGCGTTCAGTACAGCTTACTTTAAAAATACCCCCATATGGCTCCATTCATCGTTTGTGGTATGAAACTTTATTACCAATATAAAAATTAATTTATTATTCCTACTTTAGTATACCTACTTTAGTATCATTTATTTTTGGAAGTGCAATTCTTTTGCGCTTTATTTTGAAAACAAATAAATTAAAAAACGATAATCAATAAGAGTGTCATAAACACGTTTAGGTACCCCTAACGATAATTGCCTACTCATATGTTGAACTAAGAAATTTATTGATGAATATCATCGAGAAAAATAAAACAACAAAGATTTCTTTAAATCTTTTACAATATTAGCTAAATTTAAGAATTTTTATCCCATCAGCCTTGAGAATTCATGAGAGTCTTAACCCTTTATGAAACTGATAAGACTTGCAAATAAAACCGTTGCGGTGGTCTCATATAAAAGCCAAGTCCCAAAGAAGAACCCATGCATAGTTTGAACAAAGAAGACAAAATGATTGGATATATTTCTCTAATAGCGGTGGTCTATTTTGGAGTTGTAAGGCTAAGTAGGAAAAAGCTGGATATTTAAAAGGCAAAATAAAGTATCACGTAAACTTTTTGTTTTAAAGGTCAGTCATTTCCTACAAACCTCGAAGGACCTGTAGAAAAAGTTTGGCAAATTCCACAAAGTGATGGAAGTTTTCGTTGGATGACAGAGGCTGAAGCAATTAGAGAAGCCGCAGTTTTCGAGCCTGAAGTGTTAACTAAAAAGAGATTTGACAAAATACGATTTTTCTTGTACACCCCCGATAGCCCAACTGAACCCATTGAAATCAACAAGGACGAACCAGAAACCTTAGTGCGGTCAAATTTCAACTTCAAAAACCCAACACGGTAAGAAAGGTATAATTTTGTGTTTCTGAGTAAATTGTTTAAACTTCTCCCAGGTTCATGATTCATGGCTGGAACGGTGGATACAACTCTTCCGATGTGCATCGAATTCGAGACGCTCTTCTTCTACAAGGAAGCTATAGGCAGTTCAATTTTATTGCTGTCGATTGGTCAGTTTACGCTGAGTCTTTGTTGTATATCCCATCAAAAATGAGTGTCCCGAAGGCGGGTAAAATTGTCGCCGAATTCATAGATTGGATGCATGACAGTGCAAAGCTTTCATTCGATACACTGGCTTTGTATGGTCACAGCCTGGGTGCACATGTTGTAGGTTTTGCTGGAAAGAATGTTCAACGCGGCAGAGTTCATACCATTGTTGGGTTGGATCCAGCTATGCCATTGTTCAATTACAACAACCTGAATGGTCGTTTAGCAGAAACTGATGCCAATTATGTTGAATCGATTCACACGAATGGTGGAGTGTTGGGTTTCTATCATCCTATCGGAAGAGCTTCATTCTATCCAAATGGTGGAAAAAGACAGCCAGGATGTGGAAAGAATGTGGGTTGTGCACATGGTAGATCTGTTGAGTATTTTTCCGAAGCACTTGCTTTGTCAAGAAAAAATGGATTGATTGCTTCCAAGTGTAAAGAGTTTGATGATATTAAGAATGAATCTAGTACCTGTAAAATAAGTGGCATCGGTGGCGTTCGGTTGGGTGATCCGAATAATGCTCGTTATACCAAGGGGATTTATTATCTAGAGACAAACAGTCAATCTCCTTATGGTCTTAGCGTTTAAATAAGATCTTAAAAGGTCTATAAATTTAAGAAAAATTTTTAAGGAAGAAATAAAGAATCTGTACTTATGTACATATTATTTGTTTTTCGTGAAATTTTCAACAAGTTTCCCAAACATGCGGTTTTCTGCTATGGTTTCTGATAACAATTTGTTAACATTTATGAAAATTTACAAGAAATTTCACGTTAACAAACACACCTATTAGCCGCGTTTTATTATCACTCATAACCCATATGGTTCAACTCGTGAAAATAAAACGATGCGGGTTAGTGCAAAAACTGTATATCAATCTCTTTTTTGTTTTTTTATTTTTCATTTAAAGCCTGTCTCTTTTCCTCTATATTCCTACCACTGCTGACAAACCTCTGCCGTTCAGAATGAAAACCTGTATCTGGGTTATTAAAATTAACCTCGATAGAAACCTGGATCCCATGTTGTTTTCGTAATACATGTTAAAAGATAACCTCGACCCAGACCCGGAGATAATAAAACGCAGCTATTATCAATATACAGATAGGAAACCTTGGCTGTCAGTCTTATTTGCCTACAAGCTCCTATCGTGGTGAAAATCATAAAAATACTAAAATTCACCACACTATTTCATTTTATTGACTTCTATATGTAACAGTATGGTTAGACAACATTAGGCGTTTTCCTTTTGAGGTGGCGAAGTACTTGCAAGTACTTTGCTAGCTTTTTCAATGGAACACATCAAACTGCTTTCACATGAGAGCATGTGCAGTTGGTAGTTCTAGATTAGGGTTTTTATCTACTCATAAGTACTTTGCCACAATGTAACTATCATCTTTCTCTTTTTGGCATTCCTATTTCACCAAATGTCAGTTTTACTTAAGTGAGGTGCGCTCGGGAGCGCACCTCACTTCCGTAACCAAAGTTGAACGAAACTTGACGAAACGCTCGCAATTATAGTCGCGTCAAATGCTTTCCGTGTATTCGCTTGTTTTCTTCCGATCACTTAAGTGCCCCTCCAAGCATTATAGTTCTAGCTTTAGTTCCACTTCAGCTGTGAGGATTCATACATTCCGATTTTTAGTTTAGCAGACCACTTAATTTTGAATTCAGTGTCGCAATAACGCACCTATTTTACTATCTTCGGATTTATTGCTAATGCTTGAAACATATTAACCCAGTACCAGCATCAGCACCAGCACCGTCAACAGAGAACAGCACGCTGGCTGGCCAGCAAATATTTTTCAAGCACATTGCCACCAGCACCGTCATTTCATGTGCTTGACATTTCACATAGAAACGAAAGTAAGAACAAAAACACCAAGTTTCATGTACAAGGTATTTTATTTTTGCAGTGTGGTTCCCCTGAATATTGTTGCGGAAAAGTTGTCAGCAATGCACCAGCAACAGCAAATTTAGAACTTTGGTCTAACGACGCAGTTGACGTTCCTGGTGCTGTTCTAGTTTGTGCTGTGGTGAGCAATTTATGGCCTTTTCGATTGGCAATCCAGAACAGCGATTCGATACGTGTGAACGCTTCTCATTTCGATTCTGAAATCAAATTCAGAACAATTTTCTGTTCTTTTCAGAACAAGAACTGTCATTCTGTCCCCAATCGAAAAGGCCATTAAATACATTGGTTCTAAAGGAATGGCCGCCACTGTTGCTGGTGCTGGTTCAATCTGTTTCACGCTTAAAACATTTTTCGATTCCGTTTTATGAAGCAGGTTTGTTTGGTTACTTTTGTAGCACGAAGTTCAAAAACTGTCAAATTATTGAAAGAAGGGGAAAATTTTTACATAGAGGGGAAAGCTTGCTACAAATTTAACAAACGCGTTAAACCAATTTTGAATCACTTTTGTCATTGTATATCTACTCTATAGTATTCTCATGAAACACGATTTTGTAGGTTGACATTTGGTCGATAGGTTCGCTGTGATCGCCTTACCGAGATCCCTTAACAAAAATTAGTTTTACATTTGGACGCATAGATGCCCATACTATATACTATATACATACTATGAAAAACTACAGACAAATCTTAGGATACACACATACAAAAATAAACGCAGACGTGGATTTGACAGTTGCTTACTTCCTGCACACAGAAATTTGTGTAGCAGAAATTTGGAAGATTTTTCATGGAGGGGAAATTTCTTGCTCTCTCGTTGCTACACTTTGGAGTTAACAAACAGGAATTTGTGAAATGTAGTGCGACGTCGTACGAATTCGTACTAAATCTCAGTAACCAAACAGACCTATGTATTACTGCCGCGTTTTATTATCGCTCATGACCCATATGGTTCACCTCGTGAAAATAAAACGATGTGGGTTAGTGCAAAAGCAGTGCTGTATATCAGTCTCTTTTTTTCTTATGTTTATTTGTTTTTTATGTAAGCACTTGTCTCTTTTCCTTTCTATTCCTAATACTGCTGACAAATCGCTGACATCCATTCACAATGGTAAATAGCCCTCTGCCGATCAGAGTGAAAACCTCTATCTGGGTTATTGAAATAAACCTCGATAGAAACCAAGACCCCATGTTGTTTTTGTAATGTATGTTAAAAGATAACCTCGACCCAGACCCAGAGATAATAAAACGCAGCTTTTGTTGTTTATTTCACGCACATTGAATTTATTAAAATATTTCTGCAGAATCAGTTACAATATTGACATTTTTACCAGCAAGCGAAATGTCAAAAATGAGTTTGATTCCCTCCAAATTCATCGGATTCTGTAATCAGGGTGATTGCCTGCGACACAGTATGGTATGGAAATCGAAAAAGTAGGGATGGTGACACTACAAGCTACTTCACAACACATCACACGAGCCAAATATGATTTAAGGCATATGAATATTAAATACATAAATACATTGGAGTGAGCAGTGGAGCTTCACACCACTCCACAACACACCACGCGAGACAAGTGTGGATGCGGCTTTCCTTTAATGTATTTTAACTTTGACACTGCGACTTTTCATAGCATCGCGTCGCGGTTCTGTGTCGCGCATCTATTGTGGTCAAGTACTCAGAAAGCAGCTGATATCAAAACAATTGAAATGTCAAACGAAAACGTGAAAATGCTTGGTTGAACGCTTTACGAGTTTTCAAAAAATTTTTGCCGAAAAGCCAGTTTATGGGATGGTGTGAAAAGCCTACAAAATTTAAATCGTTGCAGCAGTTTTCTTGAAAAGTAATTTTTATATATAAACATTTTTTAACATTTAAAAAAAAAAAAATAAAGTTATTATTTGAAGAAAATCGCTTCTGTGGTTAAGCTGTAGGTCGGTACAGACAGACAGTCAGACAGAATTTTGCCACTAAATTTTTTCATGTTCTCTATCATCGCAACGTCATGTTTGATTGTTATCTCGTATTTTTTTTGTTGCATGAAACCAAAACTTGCCCTATTGTACCAATATCACAAGTAAAAATGATACCCCATTTGTTTTTGAAGTGTGCTGTCAGAGTTAGTTTTAATCTAAATTAAATCTTCCACCTTAAATCTCAGATTATCTTTTGTGTGAAACGTAGTATTATTTGAAGATATTTTTTTGTCATTAACGTTTGAATTATGATTTGGGACAAGAGGCCGCCGCCGCCGCCGTGGCTGGCGCTTACCTAAATGGCGTAATCTGAATTAAATTTTCACACACTCTTCGCAGTCAATCAGGCTGTATTTCGGCAATCACGCGTCGAATGTTGGCTTGCAGGTGATCAATTGTTTCTGATGGTTTATCGGCGCGGCGCGGCGTAGACACGCGACTTTACTGGCTTATCAGAATGGTGTAGCTGTAGTTGTGCCGTGTAGCACTGTCAAAGTAGATAGATACAAAATTAATATATAGAGTGCCACAAAGAGAAGCTATAAATGTAACAAGAAATGTATGGCTGGAAGCCAAAGCTCTGCTTGCTAATTTAAGTGTAAAGGTAGAACTATAATGGTCGGAAGAGCACTGAAGCTAATGTCAAAAACCAACGAAAAGTAGCTTTCCGTATCGTCAAAAGGAAGACACACCAATACTGTAGATGATTATCATCTAGGTATCTCTTTTTGGCATTCCTATTTCTCCAAATACCAGTTTTAGTTAAGTGAAGTGCGTTTGGGAGCAACCTTACTTCCAAAGGCAAAAGTGAACGCAAAAGTGTATTCGCTTGCTTTCTTCGGACCACTAAAGTACCCCTCCCAGCATTAAAGTCGACCATTACAGAACGAATTACAAAGATAAGTTTAATAGAATATTGTAATTTAAGCCAAGCTTAGTAGAGATGTGCTTCCATAGTTCTTGCAAGACATAAGATCTCTTTTTGGAGAGATGATAATTTAGTCACCTGGCATGATTCCGCCCTGGTGATTTGATGCATGCGCCCTGTCAAAGCATCCCCTCCCTATTTGAAGAGCTCCACTGTCAGTTCATCAAAACCAATAATTTTGTTGTTTCTAAGCTTTTCTTTCTATATACTGATGCCCAGTTGCACCAAAATTCACTAAAACCGATTTTTGCTAAAATGGAGTTAAAATTTATCGGACTGATAAATTTATTTCGGTTGCACCAATCTCTTTCGCGCATTTTTTAGCTTAAATGCAGTTCATGAACCACCCCTGGATTTTATCATATGTTTATTAAACTGAACGAAAACATTTAACCAGCGCAAGTGAGATAGCAATAAGGAAAATGACTTTTTCAAAATGTGAATACACAATAAACAGAACCAAGGTATTCTCATTAGAAACAGCCAATGCGCCATCTTGGTGTTTTTTATTATTATTTATTATTTTCTTTTTTTAGAGAAATTATGAAACTATTGAAATAGATTCCAACCAGCACTAATATTTTTTCGACACACTCTTGGAAATTATGATACAATATTTTAAAGGGGTTACGTACGAATGACCGACAAAAAAAATGTCGACTGGTTAAAATGTCGACTTTTATCGACTTTTTTGAAAGTTAAAATACCGACTTTGTTTTTACCGACTTATTAAAATGTCGACAGTTTGAAATGTCGATTTGACAAAAAGTCGACTGCCCTGATAGAAGTTGAGAAAAATATCGACTAGTCGGAATTTTTCCCATACAGAAAAGTCGATATAAAATATAAATCGACATTTTAACCAGTCGACATTTTGACTTGTCGATATTTTGTCTGTCGGTCATTTGAAAGTAATCTAAAGAACAAAGCTCTGCCTTAAATGTTTGCACGGAACAACTATAAACTCAAGAATCATAAATTCTTGTCTGATTTTTTAACAGGAACTTAACAGTTTTTTGATGCTGTGGAAAATTTAAGATTATGTTTAAGACACAAGTTCTTATTTGATTCTTATAATAATTAACTTATTCAGGTAGTTATTAATTTTATATTACCTTTTTTTTAGCTTCAAGAAAGTTCAATAGAACGCATTTTTGTTGCCTACCTACATTATACCTTATATTTCGAACTTTTAACTGCCTTATTTTCTGGATGTTTTATTATTGTTTTAATATTAAAACACATTACAGACCCTGAATAATGGGCAATTAAGACGTCAAAATATATAGACAACAAAAATTAAATTACAAAAAATGCGATTTATTGAACAATTGTAATTTTTGCGATATTAGATAATAATGATCAGATCATAGTTTAGGGAATGATGTTTACAAGCGCGCGCTTGTAAACATCATTCCCTAAACTTTGATCTGATCAAAATGTCGACTTTCAAAATGTCGACTTTTTAAATATCGACTGTTAAAATCTCGATTCATAAAATCTCGATCACTGTCGACATTTTGAGAATCGACATTTTGAAAAATCGATATTTTTGAAAGTCGGTCAAATTTGTGTCTATATTTTGATCTGTCGGTCTTTTAACCAGTCGAGATTTTTTCTGTCGAGATTTTAAAAGTCGATCTTATGGAGTCGATATTTTAAAAGTCGAGATATCGTACCCAATCCATTTTAAAGCGATGTCACCGAATTCAGAAAATGGATTTCTAGGTGAAGGTGAACCTGAATAACTCTTCGACGTCTCGCCATTTTTTGGTTTAGTTCGTTATCAGATGGATACATGATGACCAGTTTATAATAATTATTCTGGAATAATTTATTCATTTAAGTAGTGAATTATAAATAGGAAACAAAATGCCTTCACCTGTTGTTTTCGTTATTTTAATTTGGAATTAACAATATTCCGTCAAATAAAATAGAATTATTTTGTTTGTAGGTAGTTAGATATGTTCGTTTAAACTTGCTTTTAAAATTTATCTGGAGGAAAATGGAACTTTAGTTTATTGGTTCGTTTATTGGCCTGTTAGATTTAGAAGTGGTTGGTGCAACCGATAAATGTCATTTTAAAATTAAACGAAGCAATAAATATTTTAAAGAGGTAGGTGCAACTGGCCATGAGTGGTCCTGGTACTGATCGCCTATTGAGCTACTGATTAAACACATCTTCTATTCCATATGCTTCGGTGGTTAGGTTACTTTGACAAGCTCTGGATATTGCCCCAATGTTCTGGTATCTGCTTCTAGAACTTTCCGTATGAGATATTTCCCTTTCATAAGTAACAAAGCTTTGAAGCTCACGAAAGCTCGGCGAAGGTTGGTTTGTATCAGCTATAATCCGGAAGATGGCGCTTCTTCATTCGAGAATCGTTATAGTTCATTCGAGAGTCGTTATAATTAGTTAAGGGTATGCGTGCACTGCGACCTTAAGCTCTATTGTTCCAGTTTGTTTGCTATTGAAAATCATTATAGTGAATAAGGTGAAAGTCATAACAATACAATAAGTGTGTTTTTTTTGCAAGCCCGGGGGATCGGACAAAAAAAAACGACATCGGGTCTTAGGGACACCATTACAGAAAAAAAATGGAGTTTCCATACAAACTATCGATAACATGTATGAAAATTCTCTGGGCGAGCCCAAAGTGGCTTAGTTATTGTTGCTTTTAACATGTAAATTGCTTACCCCCGACGCACGTCGGTATTTCGTCCAAGCCCTTTCGGGAAATGAAAAAAACACACCTGATAATTGACATTTTTTGATAATAAATCCAAAACGAAAGACGAACAAAAGCTGAAAGCACTCGTCAAAAAAATACAATCATTGTTGTTTTTACAATTCTCATTGGTCGTAGTCACAATTTGACGAATACGGGCTATAACAATTGTTTCTCATAGTCGCAATTCAACGAAATTCGGTATTAAAAACGGATTGTCGTTTTTCATAATAGAAAAGGGCCAATGTGTGGAATCGGCTAAGCTGATACTTGATTTTTAATATTTTGATAATAGCTTCGACGATATTTTTCATATCTAAATGACAAATGTTCAATCGAGCGATCGCTTTGGTCATACGCGATATGGGCCCTGGTTTGCAACAATAGAAGGATTAAAAATACCAATTCTACTTCCGTACAGATTCATTCACTCAGCGCTTTGTCACTTTGCTGTTGATCTTGATTTTGGATCTTTGGTTTTGAGATTTGAGAATTCCGGCATAATCTTCGTCTTTGCTATAGTAATCTTATATGTTGGTTTCCAAATCAAACAACAAAACTTTTATGAGGTTGTTTATATTTGATTTAAATCCACTAAAGTCCAAAACAAAAATAAACAAATTGATAAGGCAAATTTTAATAAGCTTACCTCATAAATCAATGTTTGATAAGACGAATCAAGTTACAAAAAAAAAAGAGAAATACTTAACATAAATTTGGTATAAAAGCCAAGCCCACCTCAGCAAACATTTAAATTTAAAAAGTTATTCAAACAATATGAAGATATACATTACTTTGGTGCTGGCAGTTATTGGAATTCTACAAAGAGGTATGGCAAAGTTTGGGGTTAAGACTTACCGAACATACGATTTGAACAAAAATACTCCTTTTTTAGTTCAAGCTTTCCCGACATATAATATTGAAGATTCAGAAGAAGATTCCTTAACAATTTGGCCAATTCCACAACAAAATGGAACTATCCGTTGGATGACTGAGGAGGAAGCACTGTCAGAAGCGTTACGAACGGAACCAGATAAAACCAGTTTTCAAGCGAGAAAATCAGATAGAGTTCGATTTTTCTTGTACACCCAACAGAATCCTAAGAAACCTATAGAACTTTATTTGAACGATGTGGAGTCCTTGAAAAAATCAACTTTTGATTCCAAAAACCCCACAAGGTAAGTTTAATTTAGATCTATTCCTTGACTCGCTTAACTTTTGAGCTTTATTAGATTCATGATACATGGATGGGCCACCGATCACACTCACAAAGATTTGTTTGCCGTAAAGACAGCACTTCTGCTTAATGGAGAGAAGAAACAATTCAACTATATATCTGTCGATTGGAGTGTCTACAGCCATAAAATGAACTATATCTCTGCGAAAACCAAAACCTCTAAAGCTGGTGAACAAGTTGCAGAATTTATCGATTGGTTACACGATTCGGCAAACCTTTCGTTTGCAAACCTGGCCGTTTATGGACATAGTCTAGGCGCACATGTGTCGGGTTTCACTGGAAAGAATGTCAAGCGTGGAAGAATTCACACCATTGTTGGTTTGGATCCAGCAATGCCACTGTTCAGATTTAAAAATTCAGACAAACGTCTATCAGCTTCGGATGCAGAATATGTCGAGACTATTCAAACAAACGGTGGATTTTTTGGTTTCTATAGTCCGATTGGCCAGTCAGCTTTCTATCCAAATGGGGGAAAGAATCAACCAGGATGCGAAAATGATCCACAGGGTTTATATTCATGCTCTCATGGCAGATCTACAGCATATTTTGCAGAGGCTTTGAGCTTCGGACATAGAAATGGATTAACTGGGGTAGGATGTAAGGATTTTGAAAGTCTTAAAAATGGAAAGTGCCATCAATACACAACAAGGCGTACATTGGGTGATCCTAATAATGCTCAACTTCCCAATGGAATTTTCTATGTGAGAACAAATTCGGACTCGCCATATGGAAAGAATATTAAAATGTGATTATTATTTAAAGAAGAATCGTAACGAATAAATGAATCTTTTAAGTTAAGTTAAGAAAATAAAAATTTGTGTTTTAAAATAAAACTTCCTTATAGCCTTTTCACACTGAACCGAAATCTTGATTTCGAGCAAAAAGCCCAATATTTCACCAAACTCATTGAGATTTCCCATACATTTAAAGATTTCGTAGTCTAGTAAACTTCCATTAAAGGCTCTCCCAAACCAACGCGAATTCGTAGCGAATCATTCGCAAAGGCGATTTTTTGTTGTTGTGTAGCATTGTGTATCTTTCACATTTTGTATTATTGTGAATGATTTCGCGTCGTCGGCGAATGTTTCGCGTTGGTTTGGGGGATCCTTAAATCTTCTCAAAATCTAATAGGCCTATTCACAATCACAATTTATTACTCATTTTACTCCTTCGTATGACAGTTTACCCATACAAGAGAGAAGATAGAGATTCTATATTTATGATAGTCTGTAGTGTATTCAGGTCGTTGTCACTTTTTTTAACAGAAAAGGAGTGAAATAATGTGTAATTGTGTCTTGGTACTTTGGCTGATGACAATATTGTAATGACTTTCCAAATTTGAACTATAACGACTCCGAAAAGCAAACAAACGAACACAATAAAGCTTACGGTCGCAGTGCAAACATACCCTTATTAGCTATAATTATAGCAACTCTCAAACGAAGGAAGCGCCATCTGCAGGATTATAGCAGACTTACCAGCTGTCAAATAAAAGCTTTTGGAAGGGAAATTATTGGGAAATTTCCCCTATGGAAAGCTCTGGAAGCAGAGACCAGAACGTTCTCCTTATTTCCAGAGTTTGGAAAACAAGTATAAAAGGCACATGTTTGAACGGCAGCGACACAGTTTATTTTTAATCGTGAATGAATAAAGTTGGTTGTAATAAAAGTGAAAAGTAAAGTTTGTGAACTAATTCAGTGGTGAATAATAAATCGTTTTGTTTGTAGTAAGAAAAGTAAAGTGTTTTATTTTGCGAAATAAATAAGTGGACGTTTTAAATAAAGTAAATAAGTTTTATTAACGAACCTGAGAAAATATTACAATATTTTAAAGTTCCTATTAGCACTAGAATTCGTTTGAAATGTACAAAAAAATCAAGTTTATGTGTGGTAGAATGTAGATTTTGAATTCTTGTTGCTCGAAATCGAGATTTCGATTCAGCCTGTAAAAGCTATTAGTGGGGACTTGAGGGTAACTAAAATATTTTTCAAATGGTAGTAAAATAGAACAATGTACATTTTACTACTCGTCTACTTAACTGAGGGAGATTTCCATCTTAGCGCCATCTCGATTTCGCTAGTGAAAGTTATTGAAATCTTTGGAAAGTGGAATTTTCGTTGTGCTGCCACCTTTATTCTGATAGTTAAAGGCGTAAAAGTGTGATATCCATCGATTTCAGTAGATTTAAATGAAAAACTGCTTCTGAGTTAACTAAGGGTTAATTTATTTTCAGGATTAGCCAAATCTGATTTAAATCAGAATTAACTCTGCGCTGGAAAAATGGTTTTTATCTATATTGCTCCCATTTAATGAGCAGAGTAGTTACGCACCAAGAAATAAACAGATGGCGTCTTCAGGGCTAGCTATGTAAAGCGATCCGGAAAATGAAACACAAAACATTTTTTAATGCAAATAACTTCAAGAATTTTATATACAAATAAAATTTGCAATTAAAGAATAATTATTTTGTATTAAAAGTTTATTTTCCTGATGCAAATTAATTTTTCGTGTTTGCCCATTGCCTTTTCAAACAAAGTGGAACAAATACTTGTGATTTTAGTTCCAATTTTCTTCTGTTCCACAAGATGGTGTTATGCATGTGATGACCTATGCAAAGAGGGTGTCAGGATGGGAAGCTCAAAAATACCGCAGCTGAAATTCTTATACATAAATGCCCTCACCTACCTCAGACTATAGATAATTATCAATCTTCCGAAAAAAAAAATGTACGCTAGGGATTATAGTATTAGGTTTTCATTAGAGCAAACTTTACTGCGTTTTCATTAGAGCCGAAATGAGGTAATTTCGCAAATTACAGAAAAAGTGTTTTCATCTAATTATCTTATTTCATTTGACAACTCTGGTCAAAATTGTGATTAAAATCCTTTAATTTGTGTTATTGACACACATCACATAATCTCAAGTATTAAAATGGTAAAATTTCAACATCATCATAGAAATCGTTTTATCGATAGACCGATTTAAAATAATGTATGTATGTGATCAAAGAAAAAACAGAAACGATGGAACTGAGCTTTGAAAGGCATCCAAGTGCCATGAAGAAGGAAGGTGCCTCGACTAAGGATGTTAAGCTGAAGACTGAAGCAACACGGTTGATCATCCAGAAGAGAAGACAAATTCACAAACAACGACGCCGAGAAAAGGGAAAGGAGCTGCCGCTGATAGTGAGCAAAAGACGATAAAGACCCCCGCCAAGCACTTTTCAAAAAAAATCGGAAATAACTGCTCCTATCACCATTGCCAATTCCCTAGAATGAGAATCGAATAAACGCAATAATCTTTGCAGGACAAGGTTGAAAAAGACGAAGAGCCAGCTGAGTTTAAATCTGAAGGTTTTCATCGAAGGTTACCCAAACGATTCAATTCAATTCAATTTTCAATTTCTTTTATTGAACACAATATATACAATCTGGCTTATAACTAACATGATACTATGATAAATTAACATTTGTTGGAACATAGGGGGCCTAACGTTATACAATGTCTTAAGTTTAACAAATTATAGATATATATAAATAACATGTCAAAAAATTTAAATTAAAAGTCGGCTGACTTAATCGTCCTCAGGGTGTTCATTCCCGGTTGTCAATGGTGTTTTTGGTGTAGGTTGGGGGAAGTGTTGGTGTTTAGCCACGGTAGAAGGCTGACCTAGTGTCAGCGTAGAACGAGACTGCTTCCTCGTTGTCCATGATTATGTTGTCATCAAGAGTTTCCATTACACTGAGGTACCTTGGCTCCGGATGTCGTTGTTCAGTGGTCATCCTTCTCATTAGCTGATTCGGGTGGTCGATGATGTTCCGTACTAGTCTCTTCGCTGAAAGGACTAGGTATTTGTCCAGCGGGATTATGATGGCTTCGGAATAGAGATGTTCGTTCCTGTAGTGTTTTCGCCGCTGCCGGTCGAAGTACAGTCCGGTGCAAATTCTGAGAATCTTCCTTTCAAATACTTGAAGCTCCTTCATGGCTGTCTTCGAGACTGAAAACCAGACTGGGAAGGAGTAGCTGATGACAGGTCGTAAGAGCTGCTTGTAGATCAGTAACTTCGTTGGTTGGCTTAGTCCTTTTTTTTTCTTCATCAATGGATGTAGACGGTGAAAGGCCCAGCTGGCTTTTTTGAGTACATTTCTTGAGTGCGGGTTGAACCTTAGCAACTCATTGAACTGGACTCCCAGGTACTTCACATTCTTTTTGGCAGCTATGGTGGATCCGTCAGGGAGTCTCAAGACCAGATTTCTGCAGTTGGCTGCAGTGCGAATACCTCTACCAGTTGAAGGCCTCCTGAAGCAGACAAGCTCCGACTTGGAACTGTTGATTCGGATGCCCCATTTTGTGTAGAAATTGAAGAGTCTGTTGATGTGGGCCTCTACTTGCCGGACAGTGATAAACGGTGACATTGATGATGCATAGGTGAGCGAGTCGTCAGCATATAGCAGGTTCTCGCATCCAATTGGGGCAGGTTGGTCGGAAGTCATCAGGCTGTATAGAAAAGGGCGAAGTTTTGAACCTTGGGCGACTCCGGCTCTGATACTCTTCATGTTTGACTTACAGTAAGTTGTCTAGTTGTACGAAAAATTTCCTGAAAGAAAGAAAAGAAAACAGAATTTTTATTAGTGGCGGTGGTACCTGTAATAGATGAAGTTTATGTATTAGGGCTTCTATCCAAACGCTATCAAATGCTTTCTCGACATCCAGAAAGCATCCGACGGTGACACGATTGCTGTTGAGGGAGGTGGTAATATCGTGTTGGAACTTCAACAGCGGATGCAGCGTTGAGTGCTTTTCTCGAAAGCCAAACTGCATGTCAGGGATGATTGAGTTTTCATTGCAGAATTTCTTCAGCCTCCGGAGGATTACTTCTTCCAGTAATTTGCTGATATTGTTGAGAAGTGATATTGGCCTGTAGTTGGATATTAGGTTGGAAGCACCTTTCTTCGGGATTGCCACAATCTTCGTATCGCAATAAATAATAAATAAATAATAAGTGTAGCTATCTTTTAATTAGATCTTAAAATTTCAAATAAGATCTGAATATATATATGTACCTACATATGTACATATATCTTATTTTATAAAATGTTCTTTATCTTTGTAGAGTTCCTGGAAATAACCCCAATCCCCAACTGTGCATACCATAATTAAACTACACCCAAAGTAATCAAATATTCAATTTTTGTTCTGAAATCAAGATACAAAATCCATTTCAAATGAGTGGCATTTGTGAACAAATTTAGTAAAAATAATTATAAACCCTTTTCGGGTGTAAATAAAAGCACGATCAAATATTTCTAAGCTGTACATACCTATGCCTTTTATTTCACCGAAAAAATATTAGATAGTTTCACCGTGCTTTGCAAATAATTTCTTATCAAAATTAATTTGTTGCTTCCCGTAAACGTCATCCACTCCCGCTTAACTTTTGGATTTTTCTCTTCAGCTTTTTCAGGCTTAATAGTGTTTTAAACTTGCGAATGAAAGTGAACATTGCATTGTATTCTGAATTTCTCTGTCCAATTGACTTCTCTTTGGCTTTTACACGCTCTTTGCCGGCTTTTTCGAATACTTGGGAATCACAGGTTCTTTTTTTGTCCGAGATGCTGCAGTTGCTGCTATTGCTTTGATGTTGATCGAAACTAATTTTTTCCAGTTCTTTTTCTAGGACATTATCCTGTTCCTGACTTCTTCGACTTGATCCTTTCGTATTTGAAAGTTCACTGGGAGATGATAAATTTGGAGTTCTGACGAGAAACGTCATCTATATTTCGGATATTTTGATGATATGCTCCTCTTGTTGCTCCAAGTATTATTCTTTGGTGTCGATAATCGATCGAACAATATCATCCAGTTTTCTTCTTTCTTTTTGTCAAAATTCTCGATTTGTTTGGCCACATAGTCTTTATATTAATTAATAAATTTATAATATCAATAAAACCATCGAAATATGTAATATAATAATTTAATTTATTTACCCGATTGTTCCTTTTCTTCACAACTTTCAGCTTTCTTTACGTTTTTTTTTTATTTGAAACTTCAAACTGGAGTTATTAAGTCAGAAGCTGTTTGATTGTGAATTGTGATTCACACAAGTGTTAAATTTAGATGTGTTTGATTTGGTTTCACTTGATTTCCAACCTAATTTCGTGCAAATTTGGTTGAAATTATCTCACTTCGAAATTTGAATTTGTATATAGGAAATGAGGTAATTTGGAATCTAGTTTGGAAACTTTCAACGAAATCACCTCATTAAGTCTAATGAAAACGTAATATTAGTTCGGAAATTACCTCATTTCCCATACAAATTAACATTTTGAAATGAAGTAATTTGAACCAAATTTGCACGAAAATAGGTTGGAAATTAGGTGTGAATAAATCGAACACACCCAATTGAATATGATTGAATAACAATCGAGGGGCATCTGACACCAAATGTCAAACATGACATTCAAAATATTAATTATTTATTGTTATGAGTATTCGCCTATTCGGTAGCAATACAAAAAAATTCAATTGATGCAGAATTTGGTAACTTTTATTTTTAAATAAATTATAATATGCATACGTATTTATTAACTTTATTTTTTGTTTGTTTTTTTACAGGCATGGAAAGGAAACCCAAAAAGAAAATATGGAAGTTAGGGATGGTGGAGCTGCTGTGCGAGATGTGGTTGGAAAGATTCGCTGAAATTCGGGGTTCTAGAAAAAACAGCCACATCTTCTCTGAAAGGGCTAAGGAGATGAAGGATAGTGGACTTTCCTTTACGCCAGCAGAAATCCATGTCAAGATAAATAATTTGACGGAAAATATAGGTACATTTAATATGCTTGTTGTGAAGAAAAGAGTGAAAATTATTTGGTCTTTTTTACTAAAATTAAAAAATTATTTTTTTGCAGAAACATAGTTATAAAAATTTTAAGGCATAAACTGTTTTCCATGATCAATATTTCAATCGCTTCACAACAGGTCTAGTGATTGAGGTGGAACTAGGGATTCCCTATCAAGGAGCCCCTTACAAAATAATCCAAATGAAGTGAACTCACGAAACAAACTCCACAAAATATCTGGAGTTTAGAAATATTGCTGCTGCAACTGCGATGAACACTTTATCGTCCAGTGAATCAAACTCAGTGGGAACATTGAATCAATCGAAAGAACAATACCTCAGGCTATGGAAGATTTAAAATCATCCAAAAATACTAATGGCTGTTATAGACACAGACAACACGGATTCAGATCAAGACACATTAGTGATGAGCTTTCATTGGAAGCTCTTATTCAGATTCCGATATTGATTTTTAATTTTTTTTTGCATTTGAAGTCAATGTTTCAGAAACTGCCCCTCCCTGCCTCAGGGAGGGGAGATACAACTTTCCCCCCGTACAATTTTTTTCTTAGAATAACCCCAAGAACCACCCCCTTAAATACTTCCACTCAGGTCCGGGACACCCTTTATATTTTTAATTGCAACGAATGCAAATATTGAATTATCCCATTCCGCAGGTGAATTAGTTTATAGAGATCTCTACCAAATTGTCAAAGTCAAAGTGACAGCTAAGAACTCGGCACGTTTGACAGACGCAATTACCTACAAAAAAAAAATCCAAACATTTACACTCCACTTCAAATGAATGAGGACGCACATTTTCAAGGGTACTTTTTCCATTTTTTCTTAACATTGTGCATTAATGAATCATTTGATTATCCTTATTGTTTGTTTATGATGTTGGGAAAAGAAAACAGAAAGATTGATTAAAAAAGCACTGCTATTTTTCCTCCGGCTCTCATCAAAGTCTTTCCATAAGGAAAATGCAGTCTTTTTGTGTCAACTGAATAAGCTCAAATATGAAACTAGTAATACAAGTTAATTTATGGAAGAAAACAAAATTGTTTGAAATAGTTCTTACTGTTTATATTTATTCTCCGACAATGAACAATGTTTGAAAAAAAATTGACAAACCAACTACGAAAATACATGTGCTCATTATGTTGAATTGGAGTGTATTGGCCTTCGAAATAAAAAAAGAAAATGGGTGTTACCTAAATGTCATTCGTGCCGAGGTCCTGAGTTTGACATTTAGAAATGACCGTTGGTATTTGCTAAAAAGCCCTATTACGTTTGCGAATGTACCTTATTACTTCCCTTTGAATTTTATTTATTTCATTTAATTGATTTGCACAAACACACATTAAGAATTTTCTAACCATTTTAATTTTGGTGAATTAAATTGAATTTATTTTTTAGTAGCCGCATCTCGCTCGGGTGTACAATTCGGAATATAAATTTAAATTTCAAAACTGACGATCTGACAAGCAAATTCCAGGGACGTCAAACGAAATGGACAAAATAGATGAAAACACTATTTCTGTAATTTGCCAAATTACCTCATTTCGGCTCCAATGAAAACGTAATATAAAGTAAAAAAAAAAATCATTCAGTTTGAATTTATTCTTTGCAAACAAAACTAACGTGAATTTCGAGCTACACTACATTACCAATTTGTTTGTTTTATCACATATGATTAAAAGTCTGCAATATTTTTCTCTATAAAGGAATTTACTGTAGAGAAAAAGAATTGCATATTCGTAGGAACTGTTACTATTGAATTTTAAAAATGTTATAAAGCATAAATCAAATATTTTGCTGATAAGCCAACTAACAATGACCACACAAGAATAGTAGCCCTGAGGCCACACGAGTGAGTAGTTTCTGGCAAGCGAGTAGGTAAGGTACTAGCAAATGAGTTGGGTAAATACATATGTATGTATTGTACTAGAAACTAGAATACATACATTGATCGCTTATCGGGTGTCTTTGAAAAAACGAAGCAATAAGAGCTAAAATGGAATGCAAGAGATGTACTCCGAACGTCCAACGACATAAGTGGTCTTTTTAATTGTTCCATTTTTATCGAATATGGAAAGCCTTCTACTCCATATTTCCATATTCGATAGAAATGGAAGAACTCTACACACAAAATCAGATGAAAATGACAGACATTATGTACCTATCCCCGAGGCCACACGGGCAAGTTCTGGCAAGCAAGTTGCAATAAAAACACATTTGTTCACTAGCACATATAAACACAAGCAACTTGCTCAACTGGCATGGAAGTTTTGAAGCCAGTAGTGAAGCAAGTTGGGATTGGGATGCCTGGCAAGTGGAATTCAAGTGGAAGGCAAGTGGAAATTACGAGTTTGACAGGCAGTGTATGCAGCCAACTTGCTTGCCAGTACTTCTACGTGTGGCCTCGGAGTATATCATATAGTTTGCGTTTGGTTTTGAGTTCTATTCCTTTCCTATGGAATATGGAACATTTCAAGTAGTAGGAGTGAAAAATGAGTACAAAGAAGTACTCCCAATCCCAACGTCCAATTGAAAACGACAAAAATAGTCTATATGTCAAAATATATGTAGTACTTCAACCATTGTATAAAAATTTGAAAATGTCATAAGGTGTGTTTTTTCTGCAAACCCGGTGGAATCGGACGAAAAAAACGACTTCGGGGTCGCTAAGCCATTACAGAAAAAGAATGGAGTTTCCATACAAACTATCGAAAACATGAATAAAATTCTTGCCACTAACACAGTTTTTATCTGGGCTAAGGTTAAACCTCGAAAATTCTCTGGGCTTAGCTTAGCCCGAAGGGGCTTAACTGTTGTTGCTTTTTTTCGTCCTAGCTCATTCGGGTAAGGAAACAAAAAATACACCTATTATCTGGGCTAAATTTAAGCCTTGAAAATTCTCTGGGCTAAGCTTAGTCCGAAGGGGCTTAGTTGTTGTTGTATTTAATATGTAAATTTCTTACCCGCGATGTCATTTTTTTCATTCAAGACCATTCGGGCAAGGAAAAAAACACACCAAGTATTTCGTGACCATACAAGTGGAGTTGCTCGCAACACGTCAACTTCCAAGCTAACTTAAGATATTTGACTTTTTGTGTTTTATGAACTCGTCGTGTTGACTTTTAACACCACTTTGTTTACTTCGGTGATGTCTGATTATTTGATCCTCGTAATTGCGAAATTAAGGTTTCTCCAATAATATTCTTTTGATTTAATTTTCACGCTAATTAGATTGTTCCAGACTTTTAGATGAAACACAATAAAAACACTTGTTTTTTAACTATTCCTAACAGATTCTTTATTCTCTCCTAATTTGTTGTTGATTGAAAAATTAATTTCAAAACGTCTTTATACTAGAGTACGGTGTTTGACTATTTGTAAGTAAAAAGTAAATACCTTTGGCTTTCTTAACATTATTAGGGTCACCTAAACGAACGCCTCTTAACCTCCTATCACAGGAGGAATTTTGCATGCTCTCAAGATCACTGCATTCGATTGCATTGAACGCATTCTTTTGTTCTAGGCTAAGGGCTTCAGCGAAATACGCAACAGACCTTCCATGATCACAAAAAAAGTCACCTTCACATCCCGGTTGTGACTTGCCACCATTTGGATAAAATGCTGCCTTTCCAATTGGATTGTAAAATCCTAAAATTCCTCCATTGGTCTGAATTGTTTCCACATACACAGCATCGCTGCTGGACAAACGTTTTTCCGATCGCTCGAATCGGAAAAGTGGCATAGCTGGATCTAGTCCAACGATGGTTTGGACTTTTCCACGCTTCACATTCTTTCCTGTGAATCCTGCAACATGTGCACCCAAACTATGTCCATAGATTGCTAGATTATCAAATGAAAGTTTTGCCTCGTCATGCATCCAATCGATGAATTCTGCGATAATCTTTCCTGCTTTGGAGCATTTTTTTTGAGAAGTAATGTAAAATAATGAACTGGCGTAAACGCTCCAATCGACCGAAATGAAATTGTACTGTCTGTTTGTGCCGTTCATTAAAAGTGCCTCACGAATAGACCATCCAGCCGAGTAACCGCCATTCCAGCCATGAATCATGATTCTGTTTTAATTTTATTTTTGTTAAATTGGTGAACTTAAGAAAACATCAGTTTTTTCAACCTTACCTGGTTGGGTTTTTGAAATTGAAGTTTGAGCGTGCTAACGATTCAGTGTCATCCTTGATGATTTCAAGTGGTTCTGTTGGATTTGCTTCAGTGTACAAAAAGAACTTTACTCTGTCAAAAGTCTCATTATTCTGAACTTCTTCAGCATGACCCGCCTCTGCAATTGCTTCATTCTCTGTCATCCAAAGAAAACTACCATTTAATTGTGGAATAGGCCAAATTGTGTCTGTCTCCTTATGGTCAGCTGATGGAAATGACAAAACTGCGAGAAAGGATATTTAAGATATTTTCTTCTTCCACGAAAATCATGCCCTAATTTCGAAATACATACCTCCTCTAAAGAGTCCTAAGATTAAGACTGCTGCTGCTGCTACTATGATGTGTTGCTTCATTGTTATTGATTGATTTCTGATACAATTTTCTGTGATGACTTTGGCTTTTATAACCAAAATAAAGTGGCTAGTGAGTTTTATTTTAGAACATGAATATTCTTATCATAATATACAATCCAAATGTTAATAAAAATTATTAATTTTTGACTCTTTGATATAGTTTTAATGCAAAACCAGATATATCTTCAACAAAGTGGTTAGTAAACCATAAATAACATTATATTTTTTTTTATCAGCCAGTCGATTTATAGATTGAAAAAAAAGTAAACACTTTTATAATATTCTAAGTTCTAAGAGCTCTGGCACACGATACAACCACGAATGGTCAAAGTTTGATTTAACTACAGAATAATGATTACGCGACAGAATAAATATTGTCTGATTAGAAGAATCTCTTCAGAATCTACCAATTCGATGTTTTTGGAGTGTTTTTTAGGTATTCCGAACACAAGTAAAGTGTGTTCTGTATTTCTCAGCATTGTTTGCCCGATCCTCAAGAAAGGCGATCCTCTGGACTGCACCAACTACAGAGGTATCAGTCTTCTTAATATCGCCTACAAGATCTTCTCTGCCGTACTTTGTGAACGCCTGAAGCCATTCGTCAACAACCTGATAGATCCATATCAGTGTGGCTTTAGGCCAGGGAAGTTCACCATCGACCAAATATTCGCACTACGGCAGATCTTGGAGAAAACCCAGGAGTTTCAAATCGATACCCACCACCTTTTTATCGATTTCAAGGCCGCGTATGACAGCACCTATAGAGACGAGCCATATAGAGCAATGTCTAGTTTTGGCATCCCTGCCAAACTCGTCCGTTTGTGCAGGATGACGATGGAGAATGCACGCTGCTCCATCAAGGTCGGCAAAGACCTCACCGACACCTTTGATGTCAAAAAAGGTTTTAGGCAAGGCGACGCGCTGTCATGCGACTTCTTCAGCATCGTTCTTGAAAGAATAGTGCAAAACTCTCACGTCAACACTAGAGGCACAATCTTTCAAAAGTCCGTCCAATTACTTGCTTACGCTGACGACATTGACATAATCGGACGAACAAAGCGTGATGTCAGTGGTGCTTTTGTGAGTATTGAGAAGGAAGCCAAGAAGATGGGTTTAACGGTGAATGAAAGCAAAACGAAATATATGCTGTCAACAAGAAAGGACATCCAACACCGACGTGAACGTCAACCAACCAACCGACAGAACGTCACTATAGACAGCTATAATTTTGAGGTGGTCAGAGACTTTGTCTACCTAGGACCCGCTATAAACTCAGCGAACGATACCAGTGCTGAGATCAAACGAAGAATTACTCTTGCCAATCGCTGTTTCTTTAGGCTAAGAAGGAAATTGAGAAGCAAAGCCCTCTCTCGAGCAACTTAACTGTCGCTGTATAAGACGCTTATCATCCCAGTCCTGATATATGGTGCAGAGACATGGACACTACTAACGGTGGATGAGAAGGCGTTTGGCTGTTTTGAGAGGAAAATTCTCCGGGTGATTTTTGGTCCCGTCTGCATATATGGGGAATGGAGAAGAAGATGCTACCACGAACTGTATGGGCTGTACAGCGACACCGACCTAGCCTCAAAAGTGAAAAGCCAACGGCTAAGATGGCTGGGTCACCTAGAGCGAATGGACACCAATGCTCCGGCCCGGAAAGTCTTCGAATCCAACCCCGTGGGACAACGCAGAAGAGGTGGACAGCGTAAAAAGTGGCGCACGCAAGTGGAAGAGGACCTCAACCAACTTGGCGTGCGAAACTGGAGACAGCTAGCTAGAAACCGAGCCGGCTGGAAGAAGCTTGTTGGTTTAGGCCCTGGTCTACCCCGGACTGTAGCGCCACCTTAAGTAAGTAAGTAAGTAAGTTCTGTATTTCTAGAAGATATTGGAATAAAACATAGGTACGTTACCGTAATAAGCTCTAAAATCGTTTTTTTTTTTTTTGGTTTTGGGTTCTCCATTCCGTTTGTATGAAAAAGTTGTTTCAAAGTAGGACATACTCCAAACATCCAATCGAAATGAACGAGTCCTGTCCTGAATGTTGACTCGCTTATTGAAGAAATCTTTTGACTTCGCATAGCCCAAAAAAAAAAAAATCCAGCGGTTGGATTAGAACGATCTGGCTGACCAAGGGCCCAATTCCGCAAGCGTGAATGATTTTCCGTGTAAACTTTCTATTGACGCCTAAAACAAGTGTAAATAAATTTGACTGATAGTGCACACGTTATCTGTCAAAAATTTTAAACTCACTCTTGTAGAATCGCAAACATCGATGTCTGCTACACGATTTTCTGTGCACACAGAAAACCCCACTCTTGTGGAATTGGGCTCCTGTCGACAGGGCCGAGAGGCAAAAATTACGTGCTCACCAAATCTGTTCTCAATAAGGTCATTGTCCCTCGCGCTTTATGTGCCATAGCCCTATCTCGCTGGAACCAAATGTCGCTGACATCACATGAGTTTCAAATTTTAGGAAACAAAAAGTCCGTTATCATGGTCATGATGATTGTCAGCACAAAAACGGTTATTTTCTTCATGTAATAACCATTGAGCCAGAAATGTTCCACATCACTGAACAAAATTCGGTTCGGTTGAGATTCACAATCCACAACATCAGGACGCTTTCCACAAAGCTGCGAATGAAAAAGTCGCACGAATTTAACCTCAAATTAAAATGGGTGCAAACAAATTTAATTGTGTGTTTTGCGTAAACAAAAGGTCACGATTTTTGAAATTTCTTTCTCATGCGTGGTTGGCGACAAACTCGAATAATTCGCCGTATTTGCAGTAAAATGTGTGATACAAAAAAATTAGTTTCAATTCGAGCGAATTTTTCATTCGAAGATTTGTGGAATGCTTCCTGATGTTGTAGATTGCAAATAAGTGTTTGACAGTTTGCAGAAAATATCTTGCTGGTCGCAAGGAAAATATTTATATAAATGATAATTTTTACAATTTAAGTTAAGGGCCTGTTTAACATTCTCTGCGTAAAGTTCTGATTAGTTATTCGACATATTTATTCTTAGGCAGGGTCATATGTTCACAAAAAAAAATTGTTTAGGTATGAATTTATAACTTGATCAGATGGGTCATAAGACAATAATTGTGAATTTTTCTTCTGTGGACTTATTACCCTGTGCTAATATTTATGTGTCGGATATCTTATCAGAACTTTACCCTGAGGCCACACGAGCAAGTACTTGCAAGCAAGTTGGCTACATACACTGCCTGTCAAATTCGTAATTTGCATTCCACTTGCCTCCCACTTGCTTTCTACATGCACTCCACTTGCTTGTCTCCCAACTTGCTTCTCAACTTGCTTAACTACTGGCTTCAAAACTTGCATGCCAGTTGATAAGCAAGTTGCTTGGGTTTGTTTGTGTTAGTAAACAAAAATGTGTATGTATTCCAACTTGCTTGCCAGTACTTG
The DNA here is from genome assembly GCA_963921185.1 of Dasysyrphus tricinctus. NCBI lineage: Eukaryota > Metazoa > Arthropoda > Insecta > Diptera > Syrphidae > Dasysyrphus > Dasysyrphus tricinctus. The sequence goes on from OY992531.1 coordinate 205,973,574, forward strand.
CTCGTGTGGCCTCGGGGTTATTCAAACATTATGGGTATTCATGCAACAGCGAAAAGTCATCGTAAACGTTGTAAAGTTTAAAACTTCGTAATTGAAGCGTTGAGAATGAGAAGGGGTTAAGTGACATTTTTGATGTTTTGAGTTATAAGCGTTTAAAGTTTTACGTTTATAACTTTTTTTCTGAAATCGAGAGAAGCTTATAAAAAAGCCATAAAAAAAGAAAAAAAAATATACAATTTTAGTAAATCACCCAATTTTATTTAAATTCATTAGAAGTTGGTGTTTTACAAACAATTCAGCACTTGACCCCTTTAAGCGAAAATGAATTTAATTTATTTTTTTATGAAAAAGGGGTCAAGTGAAAGGTGGGTATTATTCTTGTATTACATAAAGTGAACATATCTGTTTGCGTAGCTCCCAAAACTACGAATTCAGCCCAAAGTTCTTTCAAAACTCATATAAAAAAAATAAAATTCGAAGAAATTCGTAGTTTTGGGAAGTTTAAGAACAGACATAACAAGTGTGCACTTACCACCTTTATGCAAAAAAAAAATATATTACTTGGTATTTTATCTTTCGGCTTCTATTGAATTAAGGGGTTAAGTGTGTGTTAAGTGATTTTAACCCCTTCTTGCCTAAAAAAAACTTCAAAACAAACGTGTAGTTAACCCCTTTGTCTGAAGCTAACTTTGTAAGTAATAGCAATAGAGACACAAGAATTAGACCAAAATTTAAGTTGTCGCTTAGCATCATTTTTGGTTAGAAAAAAACGAAAAATCGAAAAATGTCACTTGACCCCTTCTCATTCTCAACGCTTCAATTCTGTCACAATTTGTATGGAAAATTTGACATCTTTACGAAGTTTAAAATTTTACCACGCTTACGACGACTTTACGCCTGTTGCATGAATACCCTTATTGTGAAACAAACCCTAAGTTTACCACGTGTTTTTGTTTTAAAATACGAAAATTTAGAAATGTATTTCTTTGAATACAAAAAAATATAAAATTTCAATCGAAAGTCAGCTGATTTAGTTTTGTCAAAATATTGCATTTACTTTTGATTCTCATTTTATTGGTATTAATACAACAGCGTTGCGTAAGGCCATAGTAAAAGTAGTAAAATTGTAAACTTTGTAAATTTTAAACTTGGAAAATTTGACAGATTTACACAGTTACAGCTGCACTACGCTTACGATGACTTTACGCTGTTGCATGAATACACTTATTGAACCTAAATTTTACTCGAAAATTAAAAATTCAGCATAGGCGAATCTGAGAACAAAGTTATCTATAAGAAGTAAGCAAAACAAAAATGTTTTATCCGAGGTACCGCCTCTTGCGAGGAACTGACAAATCCTCCAAGAGTATATTTGTCATTAATAAGTACTTTTCATCTAGTCGTTCGGACTCGGCAAAAAACTGTAGGTCCCCTCCATTCCTGCCAACAAAACGCACACAGGAATGGTTTAGAGTTGTATGTCACTAGGCCCTGGTTCTCCACGAGCTGTTACGCCACCCAATTTATTTTATTTATAAGTAAATAAATAATAAAACGAAAAATTACCAGTAAAATCGATTCATGTTTTTTTTTGGAAAACAGTCCAGGCAGCGCTCTTCACATAAAATAAGTTATTGGTTTCTTCGAATCTTCTAAGAAATCTAAAATCAGAAGCATAACATGTTACTTTCCTAAGCGAAGATAAAAATGCACTGAATACAATGGCCAATGACAGTTTGCAACATGGCTGGCTTGATAAGTGAGCACAGAGTATTTAAAATGCCACTCAATACCACACAGACGATAGATTGAAGTGTTTCTATCTTCAGTGGAAATCGTAGTAGTTAAATTTCTTTCCTTAAAATCGGAGTAGATTTACTCCATTTGGAGTAAGATCCAAACGCTGGCCAGTAGAGAAGCCAGTTTGGCATGCCGCCTACGTCACAGCATATACAGGTATAGAAATTTGACAGTTAGTGTGTGTAGCAAACTGGCTAGCCAGTACTGGCTCGTGTTTCCTCAGGGTTAGTTTGTTTCAGACCGCCAGATTTAATCATTTTTGGTGTGAATGATTTTCCGTGTACACTCTCTATTCACACCCAAAACAAGTGTGAATAAATTTGTCTGATAGTGCACATGATATCTGTCAAACATTTTAAACCCAATCTTGCGGAATCACAAAAACCGTTGGGTACACGATTTTGTGTCAATTAAGGACGTAAATGGAAATGAACTAACAATATTGTCGTTCAAAGATCAAATCGTGATCAGTCAAACCGTTTCATTTCAAAAACAATATTAAATTCACAGTTTTTCAAAACAGTCTAAACCATTTCTTAGCAATGATGGAGTGTGTGAAAAATTCGGTGGTTTCATACTGAAATTTAATATAATATTACGCATACGCAGTAGAGGAACGTCATTCAAGGAACTAAATAACGACGTTTTTGGAGTACCTACATACTTTGCTATTCGCATATCGCCTTCCATATTCACTAGTGTTCCTCCACAATTTCACACTAAGCTTAAAATATAAACTTCTCATAATCTTTTATATTCGCAAATAAATATGACATGAATTACCTGCCTTAAATTTAAAATAAAAATAGTTCAATAACAAAAACAAAAACAAAAAATAAATATTGTACCTACATAAATACTCACGCGTGATTATAATAATAATTTTTAAATCAATAGTAGTTGTTTATCACGTGCAACTGAACACGATTTCAAAGGGCACACTTTCTCGTCCAATTTATCAACAATAATAATAATTATCAAATTTAAGTTTGTTACCAGTGTTTGTTGATTTTATTGGTGATAATAAACATGAATATTTGCTTTATTAGTTTCGTTTATTATACTCTTGCCAAAAATACTAATCATGTCAAATCATTTGCAAGACTTGTATTGAACAAATTGATAAGATTTTTTGATAGCCATCACTCTTCAGATAATTAAAAATGAATATTTTACCTATGTATGTACAGTTATGCTACATTTCTACCTAGCGCTAATCTGAGATTTAATGAGATTAACCTTAAATCTCCTTTAAATCTCGTAGATTTACCATACAAATTTATTTCGTAAATCTTGAAGATTAGAAATAAATCTTGTTAAATCTTCCTAGGACAAATAGTTTTACAAATCGAACTAACCTATTTTTACATGGTGCTGAACGATTCATTCGAGACTCGCGTTCAGTTCTTCATTGTTTCACACGAATCAAACATTCTGTCTCATTCGCACTTCATTAGAAAAATTGGAACGCCATTTGTATTTTTGAAGTTGCTGTCAAATTTAATCTTTTTTAATGTTAGCCTTGGTGAAAATTTCACGTTATACTACGCTTCCACCGAACACTAAACCGAGATTTAATAAGATTTACCTCAAATCTTCTTTAAATCTCGAAGATTTAACAAACGAGTTATTTTCGTTAATCTACAAGATTAAAAATTAATCTTGTTAAATCGCGCTCGAACAAATAGTTGAACAAATCAAACTAACCTATTCTTATATGGCGCTGAAGGATTTATTAGTGGCTGGATTCAGTTCTCTAATGTTTGACACAAAAAAAACATTCTTACTCACTTCCACTTCATAAGAAAAAATGAAACCATAGAAGAAGAAGTAAGGTTAGGTTAGGTTAGGTTAGGAGGAGTGTGCACAGCACAGAGGCTGTTGCGTACACGGGGGCCTGTTGGTCCATTGTGATCCCCTTACAAAAAGAAAGCAGAGATGCTCCAAAACTAATGATTCAGATAGACTGGCTCATTTACGAACCAGCCTGTGCTCTCTATGAATTTCCTCATATTTACCATTGAGACCTGCGCTAGATCGTCCAGTTCTCCAACAAACCTGTTTCCCAAGTAACGGAGGCGGCTTGTTTGGAGGTTAAATCTTGTGCGGTGGAAACACCAAAAAGATTCATTAAATCTAATCTGAGATAAACCTTTGGTGGAAACATAGCATAAGAAGTAAAGGAACTGGTATATCGTGGAAACAGTGAAGCATTTTTCAAAATATTGTGTGTTACACAAACACAATTGCATTGCCCCAGGGTCGCAGTGCAGTTACACGGCTGAAGGCTGGGGCGCCGAAAGGAAGCCAGATTTAAGAAAGGAAAAAAGAACTATTGAGGTTCTTCCGTCATTTTGCCGAGCTGTAGAAAAGTGTACATAGATTTTACATCATAAAAATAGTGAAAAAGCCAATTGAACTCAATAAAAAAGTGAAATGAAAGTTAATATAATTAATACTTTGAAAAACTTTATTAATAAGAAATATATACAAACATGTGGTGCTGCATTAAATCATATAAAAACGCCTATAATACGGTGCTCGAATTTTTCTTCTCATAGGTAAGTTTTCTATCATATTCTACTAAATAAAGTGATGTTTTTTTATCGTTGCGTACTTTTAACTGAAATAAACACTTCTTGACAAAGATATAAAACCAACAAGATAAATAGGGGCAAAAGCAGAAAGGCCTTTAAAAATATTTTATTTAAAGCCTTAAAAAATAACTGCACTACGGGCGGTAAACGGATTTGGGCACCTTGCCATCACCAACAAAAACTAGATCGACCCTGTGCGATAATTTCTCATTTGACAGATGAGTCTCAACGAAAATAGTGGATTAAAGTATATTTTTGTTTTCAACAAATTTGCTATTTTTATAGTAAATTGCGGTAAAAATATTGATTTAAAAGTATTCTAAGATAATTTATTTACCTAAATAACATCACTTCACGTTACTTTATATGGAAATATCAGACAAAACTAACTTGTAAAATAAAATATTTGTATACTCCTTAGTATAGGCGTTTTAGAGGATTTAACGTAGCCACCACATGCTGTTTTATATTTTTTTAAATAAATTTTTGATAGTATTCACTATTCTTACTTGTATTTCACTTTTTTATTTAGTTTAATAAACTTTTTCACTTGTTTAATGCTACATTTCCACCTAACGCTAATCTGAGATTTAATAAGATTTACCTCAAATCTTCTTTAATTCTTGAAGATTTACCATTCAAATATATTTCGTTAATCTTGGAGATTAGAAATTAATCTTATTAAATCTTCCTAGGACGAATAGTTTTACAAATCGAACTAACCTATTTTAACATGGTGCGAATGATTCATTCGAGACTCGATTCAGTTCTTCATTGTTTGACACGAATAAAACATTCTGTCTCTTTCGCACTTCATAAGGAAAATTGAAGCACCATTTGCATGTTTGAAAGTGTTGTCAGATTTAATCTTTTTTAAATATTTTTGTGCGGTGGAAACACCAAAAAGATTTATTTAATCTAAACTGAGATAAGCCTTAGGTGGAAAAGTAGCATAACAAATTGAAATCTCGAAACACTTCCCTTCAGTTCGGCAAAATGATAGATGAATCTCAATTTGTTTTTTTTTTTTCAATTCTTGCTGCTTCACTCACGTACACTGTATATGTGATATACACCACTTTCTTTACTTCTTCTTCTATGAATGAAACCCCTTTTGCTTTTGAAGTGTGCTGTCAGAATGCATCTGAAAACGTTCGTTTGGCACAAGATGACAGTTCTTCTTCTGAAAAGAAGAGAAACTCGATTCTGGATTTGAAAAAGGAATCAAAACCAGAAGCACGCACACATACGCAAATTTCCGGATTACCAAACGAAAACCCTGTTAATTTTCTTTTTAATCTTTTCAGCACATAAATCTTTTTCCTTAAATCCCAGATACATCTTTTGGTGAAAACGTAGTATTACAAAACAAAAAAATAAAATGGTGGTGTTCCGTATTTTGTTTCGTTTTTAATTCCTGCGAATTTTTTGTTTAAAAATGTTATGAAGGAATACCCTGATTTGGCAAGAGTACTTTATAATAGGATGGTTTGTGGTCCGAAATTGCCTGAGAGCTCATCAACATTGGACCTCATTAATTAATTCTAAAGTGTTGAAAGAACCTAAAAAATAAAAGTCAATAAAAGCTTGTGTCGGTGATTTACAAATTCCTCTTCTTCCATTGAATGAAATGAAGCATCATAATTCGTGACAAAATTCAATCAATTTTTCTCCCGAAGGTTGGTCTAAGTTAAAGGCTGGCCATGAAACCAGAAAAGTTTCTGTATCGGGAAAACTTGATGGGATCGGAACGATACTATCTACCTCCAAAGCATTCCAGCATTTTTGACGTGGAATTTTCCGAGATTTTAAGGTTGACCTAGACAGAAAAGACAAAAATTGAATTTGTCAATAATTATCAATGTAAATATTTTGCAAGCCTTAAGTTAAACTCATGGTCGATATGAATAATGACTATTCACAATAACACACAGAATATTATCTAATACAAAACAAGACGAGACGAGACGAAACCAAGACGAGACTATAATATTATACAAGACCGAATATGGGTTTTTAATGACAGAAATACTGGCGATTTTTAAGTCGTGTTAAGGCTCTCCCAAACCAACGCGAAATCATAGCGAATCATTCGCAAAGACAATTTTTTGTTGTTGTTTAGCATTATGTATCTTTCATATTTTGTATTATTGTGAATGATTTCGCGTCGTTGACGAATGTTTCGCGTTGGTTTGACGATTTCGACGCGAAATCATTCACAATAGCACAAAATATGAAAGATACACAATGCTAAACAACAACAAAAAACCGCATTTGCGAATGATTCGCTATGATTTCGCATTGGTTTGGGAGAGCCTTTATTCTAGGAAAAGCAAATTCGCATACACGAGTAAATTAGTTTTGAAAATTGCTTCATATTGAAAACTTTAGAGATAATCACCCCGATTACAGAATCCAACGAATGAACTGCGGAGGAAATCAGACTCAATTTTGACATTTTTTCTATGAGCCAAATGTCGAAATTGAGTCAGATTCCCTCCGTAGCTCATTCGTCAGATTCTGTAATTGGCGTGAATAGCTTGTTTTCTTGTGCCAAAAAGATTGTAGATAATTAAAGAAAGGTGTAGCTATCTACATATCTACATATTCATAATTTCATAAATTAATTTCTCAAGGATGGTGCGTATCAAGAAATCTTATCAATTTTTGTTTAAATTTTACAAGTGACTCGAAGCATAATAATTACTATACCTACGATAGAGTAAAGTGTGATTTACGAAACTGTACTACCACATGTTCTGATAAAATCAACAAATAAACTTGATCTTTTAAAGGCACACTTCAAATTTGAAGAATTGGAGGTGTGCGGTGTGCCCTTTGAAATCTTGTTCAATCGCACGTGATTAAAAGATTATTACAATATTCACACTTGATAACATTTATTTATGTAAGTAGGTTGAGTGCATACATAATAATGTGTAGATATTAAGGGTATTCATGCAACGGCATAAAGTCGTCCTTAACGTAG